>CANTFK010000509.1:0-12463 GCA_947646735.1 Peronospora farinosa
TGCTGGACATGCTATTAAGTTGCTGCCGATATGTAGACGGGCGCTTCGTAAAGAAGCTTCCACGTACTACGCGGTAACACACCTTCAAGCAGCGTGAGGTAGCGGTTACCTCCGGAGATGGTGGTGGTGTTGATCGGCGCTTAAAGCGTAGTACCAATTGTTGCCGGCCGCTTAGAGCGGTACTCGCAACGAACTTTAAAACAAGCACCTACCTGCGTCGCGGAAGCTGTATCCAGTCTTCTCGTGCACAATGAGCGATATTTAGTAAATACAAGACTGACTTATATTTGATAGATTTTAGTTAATTATAAATCTAACTACTTATTGGTTATTTATGCAAAGATTGGATACGCGTCTTTTTAGAAGCGTATCCCTACGTACGAGCTTAGAATATACTTAAGCTTGCTGATGACGTCTAACTGAAGCGTCACCATGACGCCCAGTCCCAATGGCGTCGTCCCCGTTAAATGTGAATCCATCCATGGATATCACATTCACAAGGGTAGGTCACATTGATGTGCCACACCCCAGTGGAAGTACCTCGTACCCTCTTAGGCCTAACCGTTAAGTATTCGAATACTTAACAAACCGTGTAACAATTAGCCCATTCCACCGTCCCCCTCTTTACGACGATTTTTTACATTCCTGTAAAATATCGAAAAAAGAGACGATGCCGCCGAAACGTGATAAGGCTGATGAGTCGCCTGCAAAGGCGCCCATACAGACCAGCACCAAGCGCACGCGCCGCGATAACTCGCAGCCGTCCCTAAGTGTCTCTGTGACAATGCCGACATCTAATGTCAGCTTGTCAGCAGGGAACACTGGTCCATCCCACTTTTGTGCGGATGAAGACTTGTCTCTCATTGTTGACTACAATGAGAGCACACACTTGCCATCACCCAAAAGTGGTGATGAGCACAGTACTCTGACGGGTCATTTTCCCCATCATTTGAGACACCCAACCTTAAAGAAAGCTTCCATGCTTCCTAACAGCGAGGATCATGCCTCGTCGTCTGTGCCAACGAGCGCTGTAATGGGGCAACTTATTACATAAGTAGTTATAGAGATAATACATAATAACATAAGTAGGCATAGGGCAGTATCCGATCAGCGGATACTGCGCGTCATTTTATTATTGGTTCATTATTGGGGTGCCAGACCCAATAATTAGCCAATAATAAATTGACTTCCATATTGAGTGGTTCCTATGAGCTAGGAAACATATTCGCACTTACTGCGAATTAAAACAAAACAAAAATAAAACAAAGTTATAATTTCAAGTTCATAAAGAGCGCTTACTCAAAGCCCTTTTAGTGTAAGACGGTAACGGGTCCTTAGCCCGTTACACCTGGTAGCACTTTGTAGTCCTTTCAATGACCAGATTCGAGATGAACATGGACGAGTCTTCGGTGGCTCCAGCGGTCTCGCTGGAACATTCTGATTTTCCACATCTCACTTCGGTGGAGTGGCAGGCACTACATCGCCTCGCGGCGGTGTCTGGTGAAACTATTGTGAAGTCGCTGCTGAGCACAGCGACGTCCAATGATCAACGTTCCGCCATCCCAAGACTTTATAATGCGCGAGCTCGCCGAAGCGAATCGGTGAGTATTGACTCCCTCGTGCACTTCGCACCATGATGCTATTAAGATGGAGACGTCAACGTACTCCGGTGATGGTCCGGATCGTCTCCCCCTTAATCGCTGGTTTCGCGAGGTGGATATTGCAATAGCGTCAAGACTAATTGACGCTCCGACGGCCAAGGTCAATTTCCTGTTGTCTCGTCTTGCTGGCAAAGCCAAGGAATGGGCTCTCGGAAAGCTCGTCGTAGATGAGTCGGCGTTTCCTACGCTGAACGATATCCAGAGTGACTTACTACTGGCTTTCGAGCCTCCTCAAGATGAATCTCGCTTGCGTGCAGATTTCTTCTCACCCGACAGGGCAAGCTGTCGATGCGTGACTAAGTGTAGAAGACACGTCATCTTGCTTCGTGCATTACCACTCAGCCAATTGACATGTCTTCACAAGTCCATGTCTTTATTTTTGGTATGCAAGAGGGCATGACGCGTTACTGCCTCACACGTGCTGAGCCAAAGTCCCTCGAGGAGGCATTTGCCCTCGCGCTTCGTGAGGATTACACTGTCGCGTCGTCGTACCTGCACGCAGCGTCACAACATCCCCGGACGTCTGGCCCAGAGCCAATGGAAATTAATACAATTGATTCCTCTCGTGGTCGTGGCAAATCATTAAGCCGCGACATTCGCAATCCTAGCACGATGAAGTGGTAAAACAGGCTATCGTGTGTCTGTCTGTCGTGCACCTGCGCCGGTGACTATGAACACAGCTGTCTCACGAGGAGACGCTGTGTCGTCGGTGGTACCGCCAAAAAACGAGCGGTTCCAGTAGGCGTGGGGCGCCCCACTGGCAGAAATGGAGCCCCGAGTACTCAGGTGGCAGCTCGGGCTACTAGCCTTAAAGTGATTCATACTCACTTCAATGCCACCACCATGCGCGACGATTCGAGACTGATTATTATCACTCTCATCGTTGCTGGATTAAAGCGACCACTTCGAGCGTTGTTGAACTCTGGCGCTTCCAACAACTTCTTTCGTGCATCCTCTTTGTCCCTTCTCCCGTCGACTGTCACGGTTCGAGAAGGTTCAGGTGACATCGTTGTCAAACTTGCCGATGGACAATCAAAACGTATCCCGCGTAAAACAATGGTTTTACCTTACGCTTTCGACGGTTTCCAGATTAATGAAGAATTTTATGGTGTATGAGATGAACTATGCATTTAATTGCATACTTGGGATACCGTGGCTGTCACGGTATCAGCCGACGATAGATTGGCCATCTCGGTCCGTCAAACGACGAAGCGGTTATGACGTCAGAGAAGTGTTCGCGGATTTGTTGGCCGCTCCATCCGATTGGTTTCCCGTCAGGGTCGTGAACGAACTCGCCACGACTAGTAGTCAACACAGAGAGATCGATGGACCTCTGTGCGCAGTATGTTCCGTTACACTGATGAAGCCACAGAACGAGGCGGTCGAACAGCGGTTCCCGCACACACAAACATCGGTCGAACAGGGGTTCCCGATGCACAACGAAGCGGTTAAACAGCAGTTCCCGCACACACATACATCGGTCGAACAGGGGTTCCCGATTCTCAACGAGGCGGTCGAGCAGGGGCTCCCGCATACAAGCACATCGGACAAGCAGCGGCTCCCGATCAATTTCGCGGCGGTTGATCAGGGGCTCCCGCATACAAGCACATCGTACGAGCAGAGGCTCCCGATCATTTTCGAGGCGGTCGAGCAGGGGCTCACGCGTACAAGCAATTCGAACGAGCAGAGGCTCCCGATTAATATCGAGGCGGTCGAGCAGGGGCTCCCGCAAGCAAGTGAAGCGGTCGAAGACGGGCTCCCGCTTTTGATTGACGAGAATGGGCGGACTAAGGTTCCGCATGAGACCGACGTGGTGGAGACAGAGCTCCCACGTCTAGAGGGGGGTACATCATCCTCTTGTGATAGCGACGTGCCAGTCTCGATCAGGGGCTCGAGACGCAAGAGAAAACGCAAGAAAGGAGCACGCCGATCACCGAGACGACGAAATTCACGTCAACATGCTGATGCATTTGATTCCGTAGTGACGGAATCTGTATGCGCGCTTGAATATGTGGAGGGATCCCCACATCGTGGCCGCTACATTGAGGTAGCGAGTCCACCGTGCACTGCTGCAGATATCACATCTCTGCCAGACCTTTCATGGAAAGATTTCCTCCACGACCTCAAGGTCGGCGACATCGAGCAACTGTGCATCGTTTCAGTCACCGAAGCAGCCAGTGAAGAAGTTCTGGAGGCTCGCTCGAGGAGCGCCGAGCCTAAATTAGCGCGCGAAGAACGCTTTGCGGCACAGTCTTGGGATGCTCTTCGTGCTTCGGGCAACCCTGTATACGATATCGCCCGTGAGTACGCCGATATTTTCCCGGAGAGAATTCCAGCTGAGCTTCCGGCGGATCGTGGTGTGCGGCATGAGATAGATCTCGTGCCAGGATCGAAATATTGCGTGACACGGCAGTGGCCGTTACCGCGCGACCAAGTCATCGCTATTGATGAATTTTTCGAGGGTCGCCGCAAGGCTGGCCATTTCTGCGAGAGTATTTCGCCACATTCGAGTCCGACTTTCTGTGTGAAGAAAGCCACCGGCGGTTGGCGCATTGTGCAAGCCTTCAACAAGCTGAATGACGCCAAGATCCCGGCTCAAACGCCTATCCCTCGAAAAGACATGGTATTAAACACCATGTCCGGGAGCGAGATCTACAGCGCCATAGATCTGACAGACGGTTTCTATCAAATCCTCATGAGGGACAGTGACATTACGTTCACTGCGGTCAGCACCCCAAGTGGGATGATTTGGGAGTGGCTAGTCATGCCACAAGATTATAAGAACGCTTCAGCTACGTTTAATCGGATGATGACACAAGTACTTCGCCCACTTCGCGACTTTGAAACGAGCTACTTTGACGATATTTTTGTTCACAGCCGCGCTAAGTAAAAGCTCAGCGCTACGGAAGTACACCTTCGACACTTGAAGCAGGTGTTTCAGGTTATGCGAGAGAATAAATTGTATGCGAATTTGAAGAAATGTGTCTTCTGCGCTCCCGAGATTCCAGTACTCGGTTGCTACGTCAGTAAGGAAGATGTCCGCGCTGATCCTGAGAAGATCTCATCTATCTGTTCCTGGACATCGCCCAGGAACCAAACTGAACTACGTCAATGGCTCAGTCTGGCGAATTACTTGCATAAGTATACGAAGAACTATGCTGAGCTAATTCAGCCATTATCGACTTGCTCAAGAAAGATGCAGTATGGTTATGGACGGCAGAACATCAATCTGCCTTCGACTCCGTAAAGAAGAGCTTGTCCGAGGCACCGGTGCTGATGTTACCTGATGACTCTAAGCCATTCCACGTCGTATGTGACGCAAGCAATTTCGCTATAGGATGTGCCCTAATGCAATTTGATGGTCGAGAGCGCGTCGTGAGTTGACAGACGAAACCTGCCGAGAAAAATTATCCGGTACACGACAAGGAACTTTTGGCTATACGTTACGCGTTACGCGCTAATCAAGTTTAGAGTATATTTGCTCGGCGAAAGATGTTTTCTATCTACACAGATCACGCATCATTGTGTACCGCCGTCAAGAGTCCCCACTTGTCCCAGCATATGGCACGGTTGTTGTCATCTTTTGCCCAGTATAATTTTGTGGTTCATTACAAGCCTGGCAAGAATAACATTCTCGATGACGCGCTTTCTCGTCGTCCTGATTACTTACCTCGGCGTGATATGGGTCATCAAACGGAGAATGTTGATGACGAAGAAGATATCTGTGCGTGTTGTATTGAGCTGGGACTCAATGCGATGATTTCGACCCCCGTGCTGTCGATCCGAACTCAGATCGCTGAATCCTACGCGAATGATTCCTTCTATGCAGGAATCATCAACTAACTTAGGGGCCCGAGCGAAAAATTACTCGCGAAGTTGACGAAATCAACACGCAACAACATTAAGCGTTAGTTACGCGCTTGGCGGTCCGTTGCTGACGTACACGATGGACGTCTTCGATTCCCCGCGTGTCGTCATCACTGCTGATGACGACCTTCGATCCCGATTGGTTCATGAATTTCACGACATCCCAGCCGGCGGACACCTGGGTCGCGAGAAGACGTTTGCGGCTATTTCTCGCGTATTTTTCTGGCCGCGAATGTATAAGTAAATCCAGAAATGGGTGCGCTCTTGTAAAAACCTGCCAGCGTTTAAAGCCCGCGCCGTCTTCACAAGTCCCATTGCGTCTGCTTCCGATTGTTATGGAAGCCTGGCGCTCAGTCAGTATGAACTTTATCTTTGGACTTCCACCGGATGTACAGAAATGCACGGCGTATTGGTATTTGTGTACCGATTTAGCAAAATGGTGCATTGTGCATTTGGTATCTGCTCATACTACGGTAGAGACGACAGCGAAGATCTTCATTGATCTTATCTTTAGGCATCACGGCTTGCCAGAATCTATTGTATTGGACCGCCACCCACGTTTCACTTCGGCTTTCTGGGCCGAATTGTTCCAGCTGTTAGGCACGCGGTTTCTTATGTCTACGGCGGCCCATCCAGAGACGGATGGGCAAACGGAGCGTGTGAACAGAGTGCTCGAAGATGTCTGGCGCAGTTATGCAACATCGTTCTCGTCATGGAGCTCGTTCCTTCCACTTGCAGAGTTTGCAATCAACAATGCTGTCCATGCGTCAACCGGGTTGACGCCCGTTTTCATTAAAAACGCGAGGCATCCTCGCGTTCCGGCGCAACTTTCTCTCTCAGCTTCAGAGCACCCAGTTTCAAAGTTTGGTGGGGGAGTATCTACCGATGGAATTCCGCCGAAACTATTGATAATTGATTACGATGAGGATAAGGTTGCTGCCGATGCACCTAATGCTTGTAATTCTGTGGCCAACGGCATATAGACTCCTGACGCGATGCATTCCATCGCGTCTCCCGTTGCTAATTTTGCCCTAAAGAGGACTCGTCCCCTGTAAGTTCGGCTGCAGTAACTGAATTTCTGCTATTACGACAAGGAATCACGCATTTTGTGCGTGATGCATTACAAGAGGCAGTCGACAAGCAGAAGGAGAATGCAGACAGAAGAGGTCGAATGAATATATTGATATTTCGAGAAGGTGAAAAAGTATTATTATCAACTAGTGGAATACCGAACACCTCAGTGACGAATTTGGGCGCTAATAAGTTAGCGCCAAGATATATTGGCCCATTTCGGGTTGTTAAGGTGCATGGCGATGCTTACACGTTATACATACCTACATCTATGCGTTTCCACCCGACGTTCTACGTCGGGCTCCTCAAAGCTTACCTATCGGCGGATCTCCCCTTCAAATCTTCCCCGCTCTTCTGTGCCGGCTCAAAATACGACATCCCTTGACGACGACTAAGTCCAAGGCCTTCCCGAACGCGAGCAGACTCGATCTGCTGGGGTCCTCCGAACACATTCGTCTTAAGGTGACGTAGGCGCTCAACCAGTACCAGCTGCTCACGTCGAGTCCGCTCAGCAGCCTCAGTCGAAGCATCCGCACGATCTTGAGCTCTCTCAGCCATCTCGCGAGCATCAAGTAGGGCATTCTTCGACTCCTCGGCTATAACGCGAAGTAGGCGCAGCTCATCATTCGACTGTACAGGCACCCGATTGCGAGAATCGGCGCTCATCGCCAGAGGTCTTTCGTCGTGATGCTCCTCCTCCCTTAATTAATGCATCGGGTGCGCGACGCTGGATAGCCGACCGACTTGTCGATCACGAGGATCATAATCTTTATGCGCCGAGTACTAACTCGGCGCCCACGAAGAACCACGTCGAGAAACATTGCAGGGTTTGCTGGTTGGGATATTCGCCGGCGGACGATACATGGGAACCTCGAATTGTGCTGGCTCAGGATGTAAAAGACGTGGCTGAGGATTATGAGTCGCGTAGGAAGACAACGATAGCGAGCGATGCTGCCGATTCCATCCCCAATCTCGCGAGTCGTGATGCTCGCGAGCAATAGAACTTTGACGACGAGTCCCCGAGCGATTCCGAGATTTAATATGAGGCTCGAGAAAACTTGGATGGTATTTGCGACTATGTGGGATTCCATAGCGAATCGAATTTGGCGCACTTGTGGATCGAACCAGCGACATCACAATCAAAAACTCAGTGGTAAACCACTGCACCAACGAAATGATAGCGAATGAAGAGTTTCGTTATGAGTTCTCGCAATTTTGATGATTAGCGCCGATATCACGGACGTGCACTTAATTTAGTGGACGCTATAACGGTATAGCGTCCACGAAATTAAGTGCACGTCCGTGACTCGCGGTATCTGCTCCCTGCAGACTGTACGGTTGATGTCGTCAGATATATCCTTGCGCGCGCGGCCAGGGTCATGCTGCTCAGTTGTGTGTCACTGAGCAGGTTCGAGGTTGTGTCGCTGCATTTTTGCTGAAAAGAATCATTTTCATGTTATGTGCTTACGTTGTAGTAAGCACAACTTAAAGAGGGGGGGTGATGTGATGGGACAACATATTACATAAGTGGTTATAGGGATGTACATAATTACATAAGTAGGCATAGGGCAGTATCCGATTAGCGGATACTGCGCGTCATTTTATTATTGGTTCATTATTGGGGTGCCAGACCCAATAATTAACCAATAATAAATTGACTTCCATATTGAGTGGTTCCTATGAGCTAGGGAACATATTCGCACTTACTGCGAATTAAAACAAAACAAAAATAAAAACAGAGTTATATTTACGAGTTAATTAAGTGCGCTTCCTCAACGCCCTTTTAGTGTAAGACGATAACGAGTCCTTAGACCGTTACAGTGGACATAGCCAAAGCGGCTCGTTATAGCACTTAGTGGCATAACTCGAGCTGATTTTTCAAAGATGAGCCTATAGACCTCAGTCATGCTGAAGACGAAGCTGAGCCTCAAACTGCTGAGCAGCAACGTAACATCCGTAGATATTATATGTGCGGAAGCACGAGAAGCCTTCTTCCTAGCTGTCCGTTATGGAGTCAACGCTAGCATCGGTCGAACCAGACCCCTGCATTAAGCCGTAAATCCGAAATGGCGGGGGACTCGTCAGCTCCCAGTAGGTGCGGGGCTCCCCACTGGGAATGATCTAAGTTCTGTATAACCTATAGGAGGTAGAGGTGAACAGGGCTTAGCATCAGACTTTGTGGACATTTCCACGAATTGTGAGTAAAAGTCAGGCTTGTTGGCCGTTTTTGCAACGGTTAAGGGCTTTTGAAAGCCATGTCGATGTTTATCGACTCAAAAGCGTCGGGTAATTATGTCCGACGCCTTTCCTTTGAAGATAGTCAGCCATATGCTGAGGCGCTAAAAGCGCAAGAGGGTGATTTTATAACGGCCCGTATCGCGACTGGTGCACATGTCACCGTTTCCAAAGTTCCGCTGATCTTAGGAGTGAGGTGTATGGAATTCGATAGCGTTGAAAGATATCTTGTCCTAGATTTGGACTCAAGATATGATTTCATTATCGGCATGGCTTGGCTAAAACGTCATGAGCTATGGATCGATTCGCGATCTAAGACCTTAGGCGCCACGCGCAATGTTCATAGCGAAGCTTTGGAGAGTCATGAACCCACCTTGGATAAAAAATAGAAGCGCTATCGAGTCACTGAATAAGCCAGGTAGTGTGCTGGATTTTGGTGTGTCTGAGTTATTAAACACCCATATAAACAATAGTAGTGTTTAGCAATGCTCATTGAAACATAGTGAGACGGCGCGTACTCCGTTAGTAAATACTCGTAGTGATAACGAATCACTGAACGATGAAAGCATTGTTGGCCTAGAGACGAGTCATCAAAGGTTGAACCCGACCAATGAGCGTGGAGGGGCACGTATAAATCTACCAAGTGATGTTTTTTGTAATAGCGACCCATTAGATGTCGATAATGACATCGGGTCTCGTATAGATCAATATAAGGTCGAAGACCTTGTTAATGATGTTGGCCCTGAGAGCGACTCATCGGAAGTCTGTAATGACATCAGCTCTCGTATAGAGCAAAATAACGTCGAGGAACCTATCGACCTAAGGGATGGTATTATCACAAGTACTTCAACAAGCACTGTCGGTCTCTACATTGAGACGGCAGCGTTGCGAAATGGTTGCTACGAGATGTAAGGCGTATGTTCTATCATGTGGTGATATTAGCGATCAGCTGTATACCCTTATAAATGGAGTGACAGGTATTGTTGATGGCAAAGGTAATCTTGAGGTCCTATCATTATTATACGCTTTGTTAGACCTAGATTAAATGTCTGTGGATAAATTTCATTAATTCTTAAAAGATAATAATCTATCCGATATGGTGGTCATATATAACCTGACCTGGCGTTATGCTCATCCTCGCTTGTAAATTAGGCAGTCCTTAGAGATACAAAGGCGGCAATTAGTGCGCGTAGTATATCATATATATTAAACAATATATTGGATCTCTACTATCCTTTGATTAAGGAACTTCAGGATGCGGTAAGAAGTAGTATTTTGCTAGCTTCGAATATACATCTCTTTAAAGTTTGCGTACAAATTATCTTCGCTAATAATTGTAAGATCCTTACGGCGTGATATCGGTGGACTTTCACGTCTGTTTTTAAATTCATAACCCTACTATGGACGATCACATCATCGAATTAACTCGATGCAAAATTGCACTTAGGTCTTAATATAGATGTGAAACCCATCTATTGAATGTGGCTGGTGCATTACTGAGCCTTTGCGGCATCACCAACCACTCTCAAAGTATAAAATTGAGGAATCTCACTGACGCGTACAGGATATCTGTTTACTCATAAGGATCTGATAGAAACTCTCCATCAGATCAATAACGAAAAGATGGTGCTCTTAGACATACCATATTGTGATGAAGTGGGATTCGCAAAATTGCTGGTGCGATTCCGACTCTCCACTTGCGCCCGGACGACCGGCTAACGGAGGGGGTACCCCGATTCCGTGTATAAAGCCTTCCTCACCTTGTGTACTTGTCGGTTGGGCGGGTTGCTGGAATTGAGTCGATGTTGATCCCAATTGGGTTATGGATAAGGGGTTTTGGTGATCTTGTGGAAATATTCACAAGATCGATCGAGCACTTGGTGTGATCTTCCCAATCGATCACGCTTATAAAATAAAGCGAAGCTTGGATTCTCTGACCACTTGAGCAGAATCTTCTGCCAACTTGATCCGTCTTGCACTTGCTTCACCTTGCCCTACTTGTTGAATCTGCGTCCAATAGCAGTTGAATTGTGTTGAGAGTTTTTGCAATACCTGGCCAAACAATCCAGAGATATGACTTGCGTAGTGTGTATGCTTCCTTGAGACGTCGTGTGGCCAAAGAATCCATCCCGGAAGGGAAGTCGACACGTGTATTAGAAGTAAAATTGAGCTCTTTTTAATGTTAACCAATCATAGGCCTAAGCCTACGATTCTGCCTATCTGTAGTCCAGGATCTATTACTACGTGTCGTTCTTTCAGAGAAATCAGATCTCGATATGTGGCCCACTCCTCTGGATCGCGAATCTGAGTCAGATCGCATCTGCTTCGGATCGTGTATATAAACTGAATCACTTTTCTGAGTCATTTCGCGTATTTGTACTGGATCGCGTTTCAAGTTAGATTGCGTTTTTAAGTCGAATCGCATTTCTCATCCTCGTTGGAGGGGTCTCGCGCTAAACATATTTGAGCCTAAGATCATCTAGCGACTAGCGTCGGACAAAGTTGTTCGACGCCCCACAGTCAGCTAGGGCGCGATGTGACATGTCATTGTGTCACTTCGATCCTTTAGGTAATATGGATTACGTCATCACTAGGAGCGGCAACACACAGTGATTGTGCTGGAAGCAACCTTCGTCACGAATCGTTCGAACTCTATTGATGTTGCTATATCAATAGTGTACTCCGCCCCTACTGAACCCGAACATTTTTGGCTTTCCAGAACGTTGTTGCGATGTTGCAGCAACGTGGGACCCACGTCTTTGGCCCTTTTTGGCAGATGGACGATCGTCACTCCTAGTGTTACAAGAACACTGGGCGTGGGGCACTACACTCATAAGCGTAGTGACCCATCTATTGATAGCGATTGCACTTTTGCAATCGCTTGTATCCTGGAGAGCGAGGCCGCTCGCTCTCTACATAGGAGAGGTCCATTGGTCATGTGCCTCCGCTCTCCTGTCGTCTCGGTGAGTGATAGAATCACGAGTATACTTAAGCCTGTTGCAGGCTCAAGTCCTCCTGGTCCGCTGTAGAGACCGCCTGATCGAGCGACTTCAATTCCAGGCGGAACAGGTGGGTCTTGACGGGACCGTCCACAAGACACTTAATGATCACGTGACCTGTGTTTGCTTATCAATTGGGTTCAGCACGATACAAATGACGAGGTATCGTGCGTGCTGGGCGTAAGCGTGTCACGCTTACCCTGTTTCTGATTTTAGATGTTGGATGGAGCCCTAAATTTGGCGCGAGGCGTTTCAAAACGTGTATTTGAGCCGCGTCTTGACGACATCATACGTTGGGAAAACGTATGTGTCATGCAGCTTGAGCCTTGAGGCCCAAGCTTTGGCACGTCCTGACAAGTTCGACATGGTGAACTTGACCATCATCGCATCTTTATCAATGTGACGATCCTTGATGGCGTCATCGAGCTCGATGAAACATCTCAACAAGTAATCACTTTTGACTGCCTTGTACTTGGAGGCATCCATCTCTTTAAGGATTCAGATCGACGCATATGAGTCGGCTCGGCAACAGCAGCACCTGCTTGCTGTTGTCTTAACAGCTCAAACTATTGATAACACAACAACATCAACAAGTAAGCTTGTTGAGCGCGTTGTTCTCTCAACAGGTCT
>CANTFK010000516.1:0-41762 GCA_947646735.1 Peronospora farinosa
TCGTGATCGACAAGTGTGATCGACGATCGTGATCGACAAGTGTGATCGACGATCGTAACCTCGATCCAGAAAGCCGATCGCGAGATGTAACTGGTTACAGATCGATCGTAACCTCGATCGACGATCGTGATCGACAAGTGTGATCGACGATCGTAACCTCGATCCAGAAAGCCGATCGCGAGATGTAACTGGTTACAGATCGATCGTAACCTCGATCGACGATCGTGATCGACAAGTGTGATCGACGATCGTGATCGACAAGTGTGATCGACGATCGTAACCTCGATCCAGAAAGCCGATCGCGAGATGTAACTGGTTACAGATCGATCGTAACCTCGATCGACGATCGTGATCGACAAGTGTGATCGACGATCGTGATCGACAAGTGTGATCGACGATCGTAACCTCGATCCAGAAAGCCGATCGCGAGATGTAACTGGTTACAGATCGATCGTCACCTCGATCGACGATCGTGATCGACAAGTGTGATCGACGATCGTAACCTCGATCCAGAAAGCCGATCGCGAGATGTAACTGGTTACAGATCGATCGTAACCTCGATCGACGATCGTGATCGACAAGTGTGATCGACGATCGTAACCTCGATCCAGAAAGCGAGATGTAACTGGTTACAGATCGATCGTAACCTCGATCGACGATCGTGATCGACAAGTGTGATCGACGATCGTGATCGACAAGTGTGATCGACGATCGTAACCTCGATCCAGAAAGCCGATCGCGAGATGTAACTGGTTACAGATCGATCGTAACCTCGATCGACGATCCTGATCGACAAGTGTGATCGACGATCGTAACCTCGATCTAGAAAGCCGATCGCGAGATGCAACTTGTTACAGATCGATCGTAACCTCGATCGACGATCGTGATCGACAAGTGTGATCGACGATCGTGATCGACAAGTGTGATCGACGATCGTAACCTCGATCCAGAAAGCCGATCGCGAGATGTAACTGGTTACAGATCGATCGTAACCTCGATCGACGATCGTGATCGACAAGTGTGGTCGACGATCGTGACAAGTGTGATCGACGATCGTAACCTCGATCCAGAAAGCCGATCGCGAGATGTAACTGGTTACAGATCGATCGTAACCTCGATCGACGATCGTGATCGGCAAGTGTGATCGACGATCGTGATTGACCAGTGTGATCGACGATCGTAACCTCGATCTAGAAAGCCGATCGCGAGATGTAACTGGTTACAGATCGATCGTAACCTCGATCGACGATCGTGATCGACAAGTGTGATCGACGATCGTAACCTCGATCCAGAAAGCCGATCGCGAGATGTAACTGGTTACAGATCGATCGTAACCTCGATCGACGATCGTGATCGACAAGTGTGATCGACGATCGTAACCTCGATCCAGAGAGCCGATCGCGAGATGTAACTGGTTACAGATCGATCGTAACCTCGATCGACGATCGTGATCGACAAGTGTGATCGACGATCGTAACCTCGATCCAGAAAGCCGATCGCGAGATGTAACTGGTTACAGATCGATCGTAACCTCGATCGACGATCGTGATCGACAAGTGTGATCGACGATCGTAACCTCGATCTAGAAAGCCGATCGCGAGATGTAACTGGTTACAGATCGATCGTAACCTCGATCGACGATCGTGATCGACAAGTGTGATCGACGATCGTGATCGACAAGTGTGATTGACGATCGTAACCTCGATCCAGAAAGCCGATCGCGAGATGTAACTGGTTACAGATCGATCGTAACCTCGATCGACGATCGTGATCGACAAGTGTGATCGACGATCGTAACCTCGATCTAGAAAGCCGATCGCGAGATGTAACTGGTTACAGATCGATCGTAACCTCGATCGACGATCGTGATCGACAAGTGTGATCGACGATCGTAACCTCGATCCAGAAAGCCGATCGCGAGATGTAACTGGTTACAGATCGATCGTAACCTCGATCGATGATCGTGATCGACAAGTGTGATCGACGATCGTAACCTCGATCCAGAAAGCCGATCGCGAGATGTAACTGGTTACAGATCGATCGTAACCTCGATCGACGATCGTGATCGACAAGTGTGATCGACGATCGTAACCTCGATCCAGAAAGCCGATCGCGAGATGTAACTGGTTACAGATCGATCGTAACCTCGATCGACGATCGTGATCGACAAGTGTGATCGACGATCGTGATCGACAAGTGTGATCGACGATCGTAACCTCGATCCAGAAAGCCGATCGCGAGATGTAACTGGTTACAGATCGATCGTAACCTCGATCGACGATCGTGATCGACAAGTGTGATCGACGATCGTAACCTCGATCCAGAAAGCCGATCGCGAGATGTAACTGGTTACAGATCGATCGTAACCTCGATCGACGATCGTGATCGACAAGTGTGATCGACGATCGTGATCGACAAGTGTGATTGACGATCGTAACCTCGATCCAGAAAGCCGATCGCGAGATGTAACTGGTTACAGATCGATCGTAACCTCGATCGACGATCGTGATCGACAAGTGTGATCGACGATCGTAACCTCGATCCAGAAAGCCGATCGCGAGATGTAACTGGTTACAGATCGATCGTAACCTCGATCGACGATCGTGATCGACAAGTGTGATCGACAAGTGTGATCGACGATCGTAACCTCGATCCAGAAAGCCGATCGCGAGATGTAACTGGTTACAGATCGATCGTAACCTCGATCGACGATCGTGATCGACAAGTGTGATCGACGATCGTAACCTCGATCCAGAAAGCCGATCGCGAGATGTAACTGGTTACAGATCGATCGTAACCTCGATCGACGATCGTGATCGACAAGTGTGATCGACGATCGTAACCTCGATCCAGAAAGCCGATCGCGAGATGTAACTGGTTACAGATCGATCGTAACCTCGATCGACGATCGTGATCGACAAGTGTGGTCGACGATCGTGACAAGTGTGATCGACGATCGTAACCTCGATCCAGAATGCCGAACGCGAGATGTAACTTGTTACAGATCGATCGTCACCTCGATCGACGATCGTGATCGACAAGTGTGATGGACGATTGTGACAAGTGTGATCGACGATCGTAACCTCGATCCAGAAAGCCGATCGCGAGATGTAACTGGTTACAGATCGATCGTAACCTCGATCGACGATCGTGATCGACAAGTGTGATCGACGATCGTGATCGACAAGTGTGATCGACGATCGTAACCTCGATCTAGAAAGCCGATCGCGAGATGTAACTGGTTACAGATCGATCGTAACCTCGATCGACGATCGTGATCGACAAGTGTGATCGACGATTGTGACAAGTGTGATCGACGATCGTAACCTCGATCCAGAAAGCCGATCGCGAGATGTAACTGGTTACAGATCGATCGTAACCTCGATCGACGATCGTGATCGACAAGTGTGATCGACGATTGTGACAAGTGTGATCGACGATCGTAACCTCGATCCAGAAAGCCGATCGCGAGATGTAACTGGTTACAGATCGATCGTAACCTCGATCGACGATCGTGATCGACAAGTGTGATCGACGATCGTGATCGACAAGTGTGATCGACGATCGTGATCGACCAGTGTGATCGACGATCGTAACCTCGATCTAGAAAGCCGATCGCGAGATGTAACTGGTTACAGATCGATCGTAACCTCGATCGACGATCGTGATCGACAAGTGTGATCGACGATCGTAACCTCGATCCAGAAAGCCGATCGCGAGATGTAACTGGTTACAGATCGATCGTAACCTCGATCGACGATCGTGATCGACAAGTGTGATCGACGATCGTAACCTCGATCCAGAAAGCCGATCGCGAGATGTAACTGGTTACAGATCGATCGTAACCTCGATCGACGATCGTGATCGACAAGTGTGATCGACGATCGTGATCGACAAGTGTGATTGACGATCGTAACCTCGATCCAGAAAGCCGATCGCGAGATGTAACTGGTTACAGATCGATCGTAACCTCGATCGACGATCGTGATCGACAAGTGTGATCGACGATCGTGATCGACAAGTGTGATCGACGATCGTAACCTCGATCCAGAAAGCCGATCGCGAGATGTAACTGGTTACAGATCGATCGTAACCTCGATCGACGATCGTGATCGACAAGTGTGATCGACGATCGTAACCTCGATCCAGAAAGCCGATCGCGAGATGTAACTGGTTACAGATCGATCGTAACCTCGATCGACGATCGTGATCGACAAGTGTGATCGACGATCGTAACCTCGATCCAGAGAGCCGATCGCGAGATGTAACTGGTTACAGATCGATCGTAACCTCGATCGACGATCGTGATCGACAAGTGTGATCGACGATCGTGATCGACAAGTGTGATCGACGATCGTAACCTCGATCCAGAAAGCCGAACGCGAGATGTAACTGGTTACAGATCGATCGTAACCTCGATCGACGATCGTGATCGACAAGTGTGATCGACGATCGTAACCTCGATCCAGAGAGCCGATCGCGAGATGTAACTGGTTACAGATCGATCGTCACCTCGATCGACGATCGTGATCGACAAGTGTGATCGACGATTGTGACAAGTGTGATCGACGATCGTAACCTCGATCCAGAAAGCCGATCGCGAGATGTAACTGGTTACAGATCGATCGTAACCTCGATCGACGATCGTGATCGACAAGTGTGATCGACGATCGTAACCTCGATCCAGAGAGCCGATCGCGAGATGTAACTGATTACAGATCGATCGTAACCTCGATCGACGATCGTGATCGACAAGTGTGATCGACGATCGTGATCGACAAGTGTGATCGACGATTGTGACAAGTGTGATCGACGATCGTAACCTCGATCCAGAGAGCCGATCGCGAGATGTAACTTGTTACAGATCGATCGTCACCTCGATCGACGATCGTGATCGACAAGTGTGATCGACGATTGTGACAAGTGTGATCGACGATCGTAACCTCGATCCAGAAAGCCGATCGCGAGATGTAACTGGTTACAGATCGATCGTAACCTCGATCGACAATCGTGATCGACAAGTGTGATCGACGATCGTAACCTCGATCCAGAAAGCCGATCGCGAGATGTAACTGGTTACAGATCGATCGTAACCTCGATCGACGATCGTGATCGACAAGTGTGATCGACGATCGTAACCTCGATCTAGAAAGCCGAACGCGAGATGTAACTTGTTACAGATCGATCGTCACCTCGATCGACGATCGTGATCGACAAGTGTGATCGACAATTGTGACAAGTGTGATCGACGATCGTAACCTCGATCCAGAAAGCCGATCGCGAGATGTAACTGGTTACAGATCGATCGTAACCTCGATCGACGATCGTGATCGACAAGTGTGATCGACGATCGTGATCGACAAGTGTGATCGACGATCGTGATCGACAAGTGTGATTGACGATCGTAACCTCGATCCAGAAAGCCGATCGCGAGATGTAACTGGTTACAGATCGATCGTAACCTCGATCGACGATCGTGATCGACAAGTGTGATCGACGATCGTAACCTCGATCCAGAAAGCCGATCGCGAGATGTAACTGGTTACAGATCGATCGTAACCTCGATCGACGATCGTGATCGACAAGTGTGATCGACAAGTGTGATCGACGATCGTAACCTCGATCCAGAAAGCCGATCGCGAGATGTAACTGGTTACAGATCGATCGTAACCTCGATCGACGATCGTGATCGACGATCGTAACCTCGATCCAGAAAGCCGATCGCGAGATGTAACTGGTTACAGATCGATCGTAACCTCGATCGACGATCGTGATCGACAAGTGTGATCGACGATCGTGATCGACAAGTGTGATCGACGATCGTGATCGACAAGTGTGATTGACGATCGTAACCTCGATCCAGAAAGCCGATCGCGAGATGTAACTGGTTACAGATCGATCGTAACCTCGATCGACGATCGTGATCGACAAGTGTGATCGACGATCGTAACCTCGATCCAGAAAGCCGATCGCGAGATGTAACTGGTTACAGATCGATCGTAACCTCGATCGACGATCGTGATCGACAAGTGTGATCGACGATCGTGATCGACAAGTGTGATTGACGATCGTAACCTCGATCCAGAAAGCCGATCGCGAGATGTAACTGGTTACAGATCGATCGTAACCTCGATCGACGATCGTGATCGACAAGTGTGATCGACGATCGTAACCTCGATCCAGAAAGCCGATCGCGAGATGTAACTGGTTACAGATCGATCGTAACCTCGATCGACGATCGTGATCGACAAGTGTGATCGACGATCGTAACCTCGATCCAGAAAGCGAGATGTAACTGGTTACAGATCGATCGTAACCTCGATCGACGATCGTGATCGACAAGTGTGATCGACGATCGTGATCGACAAGTGTGATCGACGATCGTAACCTCGATCCAGAAAGCGAGATGTAACTGGTTACAGATCGATCGTAACCTCGATCGACGATCGTGATCGACAAGTGTGATCGACGATTGTGACAAGTGTGATCGACGATCGTAACCTCGATCCAGAAAGCCGATCGCGAGATGTAACTGGTTACAGATCGATCGTAACCTCGATCGACGATCGTGATCGACAAGTGTGATCGACGATTGTGACAAGTGTGATCGACGATCGTAACCTCGATCCAGAAAGCCGATCGCGAGATGTAACTGGTTACAGATCGATCGTAACCTCGATCGACGATCGTGATCGACAAGTGTGATCGACGATTGTGACAAGTGTGATCGACGATCGTAACCTCGATCCAGAAAGCCGATCGCGAGATGTAACTGGTTACAGATCGATCGTAACCTCGATCGACGATCGTGATCGACAAGTGTGATCGACAATTGTGACAAGTGTGATCGACGATCGTAACCTCGATCCAGAAAGCCGATCGCGAGATGTAACTGGTTACAGATCGATCGTAACCTCGATCGACGATCGTGATCGACAAGTGTGATCGACGATCGTGATCGACAAGTGTGATTGACGATCGTAACCTCGATCCAGAAAGCCGATCGCGAGATGTAACTGGTTACAGATCGATCGTAACCTCGATCGACGATCGTGATCGACAAGTGTGATTGACGATCGTAACCTCGATCCAGAAAGCCGATCGCGAGATGTAACTTGTTACAGATCGATCGTCACCTCGATCGACGATCGTGATCGACAAGTGTGATCGACGATCGTGATCGACAAGTGTGATTGACGATCGTAACCTCGATCTAGAAAGCCGATCGCAAGATATAACTGGTTACAGATCGATCGTAACCTCGATCGACGATCGTGATCGACAAGTGTGATCGACGATCGTAACCTCGATCCAGAAAGCCGATCGCGAGATGTAACTGGTTACAGATCGATCGTAACCTCGATCTACGATCGTGATCGACAAGTGTGATCGACGATCGTAACCTCGATCCAGAAAGCGAGATGTAACTGGTTACAGATCGATCGTAACCTCGATCGACGATCGTGATCGACAAGTGTGATCGACGATCGTAACCTCGATCCAGAAAGCCGATCGCGAGATGTAACTGGTTACAGATCGATCGTAACCTCGATCGACGATCGTGATCGACAAGTGTGGTCGACGATCGTGACAAGTGTGATCGACGATCGTAACCTCGATCCAGAATGCCGAACGCGAGATGTAACTTGTTACAGATCGATCGTCACCTCGATCGACGATCGTGATCGACAAGTGTGATGGACGATTGTGACAAGTGTGATCGACGATCGTAACCTCGATCCAGAGAGCCGATCGCGAGATGTAACTTGTTACAGATCGATCGTAACCTCGATTGACGATCGTGATCGACAAGTGTGATCGACGATCGTAACCTCGATCCAGAAAGCCGATCGCGAGATGTAACTGGTTACAGATCGATCGTAACCTCGATCGACGATCGTGATCGACAAGTGTGATCGACGATCGTAACCTCGATCCAGAAAGCCGATCGCGAGATGTAACTGGTTACAGATCGATCGTAACCTCGATCGACGATCGTGATCGACAAGTGTGATCGACGATCGTAACCTCGATCCAGAAAGCCGATCGCGAGATGTAACTGGTTACAGATCGATCGTAACCTCGATCGACGATCGTGATCGACAAGTGTGATCGACGATCGTAACCTCGATCCAGAAAGCCGATCGCGAGATGTAACTGGTTACAGATCGATCGTAACCTCGATCGACGATCGTGATCGACAAGTGTGATCGACGATCGTAACCTCGATCTAGAAAGCCGAACGCGAGATGTAACTTGTTACAGATCGATCGTCACCTCGATCGACGATCGTGATCGACAAGTGTGATCGACAATTGTGACAAGTGTGATCGACGATCGTAACCTCGATCCAGAAAGCCGATCGCGAGATGTAACTGGTTACAGATCGATCGTAACCTCGATCGACGATCGTGATCGACAAGTGTGATCGACGATCGTGATCGACAAGTGTGATCGACGATCGTGATCGACAAGTGTGATTGACGATCGTAACCTCGATCCAGAAAGCCGATCGCGAGATGTAACTGGTTACAGATCGATCGTAACCTCGATCGACGATCGTGATCGACAAGTGTGATCGACGATCGTAACCTCGATCCAGAAAGCCGATCGCGAGATGTAACTGGTTACAGATCGATCGTAACCTCGATCGACGATCGTGATCGACAAGTGTGATCGACAAGTGTGATCGACGATCGTAACCTCGATCCAGAAAGCCGATCGCGAGATGTAACTGGTTACAGATCGATCGTAACCTCGATCGACGATCGTGATCGACGATCGTGATCGACAAGTGTGATCGACGATCGTAACCTCGATCCAGAAAGCCGATCGCGAGATGTAACTGGTTACAGATCGATCGTAACCTCGATCGACGATCGTGATCGACAAGTGTGATCGACGATCGTAACCTCGATCTAGAAAGCCGAACGCGAGATGTAACTTGTTACAGATCGATCGTCACCTCGATCGACGATCGTGATCGACAAGTGTGATCGACAATTGTGACAAGTGTGATCGACGATCGTAACCTCGATCCAGAAAGCCGATCGCGAGATGTAACTGGTTACAGATCGATCGTAACCTCGATCGACGATCGTGATCGACAAGTGTGATCGACGATCGTGATCGACAAGTGTGATCGACGATCGTGATCGACAAGTGTGATTGACGATCGTAACCTCGATCCAGAAAGCCGATCGCGAGATGTAACTGGTTACAGATCGATCGTAACCTCGATCGACGATCGTGATCGACAAGTGTGATCGACGATCGTAACCTCGATCCAGAAAGCCGATCGCGAGATGTAACTGGTTACAGATCGATCGTAACCTCGATCGACGATCGTGATCGACAAGTGTGATCGACAAGTGTGATCGACGATCGTAACCTCGATCCAGAAAGCCGATCGCGAGATGTAACTGGTTACAGATCGATCGTAACCTCGATCGACGATCGTGATCGACGATCGTAACCTCGATCCAGAAAGCCGATCGCGAGATGTAACTGGTTACAGATCGATCGTAACCTCGATCGACGATCGTGATCGACAAGTGTGATCGACGATCGTGATCGACAAGTGTGATCTACGATCGTAACCTCGATCTAGAAAGCCGATCGCGAGATGTAACTGGTTACAGATCGATCGTAACCTCGATTGACGATCGTGATCGACAAGTGTGATCGACGATCGTAACCTCGATCCAGAAAGCCGATCGCGAGATGTAACTGGTTACAGATCGATCGTAACCTCGATCGACGATCGTGATCGACAAGTGTGATCGACGATCGTAACCTCGATCCTGAAAGCCGATCGCGAGATGTAACTGGTTACAGATCGATCGTAACCTCGATCGACGATCGTGATCGACAAGTGTGGTCGACGATCGTGACAAGTGTGATCGACGATCGTAACCTCGATCCAGAATGCCGAACGCGAGATGTAACTTGTTACAGATCGATCGTCACCTCGATCGACGATCGTGATCGACAAGTGTGATGGACGATTGTGACAAGTGTGATCGACGATCGTAACCTCGATCCAGAGAGCCGATCGCGAGATGTAACTTGTTACAGATCGATCGTAACCTCGATTGACGATCGTGATCGACAAGTGTGATCGACGATCGTAACCTCGATCCAGAAAGCCGATCGCGAGATGTAACTGGTTACAGATCGATCGTAACCTCGATCGACGATCGTGATCGACAAGTGTGATCGACGATCGTAACCTCGATCCAGAAAGCCGATCGCGAGATGTAACTGGTTACAGATCGATCGTAACCTCGATCGACGATCGTGATCGACAAGTGTGATCGACGATCGTAACCTCGATCCAGAAAGCCGATCGCGAGATGTAACTGGTTACAGATCGATCGTAACCTCGATCGACGATCGTGATCGACAAGTGTGATCGACGATCGTAACCTCGATCCAGAAAGCCGATCGCGAGATGTAACTGGTTACAGATCGATCGTAACCTCGATCGACGATCGTGATCGACAAGTGTGGTCGACGATCGTGACAAGTGTGATCGACGATCGTAACCTCGATCCAGAATGCCGAACGCGAGATGTAACTTGTTACAGATCGATCGTCACCTCGATCGACGATCGTGATCGACAAGTGTGATGGACGATTGTGACAAGTGTGATCGACGATCGTAACCTCGATCCAGAAAGCCGATCGCGAGATGTAACTGGTTACAGATCGATCGTAACCTCGATCGACGATCGTGATCGACAAGTGTGATCGACGATCGTGATCGACAAGTGTGATCGACGATCGTAACCTCGATCTAGAAAGCCGATCGCGAGATGTAACTGGTTACAGATCGATCGTAACCTCGATCGACGATCGTGATCGACAAGTGTGATCGACGATTGTGACAAGTGTGATCGACGATCGTAACCTCGATCCAGAAAGCCGATCGCGAGATGTAACTGGTTACAGATCGATCGTAACCTCGATCGACGATCGTGATCGACAAGTGTGATCGACGATTGTGACAAGTGTGATCGACGATCGTAACCTCGATCCAGAAAGCCGATCGCGAGATGTAACTGGTTACAGATCGATCGTAACCTCGATCGACGATCGTGATCGACAAGTGTGATCGACGATCGTGATCGACAAGTGTGATCGACGATCGTGATCGACCAGTGTGATCGACGATCGTAACCTCGATCTAGAAAGCCGATCGCGAGATGTAACTGGTTACAGATCGATCGTAACCTCGATCGACGATCGTGATCGACAAGTGTGATCGACGATCGTAACCTCGATCCAGAAAGCCGATCGCGAGATGTAACTGGTTACAGATCGATCGTAACCTCGATCGACGATCGTGATCGACAAGTGTGATCGACGATCGTAACCTCGATCCAGAAAGCCGATCGCGAGATGTAACTGGTTACAGATCGATCGTAACCTCGATCGACGATCGTGATCGACAAGTGTGATCGACGATCGTGATCGACAAGTGTGATCGACGATCGTAACCTCGATCTAGAAAGCCGATCGCGAGATGTAACTGGTTACAGATCGATCGTAACCTCGATCGACGATCGTGATCGACAAGTGTGATCGACGATCGTAACCTCGATCCAGAAAGCGAGATGTAACTGGTTACAGATCGATCGTAACCTCGATCGACGATCGTGATCGACAAGTGTGATCGACGATCGTAACCTCGATCCAGAAAGCCGATCGCGAGATGTAACTGGTTACAGATCGATCGTAACCTCGATCGACGATCGTGATCGACAAGTGTGATCGACGATTGTGACAAGTGTGATCGACGATTGTGACAAGTGTGATCGACGATCGTAACCTCGATCCAGAAAGCCGATCGCGAGATGTAACTGGTTACAGATCGATCGTAACCTCGATCGACGATCCTGATCGACAAGTGTGATCGACGATCGTAACCTCGATCCAGAGAGCCGATCGCGAGATGTAACTTGTTACAGATCGATCGTCACCTCGATCGACGATCGTGATCGACAAGTGTGATCGACGATCGTGATCGACAAGTGTGATTGACGATCGTAACCTCGATCTAGAAAGCCGATCGCAAGATATAACTGGTTACAGATCGATCGTAACCTCGATCGACGATCGTGATCGACAAGTGTGATCGACGATCGTAACCTCGATCCAGAAAGCCGATCGCGAGATGTAACTGGTTACAGATCGATCGTAACCTCGATCTACGATCGTGATCGACAAGTGTGATCGACGATCGTAACCTCGATCCAGAAAGCGAGATGTAACTGGTTACAGATCGATCGTAACCTCGATCGACGATCGTGATCGACAAGTGTGATCGACGATCGTGATCGACAAGTGTGATCGACGATCGTAACCTCGATCCAGAAAGCCGATCGCGAGATGTAACTGGTTACAGATCGATCGTAACCTCGATCGACGATCCTGATCGACAAGTGTGATCGACGATCGTAACCTCGATCCAGAGAGCCGATCGCGAGATGTAACTTGTTACAGATCGATCGTCACCTCGATCGACGATCGTGATCGACAAGTGTGATCGACGATTGTGACAAGTGTGATCGACGATCGTGATCGACAAGTGTGACCGACGATCGTAACCTCGATCTAGAAAGCCGATCGCGAGATGTAACTGGTTACAGATCGATCGTAACCTCGATCGACGATCGTGATCGACAAGTGTGATCGACGATTGTGACAAGTGTGATCGACGATCGTAACCTCGATCCAGAAAGCCGATCGCGAGATGTAACTGGTTACAGATCGATCGTAACCTCGATCGACGATCGTGATCGACAAGTGTGATCGACGATCGTGACAAGTGTGATCGACGATTGTGACAAGTGTGATCGACGATCGTAACCTCGATCCAGAAAGCCGATCGCGAGATGTAACTGGTTACAGATCGATCGTAACCTCGATCGACGATCGTGATCGACAAGTGTGATCGACGATCGTAACCTCGATCCAGAAAGCCGATCGCGAGATGTAACTGGTTACAGATCGATCGTAACCTCGATCGACGATCGTGATCGACAAGTGTGATCGACGATCGTAACCTCGATCCAGAAAGCGAGATGTAACTGGTTACAGATCGATCGTAACCTCGATCGACGATCGTGATCGACAAGTGTGATCGACGATCGTAACCTCGATCCAGAAAGCGAGATGTAACTGGTTACAGATCGATCGTAACCTCGATCGACGATCGTAATCGACAAGTGTGATCGACGATCGTGATCGACAAGTGTGATCGACGATCGTAACCTCGATCCAGAGAGCCGATCGCGAGATGTAACTTGTTACAGATCGATCGTCACCTCGATCGACGATCGTGATCGACAAGTGTGATCGACGATTGTGACAAGTGTGATCGACGATCGTGATCGACAAGTGTGATCGACGATCGTAACCTCGATCTAGAAAGCCGATCGCGAGATGTAACTGGTTACAGATCGATCGTAACCTCGATCGACGATCGTGATCGACAAGTGTGATCGACGATCGTGATCGACAAGTGTGATCGGCGATCGTAACCTCGATCTAGAAAGCCGATCGCGAGATGTAACTGGTTACAGATCGATCGTAACCTCGATCGACGATCGTGATCGACAAGTGTGATCGACGATCGTGACAAGTGTGATCGACGATTGTGACAAGTGTGATCGACGATCGTAACCTCGATCCAGAAAGCCGATCGCGAGATGTAACTGGTTACAGATCGATCGTAACCTCGATCGACGATCGTGATCGACAAGTGTGATCGACGATCGTAACCTCGATCCAGAAAGCCGATCGCGAGATGTAACTGGTTACAGATCGATCGTAACCTCGATCGACGATCGTGATCGACAAGTGTGATCGACGATCGTAACCTCGATCCAGAAAGCGAGATGTAACTGGTTACAGATCGATCGTAACCTCGATCGACGATCGTGATCGACAAGTGTGATCGACGATCGTGATCGACAAGTGTGATCGACGATCGTAACCTCGATCCAGAAAGCGAGATGTAACTGGTTACAGATCGATCGTAACCTCGATCGACGATCGTGATCGACAAGTGTGATCGACGATTGTGACAAGTGTGATCGACGATCGTAACCTCGATCCAGAAAGCCGATCGCGAGATGTAACTGGTTACAGATCGATCGTAACCTCGATCGACGATCGTGATCGACAAGTGTGATCGACGATTGTGACAAGTGTGATCGACGATCGTAACCTCGATCCAGAAAGCCGATCGCGAGATGTAACTGGTTACAGATCGATCGTAACCTCGATCGACGATCGTGATCGACAAGTGTGATCGACGATTGTGACAAGTGTGATCGACGATCGTAACCTCGATCCAGAAAGCCGATCGCGAGATGTAACTGGTTACAGATCGATCGTAACCTCGATCGACGATCGTGATCGACAAGTGTGATCGACGATCGTGATCGACAAGTGTGATCGACGATCGTGATCGACAAGTGTGATTGACGATCGTAACCTCGATCTAGAAAGCCGATCGCGAGATGTAACTGGTTACAGATCGATCGTAACTTCGATCGACGATCGTGATCGACAAGTGTGATCGACGATCGTAACCTCGATCCAGAAAGCCGATCGCGAGATGTAACTGGTTACAGATCGATCGTAACCTCGATCGACGATCGTGATCGACAAGTGTGATCGACGATCGTAACCTCGATCCAGAAAGCCGATCGCGAGATGGAACTGGTTACAGATCGATCGTAACCTCGATCGACGATCGTGATCGACAAGTGTGATCGACGATCGTAACCTCGATCCAGAAAGCCGATCGCGAGATGTAACTGGTTACAGATCGATCGTAACCTCGATCGACGATCGTGATCGACAAGTGTGATCGACGATCGTAACCTCGATCCAGAAAGCCGATCGCGAGATGTAACTGGTTACAGATCGATCGTAACCTCGATCGACGATCGTGATCGACAAGTGTGATCGACGATCGTAACCTCGATCCAGAAAGCCGATCGCGAGATGTAACTGGTTACAGATCGATCGTAACCTCGATCGACGATCGTGATCGACAAGTGTGATCGACGATCGTAACCTCGATCCAGAAAGCCGATCGCGAGATGTAACTGGTTACAGATCGATCGTAACCTCGATCGACGATCGTGATCGACAAGTGTGATCGACGATCGTGATCGACAAGTGTGATCGACGATCGTAACCTCGATCCAGAAAGCCGATCGCGAGATGTAACTGGTTACAGATCGATCGTAACCTCGATCGACGATCCTGATCGACAAGTGTGATCAACGATCGTAACCTCGATCCAGAGAGCCGATCGCGAGATGTAACTTGTTACAGATCGATCGTCACCTCGATCGACGATCGTGATCGACAAGTGTGATCGACGATTGTGACAAGTGTGATCGACGATCGTAACCTCGATCCAGAAAGCCGATCGCGAGATGTAACTGGTTACAGATCGATCGTAACCTCGATCGACGATCCTGATCGACAAGTGTGATCGACGATCGTAACCTCGATCCAGAAAGCCGATCGCGAGATGTAACTGGTTACAGATCGATCGTAACCTCGATCGACGATCGTGATCGACAAGTGTGATCGACGATCGTAACCTCGATCCAGAAAGCCGATCGCGAGATGTAACTGGTTACAGATCGATCGTAACCTCGATCGACGATCGTGATCGACAAGTGTGATCGACGATCGTGATCGACAAGTGTGATCGACGATCGTAACCTCGATCCAGAAAGCCGATCGCGAGATGTAACTGGTTACAGATCGATCGTAACCTCGATCGACGATCCTGATCGACAAGTGTGATCGACGATCGTGATCGACAAGTGTGATCGACGATCGTAACCTCGATCCAGAAAGCCGATCGCGAGATGTAACTGGTTACAGATCGATCGTAACCTCGATCGACGATCGTGATCGACAAGTGTGATCGACGATCGTAACCTCGATCCAGAAAGCCGATCGCGAGATGTAACTGGTTACAGATCGATCGTAACCTCGATCGACGATCGTGATCGACAAGTGTGATCGACGATCGTAACCTCGATCCAGAAAGCCGATCGCGAGATGTAACTGGTTACAGATCGATCGTAACCTCGATCGACGATCGTGATCGACAAGTGTGATCGACGATCGTAACCTCGATCCAGAAAGCCGATCGCGAGATGTAACTGGTTACAGATCGATCGTAACCTCGATCGACGATCGTGATCGACAAGTGTGATCGACGATCGTAACCTCGATCCAGAAAGCCGATCGCGAGATGTAACTGGTTACAGATCGATCGTAACCTCGATCGACGATCGTGATCGACAAGTGTGATCGACGATCGTGATCGACAAGTGTGATCGACGATCGTAACCTCGATCCAGAAAGCCGATCGCGAGATGTAACTGGTTACAGATCGATCGTAACCTCGATCGACGATCCTGATCGACAAGTGTGATCAACGATCGTAACCTCGATCCAGAGAGCCGATCGCGAGATGTAACTTGTTACAGATCGATCGTCACCTCGATCGACGATCGTGATCGACAAGTGTGATCGACGATTGTGACAAGTGTGATCGACGATCGTAACCTCGATCCAGAAAGCCGATCGCGAGATGTAACTGGTTACAGATCGATCGTAACCTCGATCGACGATCCTGATCGACAAGTGTGATCGACGATCGTGATCGACAAGTGTGATCGACGATCGTAACCTCGATCCAGAAAGCCGATCGCGAGATGTAACTGGTTACAGATCGATCGTAACCTCGATCGACGATCCTGATCGACAAGTGTGATCGACGATCGTAACCTCGATCCAGAGAGCCGATCGCGAGATGTAACTTGTTACAGATCGATCGTCACCTCGATCGACGATCGTGATCGACAAGTGTGATCGACGATCGTGATCGACAAGTGTGATTGACGATCGTAACCTCGATCTAGAAAGCCGATCGCAAGATGTAACTGGTTACAGATCGATCGTAACCTCGATCGACGATCGTGATCGACAAGTGTGATCGACGATCGTGATCGACAAGTGTGATCGACGATCGTAACCTCGATCCAGAAAGCCGATCGCGAGATGTAACTGGTTACAGATCGATCGTAACCTCGATCGACGATCCTGATCGACAAGTGTGATCGACGATCGTAACCTCGATCCAGAGAGCCGATCGCGAGATGTAACTTGTTACAGATCGATCGTCACCTCGATCGACGATCGTGATCGACAAGTGTGATCGACGATCGTGATCGACAAGTGTGATTGACGATCGTAACCTCGATCTAGAAAGCCGATCGCAAGATGTAACTGGTTACAGATCGATCGTAACCTCGATCGACGATCGTGATCGACAAGTGTGATCGACGATCGTAACCTCGATCCAGAAAGCCGATCGCGAGATGTAACTGGTTACAGATCGATCGTAACTTCGATCGACGATCGTGATCGACAAGTGTGATCGACGATCGTAACCTCGATCCAGAAAGCCGATCGCGAGATGTAACTGGTTACAGATCGATCGTAACCTCGATCGACGATCCTGATCGACAAGTGTGATCGACGATCGTAACTTCGATCCAGAGAGCCGATCGCGAGATGTAACTTGTTACAGATCGATCGTCACCTCGATCGACGATCGTGATCGACAAGTGTGATCGACGATTGTGACAAGTGTGATCGACGATCGTAACCTCGATCCAGAAAGCCGATCGCGAGATGTAACTTGTTACAGATCGATCGTCACCTCGATCGACGATCGTGATCGACAAGTGTGATCGACGATCGTGATCGACAAGTGTGATTGACGATCGTAACCTCGATCTAGAAAGCCGATCGCAAGATGTAACTGGTTACAGATCGATCGTAACCTCGATCGACGATCGTGATCGACAAGTGTGATCGACGATCGTGATCGACAAGTGTGATCGACGATCGTAACCTCGATCCAGAAAGCCGATCGCGAGATGTAACTGGTTACAGATCGATCGTAACCTCGATCGACGATCGTGATCGACAAGTGTGATCGACGATCGTAACCTCGATCCAGAAAGCGAGATGTAACTGGTTACAGATCGATCGTAACCTCGATCGACGATCGTGATCGACAAGTGTGATCGACGATCGTGATCGACAAGTGTGATCGACGATCGTAACCTCGATCCAGAAAGCCGATCGCGAGATGTAACTGGTTACAGATCGATCGTAACCTCGATCGACGATCCTGATCGACAAGTGTGATCGACGATCGTAACCTCGATCCAGAGAGCCGATCGCGAGATGTAACTTGTTACAGATCGATCGTCACCTCGATCGACGATCGTGATCGACAAGTGTGATCGACGATTGTGACAAGTGTGATCGACGATCGTAACCTCGATCCAGAAAGCCGATCGCGAGATGTAACTAGTTACAGATCGATCGTAACCTCGATCGACGATCGTGATCGACAAGTGTGATCGACGATCGTAACCTCGATCCAGAGAGCCGATCGCGAGATGTAACTGATTACAGATCGATCGTAACCTCGATCGACGATCGTGATCGACAAGTGTGATCGACGATCGTGATCGACAAGTGTGATCGACGATCGTAACCTCGATCTAGAAAGCCGATCGCGAGATGTAACTGGTTACAGATCGATCGTAACCTCGATCGACGATCGTGATCGACAAGTGTGATCGACGATCGTGATCGACAAGTGTGATCGGCGATCGTAACCTCGATCTAGAAAGCCGATCGCGAGATGTAACTGGTTACAGATCGATCGTAACCTCGATCGACGATCGTGATCGACAAGTGTGATCGACGATCGTGATCGACAAGTGTGATCGACGATCGTGATCGACAAGTGTGATCGACGATTGTGATCGACAAGTGTGATCGACGATCGTAACCTCGATCCAGAAAGCCGATCGCGAGATGTAACTGGTTACAGATCGATCGTAACCTCGATCGACGATCGTGATCGACAAGTGTGATCGACGATCGTAACCTCGATCCAGAAAGCGAGATGTAACTGGTTACAGATCGATCGTAACCTCGATCGACGATCGTGATCGACAAGTGTGATCGACGATCGTAACCTCGATCTAGAAAGCCGATCGCGAGATGTAACTGGTTACAGATCGATCGTAACCTCGATCGACGATCGTGATCGACAAGTGTGATCGACGATCGTGATCGACAAGTGTGATCGACGATCGTGATCGACAAGTGTGATCGACGATTGTGACAAGTGTGATCGACGATCGTAACCTCGATCCAGAAAGCCGATCGCGAGATGTAACTGGTTACAGATCGATCGTAACCTCGATCGACGATCGTGATCGACAAGTGTGATCGACGATCGTAACCTCGATCCAGAAAGCGAGATGTAACTGGTTACAGATCGATCGTAACCTCGATCGACGATCGTGATCGACAAGTGTGATCGACGATCGTGATCGACAAGTGTGATCGACGATCGTAACCTCGATCCAGAAAGCCGATCGCGAGATGTAACTGGTTACAGATCGATCGTAACCTCGATCGACGATCCTGATCGACAAGTGTGATCGACGATCGTAACCTCGATCCAGAGAGCCGATCGCGAGATGTAACTTGTTACAGATCGATCGTCACCTCGATCGACGATCGTGATCGACAAGTGTGATCGACGATTGTGACAAGTGTGATCGACGATCGTAACCTCGATCCAGAAAGCCGATCGCGAGATGTAACTTGTTACAGATCGATCGTAACCTCGATCGACGATCGTGATCGACAAGTGTGATCGACGATCGTAACCTCGATCCAGAAAGCCGATCGCGAGATGTAACTGGTTACAGATCGATCGTAACCTCGATCGACGATCGTGATCGACAAGTGTGATCGACGATCGTAACCTCGATCCAGAAAGCGAGATGTAACTGGTTACAGATCGATCGTAACCTCGATCGACGATCGTGATCGACAAGTGTGATCGACGATCGTGATCGACAAGTGTGATCGACGATCGTAACCTCGATCCAGAAAGCCGATCGCGAGATGTAACTGGTTACAGATCGATCGTAACCTCGATCGACGATCCTGATCGACAAGTGTGATCGACGATCGTAACCTCGATCTAGAAAGCCGATCGCAAGATGTAACTGGTTACAGATCGATCGTAACCTCGATCGACGATCGTGATCGACAAGTGTGATCGGCGATCGTAACCTCGATCTAGAAAGCCGATCGCGAGATGTAACTGGTTACAGATCGATCGTAACCTCGATCGACGATCGTGATCGACAAGTGTGATCGACGATTGTGACAAGTGTGATCGACGATCGTAACCTCGATCCAGAAAGCCGATCGCGAGATGTAACTGGTTACAGATCGATCGTAACCTCGATCGACGATCGTGATCGACAAGTGTGATCGACGATCGTAACCTCGATCCAGAAAGCCGATCGCGAGATGTAACTGGTTACAGATCGATCGTAACCTCGATCGACGATCGTGATCGACAAGTGTGATCGACGATCGTAACCTCGATCCAGAAAGCGAGATGTAACTGGTTACAGATCGATCGTAACCTCGATCGACGATCGTGATCGACAAGTGTGATCGGCGATCGTAACCTCGATCTAGAAAGCCGATCGCGAGATGTAACTGGTTACAGATCGATCGTAACCTCGATCGACGATCGTGATCGACAAGTGTGATCGACGATCGTGATCGACAAGTGTGATCGACGATCGTGATCGACAAGTGTGATCGACGATTGTGACAAGTGTGATCGACGATCGTAACCTCGATCCAGAAAGCCGATCGCGAGATGTAACTGGTTACAGATCGATCGTAACCTCGATCGACGATCGTGATCGACAAGTGTGATCGACGATCGTAACCTCGATCCAGAAAGCGAGATGTAACTGGTTACAGATCGATCGTAACCTCGATCGACGATCGTGATCGACAAGTGTGATCGACGATCGTGATCGACAAGTGTGATCGACGATCGTAACCTCGATCCAGAAAGCCGATCGCGAGATGTAACTGGTTACAGATCGATCGTAACCTCGATCGACGATCCTGATCGACAAGTGTGATCGACGATCGTAACCTCGATCCAGAGAGCCGATCGCGAGATGTAACTTGTTACAGATCGATCGTCACCTCGATCGACGATCGTGATCGACAAGTGTGATCGACGATTGTGACAAGTGTGATCGACGATCGTAACCTCGATCCAGAAAGCCGATCGCGAGATGTAACTTGTTACAGATCGATCGTAACCTCGATCGACGATCGTGATCGACAAGTGTGATCGACGATCGTAACCTCGATCCAGAAAGCCGATCGCGAGATGTAACTGGTTACAGATCGATCGTAACCTCGATCGACGATCGTGATCGACAAGTGTGATCGACGATCGTAACCTCGATCCAGAAAGCCGATCGCGAGATGTAACTGGTTACAGATCGATCGTAACCTCGATCGACGATCGTGATCGACAAGTGTGATCGACGATCGTGATCGACAAGTGTGATCGACGATCGTAACCTCGATCCAGAAAGCCGATCGCGAGATGTAACTGGTTACAGATCGATCGTAACCTCGATCGACGATCCTGATCGACAAGTGTGATCGACGATCGTAACCTCGATCTAGAAAGCCGATCGCAAGATGTAACTGGTTACAGATCGATCGTAACCTCGATCGACGATCGTGATCGACAAGTGTGATCGGCGATCGTAACCTCGATCTAGAAAGCCGATCGCGAGATGTAACTGGTTACAGATCGATCGTAACCTCGATCGACGATCGTGATCGACAAGTGTGATCGACGATCGTGATCGACAAGTGTGATCGACGATCGTGATCGACAAGTGTGATCGACGATCGTAACCTCGATCCAGAAAGCCGATCGCGAGATGTAACTGGTTACAGATCGATCGTAACCTCGATCGACGATCGTGATCGACAAGTGTGATCGACGATCGTAACCTCGATCCAGAAAGCCGATCGCGAGATGTAACTGGTTACAGATCGATCGTAACCTCGATCGACGATCGTGATCGACAAGTGTGATCGACGATCGTAACCTCGATCCAGAAAGCGAGATGTAACTGGTTACAGATCGATCGTAACCTCGATCGACGATCGTGATCGACAAGTGTGATCGACGATCGTGATCGACAAGTGTGATCGACGATCGTAACCTCGATCCAGAAAGCCGATCGCGAGATGTAACTGGTTACAGATCGATCGTAACCTCGATCGACGATCCTGATCGACAAGTGTGATCGACGATCGTAACCTCGATCCAGAGAGCCGATCGCGAGATGTAACTTGTTACAGATCGATCGTCACCTCGATCGACGATCGTGATCGACAAGTGTGATCGACGATTGTGACAAGTGTGATCGACGATCGTAACCTCGATCCAGAAAGCCGATCGCGAGATGTAACTTGTTACAGATCGATCGTCACCTCGATCGACGATCGTGATCGACAAGTGTGATCGACGATCGTGATCGACAAGTGTGATTGACGATCGTAACCTCGATCTAGAAAGCCGATCGCAAGATGTAACTGGTTACAGATCGATCGTAACCTCGATCGACGATCGTGATCGACAAGTGTGATCGGCGATCGTAACCTCGATCTAGAAAGCCGATCGCGAGATGTAACTGGTTACAGATCGATCGTAACCTCGATCGACGATCGTGATCGACAAGTGTGATCGACGATCGTGATCGACAAGTGTGATCGACGATTGTGACAAGTGTGATCGACGATCGTAACCTCGATCCAGAAAGCCGATCGCGAGATGTAACTGGTTACAGATCGATCGTAACCTCGATCGACGATCGTGATCGACGATCGTGATCGACGATCGTAACCTCGATCCAGAAAGCCGATCGAGAGATGTAACTGGTTACAGATCGATCGTAACCTCGATCGACGATCGTGATCGACAAGTGTGATCGACGATCGTGATCGACAAGTGTGATCGACGATCGTAACCTCGATCCAGAAAGCCGATCGCGAGATGGAACTGGTTACAGATCGATCGTAACCTCGATCGACGATCCTGATCGACAAGTGTGATCGACGATCGTAACCTCGATCCAGAGAGCCGATCGCGAGATGTAACTTGTTACAGATCGATCGTCACCTCGATCGACGATCGTGATCGACAAGTGTGATCGACGATCGTGATCGACAAGTGTGATTGACGATCGTAACCTCGATCTAGAAAGCCGATCGCAAGATGTAACTGGTTACAGATCGATCGTAACCTCGATCGACGATCGTGATCGACAAGTGTGATCGACGATCGTAACCTCGATCCAGAAAGCCGATCGCGAGATGTAACTGGTTACAGATCGATCGTAACCTCGATCGACGATCGTGATCGACAAGTGTGATCGACGATCGTAACCTCGATCCAGAAAGCGAGATGTAACTGGTTACAGATCGATCGTAACCTCGATCGACGATCGTGATCGACAAGTGTGATCGACGATCGTGATCGACAAGTGTGATCGACGATCGTAACCTCGATCCAGAAAGCCGATCGCGAGATGTAACTGGTTACAGATCGATCGTAACCTCGATCGACGATCCTGATCGACAAGTGTGATCGACGATCGTAACCTCGATCCAGAGAGCCGATCGCGAGATGTAACTTGTTACAGATCGATCGTCACCTCGATCGACGATCGTGATCGACAAGTGTGATCGACGATTGTGACAAGTGTGATCGACGATCGTAACCTCGATCCAGAAAGCCGATCGCGAGATGTAACTTGTTACAGATCGATCGTCACCTCGATCAACGATCGTGATCGACAAGTGTGATCGACGATCGTGATCGACAAGTGTGATTGACGATCGTAACCTCGATCTAGAAAGCCGATCGCAAGATGTAACTGGTTACAGATCGATCGTAACCTCGATCGACGATCGTGATCGACAAGTGTGATCGACGATCGTAACCTCGATCCAGAAACGCGAGATGTAACTGGTTACAGATCGATCGTAACCTCGATCGACGATCGTGATCGACAAGTGTGATCGACGATCGTGATCGACAAGTGTGATCGACGATCGTAACCTCGATCCAGAAAGCCGATCGCGAGATGTAACTGGTTACAGATCGATCGTAACCTCGATCGACGATCCTGATCGACAAGTGTGATCGACGATCGTAACCTCGATCCAGAGAGCCGATCGCGAGATGTAACTTGTTACAGATCGATCGTCACCTCGATCGACGATCGTGATCGACAAGTGTGATCGACGATTGTGACAAGTGTGATCGACGATCGTAACCTCGATCCAGAAAGCCGATCGCGAGATGTAACTTGTTACAGATCGATCGTCACCTCGATCGACGATCGTGATCGACAAGTGTGATCGACGATCGTGATCGACAAGTGTGATTGACGATCGTAACCTCGATCTAGAAAGCCGATCGCAAGATGTAACTGGTTACAGATCGATCGTAACCTCGATCGACGATCGTGATCGACAAGTGTGATCGACGATCGTAACCTCGATCCAGAAAGCCGATCGCGAGATGTAACTGGTTACAGATCGATCGTAACCTCGATCGACGATCGTGATCGACAAGTGTGATCGGCGATCGTAACCTCGATCTAGAAAGCCGATCGCGAGATGTAACTGGTTACAGATCGATCGTAACCTCGATCGACGATCGTGATCGACAAGTGTGATCGACGATCGTGATCGACAAGTGTGATCGACGATTGTGACAAGTGTGATCGACGATCGTAACCTCGATCCAGAAAGCCGATCGCGAGATGTAACTGGTTACAGATCGATCGTAACCTCGATCGACGATCGTGATCGACAAGTGTGATCGACGATCGTAACCTCGATCCAGAAACCAGCGAGATGTAACTGGTTACAGATCGATCGTAACCTCGATCGACGATCGTGATCGACAAGTGTGATCGACGATCGTGATCGACAAGTGTGATCGACGATCGTAACCTCGATCCAGAAAGCCGATCGCGAGATGTAACTGGTTACAGATCGATCGTAACCTCGATCGACGATCCTGATCGACAAGTGTGATCGACGATCGTAACCTCGATCCAGAGAGCCGATCGCGAGATGTAACTTGTTACAGATCGATCGTCACCTCGATCGACGATCGTGATCGACAAGTGTGATCGACGATTGTGACAAGTGTGATCGACGATCGTAACCTCGATCCAGAAAGCCGATCGCGAGATGTAACTGGTTACAGATCGATCGTAACCTCGATCGACGATCGTGATCGACAAGTGTGATCGACGATCGTAACCTCGATCCAGAGAGCCGATCGCGAGATGTAACTGATTACAGATCGATCGTAACCTCGATCGACGATCGTGATCGACAAGTGTGATCGACGATCGTGATCGACAAGTGTGATCGACGATCGTAACCTCGATCCAGAAAGCCGATCGCGAGATGTAACTGGTTACAGATCGATCGTAACCTCGATCGACGATCCTGATCGACAAGTGTGATCGACGATCGTAACCTCGATCCAGAGAGCCGATCGCGAGATGTAACTTGTTACAGATCGATCGTCACCTCGATCGACGATCGTGATCGACAAGTGTGATCGACGATCGTGATCGACAAGTGTGATTGACGATCGTAACCTCGATCTAGAAAGCCGATCGCAAGATGTAACTGGTTACAGATCGATCGTAACCTCGATCGACGATCGTGATCGACAAGTGTGATCGACGATCGTAACCTCGATCCAGAGAGCCGATCGCGAGATGTAACTTGTTACAGATCGATCGTCACCTCGATCGACGATCGTGATCGACAAGTGTGATCGACGATTGTGACAAGTGTGATCGACGATCGTAACCTCGATCCAGAAAGCCGATCGCGAGATGTAACTTGTTACAGATCGATCGTCACCTCGATCGACGATCGTGATCGACAAGTGTGATCGACGATCGTGATCGACAAGTGTGATTGACGATCGTAACCTCGATCTAGAAATCCGATCGCAAGATGTAACTGGTTACAGATCGATCGTAACCTCGATCGACGATCGTGATCGACAAGTGTGATCGACGATCGTAACCTCGATCCAGAAAGCCGATCGCGAGATGTAACTGGTTACAGATCGATCGTAACCTCGATCGACGATCCTGATCGACAAGTGTGATCGACGATCGTAACCTCGATCCAGAGAGCCGATCGCGAGATGTAACTTGTTACAGATCGATCGTCACCTCGATCGACGATCGTGATCGACAAGTGTGATCGACGATCGTGATCGACAAGTGTGATTGACGATCGTAACCTCGATCTAGAAAGCCGATCGCAAGATGTAACTGGTTACAGATCGATCGTAACCTCGATCGACGATCGTGATCGACAAGTGTGATCGACGATCGTAACCTCGATCCAGAGAGCCGATCGCGAGATGTAACTTGTTACAGATCGATCGTCACCTCGATCGACGATCGTGATCGACAAGTGTGATCGACGATTGTGACAAGTGTGATCGACGATCGTAACCTCGATCCAGAAAGCCGATCGCGAGATGTAACTTGTTACAGATCGATCGTCACCTCGATCGACGATCGTGATCGACAAGTGTGATCGACGATCGTGATCGACAAGTGTGATTGACGATCGTAACCTCGATCTAGAAATCCGATCGCAAGATGTAACTGGTTACAGATCGATCGTAACCTCGATCGACGATCGTGATCGACAAGTGTGATCGACGATCGTAACCTCGATCCAGAAAGCGAGATGTAACTGGTTACAGATCGATCGTAACCTCGATCGACGATCGTGATCGACAAGTGTGATCGACGATCGTGATCGACAAGTGTGATCGACGATCGTGATCGACAAGTGTGATCGACGATCGTGATCGACAAGTGTGATCGACGATCGTAACCTCGATCCAGAAAGCCGATCGCGAGATGTAACTGGTTACAGATCGATCGTAACCTCGATCGACGATCCTGATCGACAAGTGTGATCGACGATCGTAACCTCGATCCAGAGAGCCGATCGCGAGATGTAACTTGTTACAGATCGATCGTCACCTCGATCGACGATCGTGATCGACAAGTGTGATCGACGATTGTGACAAGTGTGATCGACGATCGTAACCTCGATCCAGAAAGCCGATCGCGAGATGTAACTGGTTACAGATCGATCGTAACCTCGATCGACGATCGTGATCGACAAGTGTGATCGACGATCGTAACCTCGATCCAGAGAGCCGATCGCGAGATGTAACTGATTACAGATCGATCGTAACCTCGATCGACGATCGTGATCGACAAGTGTGATCGACGATCGTGATCGACAAGTGTGATCGACGATCGTAACCTCGATCCAGAAAGCCGATCGCGAGATGTAACTGGTTACAGATCGATCGTAACCTCGATCGACGATCCTGATCGACAAGTGTGATCGACGATCGTAACCTCGATCCAGAGAGCCGATCGCGAGATGTAACTTGTTACAGATCGATCGTCACCTCGATCGACGATCGTGATCGACAAGTGTGATCGACGATTGTGACAAGTGTGATCGACGATCGTAACCTCGATCCAGAAAGCCGATCGCGAGATGTAACTGGTTACAGATCGATCGTAACCTCGATCGACGATCGTGATCGACAAGTGTGATTGACGATCGTAACCTCGATCCAGAGAGCCGATCGCGAGATGTAACTGGTTACAGATCGATCGTAACCTCGATCGACGATCCTGATCGACAAGTGTGATCGACGATCGTGATCGACAAGTGTGATCGACGATCGTAACCTCGATCCAGAAAGCCGATCGCGAGATGTAACTGGTTACAGATCGATCGTAACCTCGATCGACGATCCTGATCGACAAGTGTGATCGACGATCGTAACCTCGATCCAGAGAGCCGATCGCGAGATGTAACTTGTTACAGATCGATCGTCACCTCGATCGACGATCGTGATCGACAAGTGTGATCGACGATCGTGATCGACAAGTGTGATTGACGATCGTAACCTCGATCTAGAAAGCCGATCGCAAGATGTAACTGGTTACAGATCGATCGTAACCTCGATCGACGATCGTGATCGACAAGTGTGATCGACGATCGTAACCTCGATCCAGAGAGCCGATCGCGAGATGTAACTTGTTACAGATCGATCGTCACCTCGATCGACGATCGTGATCGACAAGTGTGATCGACGATTGTGACAAGTGTGATCGACGATCGTAACCTCGATCCAGAAAGCCGATCGCGAGATGTAACTTGTTACAGATCGATCGTCACCTCGATCGACGATCGTGATCGACAAGTGTGATCGACGATCGTGATCGACAAGTGTGATTGACGATCGTAACCTCGATCTAGAAATCCGATCGCAAGATGTAACTGGTTACAGATCGATCGTAACCTCGATCGACGATCGTGATCGACAAGTGTGATCGACGATCGTAACCTCGATCCAGAAAGCCGATCGCGAGATGTAACTGGTTACAGATCGATCGTAACCTCGATCGACGATCGTGATCGACAAGTGTGATCGACGATCGTAACCTCGATCCAGAAACGCGAGATGTAACTGGTTACAGATCGATCGTAACCTCGATCGACGATCGTGATCGACAAGTGTGATCGACGATCGTGATCGACAAGTGTGATCGACGATCGTGATCGACAAGTGTGATCGACGATCGTGATCGACAAGTGTGATCGACGATCGTAACCTCGATCCAGAAAGCCGATCGCGAGATGTAACTGGTTACAGATCGATCGTAACCTCGATCGACGATCCTGATCGACAAGTGTGATCGACGATCGTAACCTCGATCCAGAGAGCCGATCGCGAGATGTAACTTGTTACAGATCGATCGTCACCTCGATCGACGATCGTGATCGACAAGTGTGATCGACGATCGTGATCGACAAGTGTGATCGACGATCGTAACCTCGATCTAGAAAGCCGATCGCGAGATGTAACTGGTTACAGATCGATCGTAACCTCGATCGACGATCGTGATCGACAAGTGTGATCGACGATCGTGATCGACAAGTGTGATCGGCGATCGTAACCTCGATCCAGAAAGCCGATCGCGAGATGTAACTGGTTACAGATCGATCGTAACCTCGATCGACGATCCTGATCGACAAGTGTGATCGACGATCGTAACCTCGATCCAGAGAGCCGATCGCGAGATGTAACTTGTTACAGATCGATCGTCACCTCGATCGACGATCGTGATCGACAAGTGTGATCGACGATTGTGACAAGTGTGATCGACGATCGTAACCTCGATCCAGAAAGCCGATCGCGAGATGTAACTGGTTACAGATCGATCGTAACCTCGATCGACGATCGTGATCGACAAGTGTGATTGACGATCGTAACCTCGATCCAGAGAGCCGATCGCGAGATGTAACTGATTACAGATCGATCGTAACCTCGATCGACGATCGTGATCGACAAGTGTGATCGACGATCGTGATCGACAAGTGTGATCGACGATCGTAACCTCGATCCAGAAAGCCGATCGCGAGATGTAACTGGTTACAGATCGATCGTAACCTCGATCGACGATCCTGATCGACAAGTGTGATCGACGATCGTAACCTCGATCCAGAGAGCCGATCGCGAGATGTAACTTGTTACAGATCGATCGTCACCTCGATCGACGATCGTGATCGACAAGTGTGATCGACGATCGTGATCGACAAGTGTGATTGACGATCGTAACCTCGATCTAGAAAGCCGATCGCAAGATGTAACTGGTTACAGATCGATCGTAACCTCGATCGACGATCGTGATCGACAAGTGTGATCGACGATCGTAACCTCGATCCAGAGAGCCGATCGCGAGATGTAACTTGTTACAGATCGATCGTCACCTCGATCGACGATCGTGATCGACAAGTGTGATCGACGATTGTGACAAGTGTGATCGACGATCGTAACCTCGATCCAGAAAGCCGATCGCGAGATGTAACTTGTTACAGATCGATCGTCACCTCGATCGACGATCGTGATCGACAAGTGTGATCGACGATCGTGATCGACAAGTGTGATTGACGATCGTAACCTCGATCTAGAAAGCCGATCGCAAGATGTAACTGGTTACAGATCGATCGTAACCTCGATCGACGATCGTGATCGACAAGTGTGATCGACGATCGTAACCTCGATCCAGAAAGCCGATCGCGAGATGTAACTGGTTACAGATCGATCGTAACCTCGATCGACGATCGTGATCGACAAGTGTGATCGACGATCGTGATCGACAAGTGTGATCGACGATCGTAACCTCGATCTAGAAAGCCGATCGCGAGATGTAACTGGTTACAGATCGATCGTAACCTCGATCGACGATCGTGATCGACAAGTGTGATCGACGATCGTAACCTCGATCCAGAAAGCCGATCGCGAGATGTAACTTGTTACAGATCGATCGTCACCTCGATCGACGATCGTGATCGACAAGTGTGATCGACGATCGTAACCTCGATCCAGAAAGCCGATCGCGAGATGTAACTGGTTACAGATCGATCGTAACCTCGATCGACGATCCTGATCGACAAGTGTGATCGACGATCGTAACCTCGATCCAGAAAGCCGATCGCGAGATGTAACTTGTTACAGATCGATCGTCACCTCGATCGACGATCGTGATCGACAAGTATGATCGACGATTGTGACAAGTGTGATCGACGATCGTAACCTCGATCCAGAAAGCCGATCGCGAGATGTAACTGGTTACAGATCGATCGTAACCTCGATCGACGATCGTGATCGACAAGTGTGATCGACGATCGTAACCTCGATCCAGAGAGCCGATCGCGAGATGTAACTGATTACAGATCGATCGTAACCTCGATCGACGATCGTGATCGACAAGTGTGATCGACGATCGTGATCGACAAGTGTGATCGACGATCGTAACCTCGATCTAGAAAGCCGATCGCGAGATGTAACTGGTTACAGATCGATCGTAACCTCGATCGACGATCGTGATCGACAAGTGTGATCGACGATCGTGATCGACAAGTGTGATCGGCGATCGTAACCTCGATCTAGAAAGCCGATCGCGAGATGTAACTTGTTACAGATCGATCGTCACCTCGATCGACGATCGTGATCGACAAGTGTGATCGACGATCGTAACCTCGATCCAGAAAGCCGATCGCGAGATGTAACTGGTTACAGATCGATCGTAACCTCGATCGACGATCCTGATCGACAAGTGTGATCGACGATCGTAACCTCGATCCAGAAAGCCGATCGCGAGATGTAACTTGTTACAGATCGATCGTCACCTCGATCGACGATCGTGATCGACAAGTATGATCGACGATTGTGACAAGTGTGATCGACGATCGTAACCTCGATCCAGAAAGCCGATCGCGAGATGTAACTGGTTACAGATCGATCGTAACCTCGATCGACGATCGTGATCGACAAGTGTGATCGACGATCGTAACCTCGATCCAGAGAGCCGATCGCGAGATGTAACTGATTACAGATCGATCGTAACCTCGATCGACGATCGTGATCGACAAGTGTGATCGACGATCGTGATCGACAAGTGTGATCGGCGATCGTAACCTCGATCTAGAAAGCCGATCGCGAGATGTAACTGGTTACAGATCGATCGTAACCTCGATCGACGATCGTGATCGACAAGTGTGATCGACGATCGTGATCGACAAGTGTGATCGACGATTGTGACAAGTGTGATCGACGATCGTAACCTCGATCCAGAAAGCCGATCGCGAGATGTAACTGGTTACAGATCGATCGTAACCTCGATCGACGATCGTGATCGACAAGTGTGATCGACGATCGTAACCTCGATCCAGAAAGCCGATCGCGAGATGTAACTGGTTACAGATCGATCGTAACCTCGATCGACGATCGTGATCGACAAGTGTGATCGACGATCGTAACCTCGATCCAGAAAGCGAGATGTAACTGGTTACAGATCGATCGTAACCTCGATCGACGATCGTGATCGACAAGTGTGATCGACGATCGTGATCGACAAGTGTGATCGACGATCGTAACCTCGATCTAGAAAGCCGATCGCGAGATGTAACTGGTTACAGATCGATCGTAACCTCGATCGACGATCGTGATCGACAAGTGTGATCGACGATCGTGATCGACAAGTGTGATCGGCGATCGTAACCTCGATCTAGAAAGCCGATCGCAAGATGTAACTGGTTACAGATCGATCGTAACCTCGATCGACGATCGTGAACGACAAGTGTGGTCGACGATCGTGACAAGTGTGATCGACGATCGTAACCTCGATCTAGAAAGCCGATCGCGAGATGTAACTGGTTACAGATCGATCGTAACCTCGATCGACGATCGTGATCGACAAGTGTGATCGACGATCGTAACCTCGATCCAGAAAGCCGATCGCGAGATGTAACTGGTTACAGATCGATCGTAACCTCGATCGACGATCGTGATCGACAAGTGTGATCGACGATCGTAACCTCGATCCAGAAAGCCGATCGCGAGATGTAACTGGTTACAGATCGATCGTAACCTCGATCGACGATCGTGATCGACAAGTGTGATCGACGATCGTGATCGACAAGTGTGATCGACGATCGTAACCTCGATCCAGAAAGCCGATCGCGAGATGTAACTGGTTACAGATCGATCGTAACCTCGATCGACGATCCTGATCGACAAGTGTGATCGACGATCGTAACCTCGATCCAGAGAGCCGTTCGCGAGATGTAACTTGTTACAGATCGATCGTCACCTCGATCGACGATCGTGATCGACAAGTGTGATCGACGATTGTGACAAGTGTGATCGACGATCGTAACCTCGATCCAGAAAGCCGATCGCGAGATGTAACTGGTTACAGATCGATCGTAACCTCGATCGACGATCGTGATCGACAAGTGTGATCGACGATCGTAACCTCGATCCAGAAAGCCGATCGCGAGATGTAACTGGTTACAGATCGATCGTAACCTCGATCGACGATCGTGATCGACAAGTGTGATCGACGATCGTAACCTCGATCCAGAAAGCCGATCGCGAGATGTAACTGGTTACAGATCGATCGTAACCTCGATCGACGATCGTGATCGACAAGTGTGATCGACGATCGTGATCGACAAGTGTGATCGACGATCGTAACCTCGATCCAGAAAGCCGATCGCGAGATGTAACTGGTTACAGATCGATCGTAACCTCGATCGACGATCGTGATCGACAAGTGTGATCGACGATCGTAACCTCGATCCAGAAAGCCGATCGCGAGATGTAACTGGTTACAGATCGATCGTAACCTCGATCGACGATCGTGATCGACAAGTGTGATCGACGATCGTGATCGACAAGTGTGATCGACGATCGTAACCTCGATCCAGAAAGCCGATCGCGAGATGTAACTGGTTACAGATCGATCGTAACCTCGATCGACGATCGTGATCGACAAGTGTGATCGACGATCGTGATCGACAAGTGTGATCGACGATCGTAACCTCGATCCAGAAAGCCGATCGCGAGATGTAACTGGTTACAGATCGATCGTAACCTCGATCGACGATCGTGATCGACAAGTGTGATCGACGATCGTAACCTCGATCCAGAAAGCCGATCGCGAGATGTAACTGGTTACAGATCGATCGTAACCTCGATCGACGATCGTGATCGACAAGTGTGATCGACGATCGTGATCGACAAGTGTGATCGACGATCGTAACCTCGATCCAGAAAGCCGATCGCGAGATGTAACTGGTTACAGATCGATCGTAACCTCGATCGACGATCCTGATCGACAAGTGTGATCGACGATCGTGATCGACAAGTGTGATCGACGATCGTAACCTCGATCCAGAAAGCTGATCGCGAGATGTAACTGGTTACAGATCGATCGTAACCTGATCGACGATCCTGATCGACAAGTGTGATCGACGATTGTGACAAGTGTGATCGACGATCGTAACCTCGATCCAGAAAGCCGATCGCGAGATGTAACTTGTTACAGATCGATCGTAACCTCGATCGACGATCGTGATCGACAAGTGTGATCGACGATCGTAACCTCGATCCAGAAAGCCGATCGCGAGATGTAACTGGTTACAGATCGATCGTAACCTCGATCGACGATCGTGATCGACAAGTGTGATCGACGATCGTGATCGACAAGTGTGATCGACGATCGTAACCTCGATCCAGAAAGCCGATCGCGAGATGTAACTGGTTACAGATCGATCGTAACCTCGATCGACGATCGTGATCGACAAGTGTGATCGACGATCGTAACCTCGATCCAGAAAGCCGATCGCGAGATGTAACTGGTTACAGATCGATCGTAACCTCGATCGACGATCGTGATCGACAAGTGTGATCGACGATCGTGATCGACAAGTGTGATCGACGATCGTAACCTCGATCCAGAAAGCCGATCGCGAGATGTAACTGGTTACAGATCGATCGTAACCTCGATCGACGATCGTGATCGACAAGTGTGATCGACGATCGTGATCGACAAGTGTGATCGACGATCGTAACCTCGATCCAGAAAGCCGATCGCGAGATGTAACTGGTTACAGATCGATCGTAACCTCGATCGACGATCGTGATCGACAAGTGTGATCGACGATCGTAACCTCGATCCAGAAAGCCGATCGCGAGATGTAACTGGTTACAGATCGATCGTAACCTCGATCGACGATCGTGATCGACAAGTGTGATCGACGATCGTGATCGACAAGTGTGATCGACGATCGTAACCTCGATCCAGAAAGCCGATCGCGAGATGTAACTGGTTACAGATCGATCGTAACCTCGATCGACGATCGTGATCGACAAGTGTGATCGACGATCGTGATCGACAAGTGTGATCGACGATCGTAACCTCGATCCAGAAAGCCGATCGCGAGATGTAACTGGTTACAGATCGATCGTAACCTCGATCGACGATCGTGATCGACAAGTGTGATCGACGATCGTAACCTCGATCCAGAAAGCCGATCGCGAGATGTAACTGGTTACAGATCGATCGTAACCTGATCGACGATCCTGATCGACAAGTGTGATCGACGATTGTGACAAGTGTGATCGACGATCGTAACCTCGATCCAGAAAGCCGATCGCGAGATGTAACTTGTTACAGATCGATCGTCACCTCGATCGACGATCGTGATCGACAAGTGTGATCGACGATCGTAACCTCGATCCAGAAAGCCGATCGCGAGATGTAACTGGTTACAGATCGATCGTAACCTCGATCGACGATCGTGATCGACAAGTGTGATCGACGATCGTGATCGACAAGTGTGATCGACGATCGTAACCTCGATCCAGAAAGCCGATCGCGAGATGTAACTTGTTACAGATCGATCGTCACCTCGATCGACGATCGTGATCGACAAGTGTGATCGACGATCGTGATCGACAAGTGTGATCGACGATCGTAACCTCGATCCAGAAAGCCGATCGCGAGATGTAACTGGTTACAGATCGATCGTAACCTCGATCGACGATCGTGATCGACAAGTGTGATCGACGATCGTGATCGACAAGTGTGATCGACGATCGTAACCTCGATCTAGAAAGCCGATCGCGAGATGTAACTGGTTACAGATCGATCGTAACCTCGATCGACGATCGTGATCGACAAGTGTGATCGACGATCGTGATCGACAAGTGTGATTGACGATCGTAACCTCGATCTAGAAATCCGATCGCAAGATGTAACTGGTTACAGATCGATCGTAACCTCGATCGACGATCGTGATCGACAAGTGTGATCGACGATCGTAACCTCGATCCAGAAAGCCGATCGCGAGATGTAACTGGTTACAGATCGATCGTAACCTCGATCGACGATCGTGATCGACAAGTGTGATCGACGATCGTGATCGACAAGTGTGATCGACGATCGTAACCTCGATCCAGAAAGCCGATCGCGAGATGTAACTGGTTACAGATCGATCGTAACCTCGATCGACGATCGTGATCGACAAGTGTGATCGACGATCGTAACCTCGATCCAGAAAGCCGATCGCGAGATGTAACTGGTTACAGATCGATCGTAACCTCGATCGACGATCGTGATCGACAAGTGTGATCGACGATCGTGATCGACAAGTGTGATCGACGATCGTAACCTCGATCCAGAAAGCCGATCGCGAGATGTAACTGGTTACAGATCGATCGTAACCTCGATCGACGATCGTGATCGACAAGTGTGATCGACGATCGTAACCTCGATCTAGAAATCCGATCGCAAGATGTAACTGGTTACAGATCGATCGTAACCTCGATCGACGATCGTGATCGACAAGTGTGATCGACGATCGTAACCTCGATCCAGAAAGCCGATCGCGAGATGTAACTGGTTACAGATCGATCGTAACCTCGATCGACGATCGTGATCGACAAGTGTGATCGACGATCGTAACCTCGATCCAGAAAGCCGATCGCGAGATGTAACTGGTTACAGATCGATCGTAACCTCGATCGACGATCGTGATCGACAAGTGTGATCGACAAGTGTGATCGACGATCGTGATCGACAAGTGTGATCGACGATCGTAACCTCGATCCAGAAAGCCGATCGCGAGATGTAACTGGTTACAGATCGATCGTAACCTGATCGACGATCCTGATCGACAAGTGTGATCGACGATCGTAACCTCGATCCAGAGAGCCGATCGCGAGATGTAACTTGTTACAGATCGATCGTCACCTCGATCGACGATCGTGATCGACAAGTGTGATCGACGATCGTGATCGACAAGTGTGATTGACGATCGTAACCTCGATCTAGAAATCCGATCGCAAGATGTAACTGGTTACAGATCGATCGTAACCTCGATCGACGATCGTGATCGACAAGTGTGATCGACGATCGTAACCTCGATCCAGAAAGCCGATCGCGAGATGTAACTGGTTACAGATCGATCGTAACCTCGATCGACGATCGTGATCGACAAGTGTGATCGACGATCGTAACCTCGATCCAGAAAGCCGATCGCGAGATGTAACTGGTTACAGATCGATCGTAACCTCGATCGACGATCGTGATCGACAAGTGTGATCGACAAGTGTGATCGACGATCGTGATCGACAAGTGTGATCGACGATCGTAACCTCGATCCAGAAAGCCGATCGCGAGATGTAACTGGTTACAGATCGATCGTAACCTCGATCGACGATCCTGATCGACAAGTGTGATCGACGATCGTAACCTCGATCCAGAGAGCCGATCGCGAGATGTAACTTGTTACAGATCGATCGTCACCTCGATCGACGATCGTGATCGACAAGTGTGATCGACGATTGTGACAAGTGTGATCGACGATCGTAACCTCGATCCAGAAAGCCGATCGAGAGATGTAACTGGTTACAGATCGATCGTCACCTCGATCGACGATCGTGATCGACAAGTGTGATCGACGATTGTGACAAGTGTGATCGACGATCGTAACCTCGATCCAGAAAGCCGATCGAGAGATGTAACTGGTTGCAGATCGATCGTAACCTCGATCGACGATCGTGATCGACAAGTGTGATCGACGATCGTGATCGACAAGTGTGATCGACGATCGTGATCGACAAGTGTAATTGACGATCGTAACCTCGATCTAGAAAGCCGATCGCGAGATGTAACTGGTTACAGATCGATCGTAACCTCGATCGACGATCGTGATCGACAAGTGTGATCGACGATCGTAACCTCGATCCAGAAAGCCGATCGCGAGATGTAACTGGTTACAGATCGATCGTAACCTCGATCGACGATCGTGATCGACAAGTGTGATCGACGATCGTGATCGACAAGTGTGATCGACGATCGTAACCTCGATCCAGAAAGCCGATCGAGAGATGTAACTGGTTACAGATCGATCGTCACCTCGATCGACGATCGTGATCGACAAGTGTGATCGACGATTGTGACAAGTGTGATCGACGATCGTAACCTCGATCCAGAAAGCCGATCGAGAGATGTAACTGGTTACAGATCGATCGTAACCTCGATCGACGATCGTGATCGACAAGTGTGATCGACGATCGTGATCGACAAGTGTGATCGACGATCGTGATCGACAAGTGTAATTGACGATCGTAACCTCGATCTAGAAAGCCGATCGCGAGATGTAACTGGTTACAGATCGATCGTAACCTCGATCGACGATCGTGATCGACAAGTGTGATCGACGATCGTAACCTCGATCCAGAAAGCCGATCGCGAGATGTAACTGGTTACAGATCGATCGTAACCTCGATCGACGATCGTGATCGACAAGTGTGATCGACGATCGTGATCGACAAGTGTGATCGACGATCGTAACCTCGATCCAGAAAGCCGATCGCGAGATGTAACTGGTTACAGATCGATCGTAACCTCGATCGACGATCGTGATCGACAAGTGTGATCGACAAGTGTGATTGACGATCGTAACCTCGATCCAGAAAGCCGATCGCGAGATGTAACTGGTTACAGATCGATCGTAACCTCGATCGACGATCGTGATCGACAAGTGTGATCGACGATCGTAACCTCGATCCAGAAAACCGATCGCGAGATGTAACTTGTTACAGATCGATCGTAACCTCGATCGACGATCGTGATCGACAAGTGTGATCGACGATCGTGATCGACAAGTGTGATCGACGATCGTAACCTCGATCCAGAAAGCCGATCGCGAGATGTAACTGGTTACAGATCGATCGTAACCTCGATCGACGATCCTGATCGACAAGTGTGATCGACGATCGTAACCTCGATCCAGAGAGCCGATCGCGAGATGTAACTTGTTACAGATCGATCGTCACCTCGATCGACGATCGTGATCGACAAGTGTGATCGACGATTGTGACAAGTGTGATCGACGATCGTAACCTCGATCCAGAAAGCCGATCGAGAGATGTAACTGGTTACAGATCGATCGTCACCTCGATCGACGATCGTGATCGACAAGTGTGATCGACGATTGTGACAAGTGTGATCGACGATCGTAACCTCGATCCAGAAAGCCGATCGAGAGATGTAACTGGTTACAGATCGATCGTAACCTCGATCGACGATCGTGATCGACAAGTGTGGTCGACGATCGTGATCGACAAGTGTGATCGGCGATCGTAACCTCGATCTAGAAAGCCGTTCGCGAGATGTAACTGGTTACAGATCGATCGTAACCTCGATCGACGATCGTGATCGACAAGTGTGATCGACGATCGTGATCGACAAGTGTGATCGACGATCGTAACCTCGATCCAGAAAGCCGATCGCGAGATGTAACTGGTTACAGATCGATCGTAACCTCGATCGACGATCGTGATCGACAAGTGTGATCGACGATCGTAACCTCGATCCAGAGAGCCGATCGCGAGATGTAACTTGTTACAGATCGATCGTCACCTCGATCGACGATCGTGATCGACAAGTGTGATCGACGATTGTGACAAGTGTGATCGACGATCGTAACCTCGATCCAGAAAGCCGATCGAGAGATGTAACTGGTTACAGATCGATCGTCACCTCGATCGACGATCGTGATCGACAAGTGTGATCGACGATTGTGACAAGTGTGATCGACGATCGTAACCTCGATCCAGAAAGCCGATCGAGAGATGTAACTGGTTACAGATCGATCGTAACCTCGATCGACGATCGTGATCGACAAGTGTGATCGACGATCGTGATCGACAAGTGTGATCGACGATCGTGATCGACAAGTGTAATTGACGATCGTAACCTCGATCTAGAAAGCCGATCGCGAGATGTAACTGGTTACAGATCGATCGTAACCTCGATCGACGATCGTGATCGACAAGTGTGATCGACGATCGTAACCTCGATCCAGAGAGCCGATCGCGAGATGTAACTTGTTACAGATCGATCGTCACCTCGATCGACGATCGTGATCGACAAGTGTGATCGACGATTGTGACAAGTGTGATCGACGATCGTAACCTCGATCCAGAAAGCCGATCGAGAGATGTAACTGGTTACAGATCGATCGTCACCTCGATCGACGATCGTGATCGACAAGTGTGATCGACGATTGTGACAAGTGTGATCGACGATCGTAACCTCGATCCAGAAAGCCGATCGAGAGATGTAACTGGTTACAGATCGATCGTAACCTCGATCGACGATCGTGATCGACAAGTGTGATCGACGATCGTGATCGACAAGTGTAATTGACGATCGTAACCTCGATCTAGAAAGCCGATCGCGAGATGTAACTGGTTACAGATCGATCGTAACCTCGATCGACGATCGTGATCGACAAGTGTGATCGACGATCGTAACCTCGATCCAGAAAGCCGATCGCGAGATGTAACTGGTTACAGATCGATCGTAACCTCGATCGACGATCGTGATCGACAAGTGTGATCGACGATCGTAACCTCGATCCAGAAAGCCGATCGCGAGATGTAACTGGTTACAGATCGATCGTAACCTCGATCGACGATCGTGATCGACAAGTGTGATCGACGATCGTGATCGACAAGTGTGATCGACGATCGTAACCTCGATCCAGAAAGCCGATCGCGAGATGTAACTGGTTACAGATCGATCGTAACCTCGATCGACGATCGTGATCGACAAGTGTGATCGACGATCGTGATCGACAAGTGTGATTGACGATCGTAACCTCGATCCAGAAAGCCGATCGCGAGATGTAACTGGTTACAGATCGATCGTAACCTCGATCGACGATCGTGATCGACAAGTGTGATCGACGATCGTAACCTCGATCCAGAAAACCGATCGCGAGATGTAACTTGTTACAGATCGATCGTAACCTCGATCGACGATCGTGATCGACAAGTGTGATCGACGATTGTGACAAGTGTGATCGACGATCGTAACCTCGATCCAGAAAGCCGATCGCGAGATGTAACTGGTTACAGATCGATCGTAACCTCGATCGACGATCGTGATCGACAAGTGTGGTCGACGATCGTGATCGACAAGTGTGATCGGCGATCGTAACCTCGATCTAGAAAGCCGTTCGCGAGATGTAACTGGTTACAGATCGATCGTAACCTCGATCGACGATCGTGAACGACAAGTGTGGTCGACGATCGTGACAAGTGTGATCGACGATCGTAACCTCGATCCAGAAAGCCGATCGCGAGATGTAACTGGTTACAGATCGATCGTAACCTCGATCGACGATCGTGATCGACAAGTGTGATCGACGATCGTGATCGACAAGTGTGATCGACGATCGTAACCTCGATCTAGAAAGCCGATCGCAAGATGTAACTGGTTACAGATCGATCGTAACCTTGATCGACGATCGTGATCGACAAGTGTGATCGACGATCGTAACCTCGATCCAGAAAGCCGATCGCGAGATGTAACTGGTTACAGATCGATCGTAACCTCGATCGACGATCGTGATCGACAAGTGTGATCGACGATTGTGACAAGTGTGATCGACGATCGTAACCTCGATCTAGAAAGCCGATCGCAAGATGTAACTGGTTACAGATCGATCGTAACCTGATCGACGATCCTGATCGACAAGTGTGATCGACGATCGTAACCTCGATCCAGGGAGCCGATCGCGAGATGTAACTGGTTACAGATCGATCGTAACCTCGATCGACGATCGTGATCGACAAGTGTGATCGACGATCGTAACCTCGATCTAGAAAGCCGAACGCGAGATGTAACTTGTTACAGATCGATCGTCACCTCGATCGACGATCGTGATCGACAAGTGTGATCGAC
>CANTFK010000517.1:0-17110 GCA_947646735.1 Peronospora farinosa
GTGAGGTGAGAAAAACCTGCGTGAGGAAGCAACACCTGTCCAAGATGGGTCGGGAAATGTGGAAGCGCAGTAGGGGCGGGATGCCCTACTAGCGCAGGCTCTGAAGCTACCCCTACGCTCAGAGTTGTCGAACATATGGGTAGCATAGTCCCTGAGGTACCGAAAGGTCGGACCTCAATCTTTTTGGTCTATAGCGCTCGAGTACGAGGCTATGTCCAAGCGATGACCCTTCTCATATATTCGGGTGCATCACAAAACTTCGTGAAACTCGCGGCTCAGAAAAAGAGTCCGGCGAGTTTTGAGTCGCTTTGCCAGGATGGCAAGCGAGAAGAGGCGACAGTTCGTTTAGCGAACGGCGCGCTCGTTAAATCGGAGGGATTTCAAGTTGAACTCGCCTTCAGCTTTAGTGGCTTCTCTTGTAAAGAGAAGTTTACAGTGCTAGATATGGAGAGTCCGTATGACCTCATCCTAGGCATGCCTTGGTTGGCTAAACACCAACCATGGATTTACTGGTGTACACGCACAGTCGCTAACTATACGCAGGGCACCGGAAGGATGTGCTCCTGAGAGAGGCATATACGATTGATGCTGTGTCAAACACAGTCGAGGATGCGATGACGGTATGTCAGTCGACGCCAGGTACTACCCAGCTCGTTGAGTCTGGAGTAGTTGGAAGTGCACTGGCAGGAAGTCAGGTGACACAAATTCCTACCCAGCTCGAGGAGACTGGTGTAGTGAATGGGACGATGCAGGTAGTCATGCGTCCAAAGATCCTGCACAGAGCCGAGAGCCTGTGGCAGTTGATGGTGGGCTGACAGTAAGTCAAGTGCCACAAAACCGGCACAGAGCCATGAGCCTGGTGCGGCTGGAAGGAGTGCGTTAGCTATGACAGCAACGTCACCTTCTTCCAGGTCAAAGGTCGTGGTGACTTGAACAACGAGCACCAGACGTATTGAGGCGATCAAGGGCACGTCGAAACGAGTGACCCTTGGATCAGTCTCGATCCAAGAGGACGAACCTACGAACGAGTTGTTCGAGGCCGTCGAAGACAAGATGCCGGAGGCATCCTTAGTTGAGGTGCTCAAACTTGTCTTGGTATATGCTGAGAAGATAGTAAATCTCTCGAAGATGACGTGGGATCTGTTCCTGTCCGAACTAAAGGAAGGAAAGATCCACGAGATAGTCGCACCAGTTCCAGAAGATAACGTGGTGGACTGTTGCTCGTCGTCCACAATGGACGAGAGCGTCTTGGAAACGGACAGCAAAAAACCCGTTTGCTGCTCAAGGCTGGAATGCCTTGAAGAACAGCCCGTTTTATGATGTTATGTGGAAACACCGTGATGTGTTTCCAGCAGAAGTGCCGAGCCGCCTACCGGCCGATAGGGGCATCAGGCACGAGATTGACCTGGAACCTGGCACCAAGTATTGTGTGACCAGACAATGGCCGTTGCCGAAGGAACAAGTCGATTACATCGATGAGTTCTTCGACAAGCAAGCCAAGGCGGGACATGTACGTGAGAGCAAGTCGCCTCACTGCAGCTCAACCTTCTGTGTGCGTAAAGCAACAGGTGAATGGCTCGTGTTTCATGCTTACAATAAGCTGAACACGGCCACCATTCCGGTTCAAACGCCGATCCAGCGGAAAGATGTCTTGTTGAAATCCATGGGAAAGTCAACTTCCTTTTCCGCGTTGGATCTGAAGGATGGCAACTATCAAGTTCGCATGAGAGATACTGATGTAGCCAAAACGGCAGTAAGCACCCCAAGCGGTATGCTGTGGGAGTGGCTTGTGATGCCACAAGGGTTGAAAAATGCTCTAGCAACATTCAACCGAGTGGTGGCTCACGTGATGCGTCAGCACCGTGCCTACGCGCCCCATTACCTTGACGATTTATTCGTGCATAGTAGGGAGGAGGACTGTCTGAGCGCAATAGAGTCGCGCAAGCGTCATTTAGACGCTGTGTTGCATACTCTGGGTGACGCCCAATTATACGTAAACTTGCAAACGTGCGTAATAGGGGTTCCCGAGATACCTGTGTTGGGCTGCATCGTAGGTACACATGGTGTACGAGCAGACCCAGAAAAGGTAAAGACTGTAAAGGAATGGCCAGTCCCACGTAATGTGAAGGATCTGCGCCAATTCCTTGGGCTCGCTAATTACTTGCATAACTACAGCAAAACCTATGCAAAGCGAACTAAGCCATTGTCTGACCTTCTGAAAAAGGATACAGAATGGACTTGGTCAAAGTAGCAAGAAGGTGTGTTCACATCAGTAAAGCAATCTCTTGTAGAGTCACCGGTCTTGGCATTGCCAGACGCGGATAAGCCCTTTAGCGTCGTCTGTGATGCAAGCAATTTTGCAATCGGCAGCGCGCTCATGCAGAAGGATGACAATGGTGTTGACCGTGTCATTTCTTATCAGTCTCGGCTTTTAAAAGCTGCCGAGCTGAATTACCCTGTGCATGACAAGGAGCTACTTTCCATTAAGTATGCCCTTGTGAAGTTTCGGGTGCACCTCTTGGGCACCGAACCTTTTGTGGTTTATACGGATCACGCATCACTGCGGAGCGCTATAAATTCACCGCACTTCTCGCCGAGAATGGCGAGATGGCTGACATTCTTCTCTGAAATTAATTTCAAAGTTGAATATAAGCCGGGTAAGTCGAATGTATTGGCTGACGCGTTATCGCGCAGACCAGACTTCGAGGCAAGACACCAGGAAAGTGTGTCTCGTGCGAAAGCACAAGTTGATTCGTCAACATTGGCAGCCATGAAGGCCTACCATGTGACAAGCTCAATGGCCTCCGATATAAAGGAGTGTTACAGTCAGGATGAACATTCTCACCTGCTGTTGGACCATTTAGTGGGCAAAAGGTTATCCTTCCGTCGCACTTGAAAGCGAAGTTCAATCGCTTTAGTTACAGTGATGGCCTGTTATGGCATCAACTGTCACATCATGATCCCTTGAGAATCTATGTCCCTCATGAAACAGATCTCAAGCTGATGATACTTCGTGAATGCGCGAATCCATAATATCGTATCGGGATCCGCGTTTTACGTCAGATTTTGGCTTCATGCCTTTAAGATGCTGTGAAGCAAGCTCCACATGCCAATAGCCTATCATCCACAGACCGATGGCCAAACGGACGAGCCAATCGAGTGGTGGCGGAGGTATTACACTCGGCAGCGACTCCTAAAGAATGGAGAAAACAATTGCCATTCGCGGAGTTCGCTATTAATAACAGTGTTCACGACAGTACGGGTGAAACACCGTTTTACATTAACGGACTGCGTCATCCTCGAACGCCAGTCTCGTTTGTACGCAGCCCGAGTCTTAGTGGGGGAGGGCCCCTCACTTCGCTCGGTGCGAATGCCAAAGAGGGCCAAGGTTGCCCTAGTGACACTGCTAATTAGCAGTGGTCATGACACCTATAGGTGTCACAGAGAAGGCACGGCAAGAAATGCCAGTGCTCCTTGATGATGACACTATAGTGTTGTCAACAGCGTCGACCCATGAACGACCTCTTGGAGGCGTCATCGGCGAGCTGGATGCTAAAAGCGTGAGCGAAGTTCAACGCTTCGTGGATGAGCGATTAGCCATCACACGTAAGGTCCGTGAGGCGATGGCAAGCGCACAGGACAAGCAAAAACAATATGCAGACCAGCATGATGCAAAGACAATGAACACTTTAGTGTGGGGGACAAAGTGCTATTAAGTACTGCGACCATACCTAAACATGCAATTTCTGTACTACATGGGGGCACTACTAAGCTATTGCCCCGATTCATTGGGCCATTTACGGCGGTCGAGAAGGTTGGAGACCTGAATTATTGGCTCCCTCTCCCACCGTATATGAAGACGCACCCCGTACTTTACGTGGGTCGTTTAAAACGGTATGTTGATCCAGAAGCGGTCACATACCCGCATCAGTCTAACGAGATCGATGGTGACGTCGACTGTGAGTCGAGTGTCGTTGCCGATCAAGCGACGGGGAAGCGGATCAGCTTCCCGTATACGAGGGAAACGACAGAGAACTTGGTGATCGAGGAGGACTCCGCGTTTGACGCGGGTCTCTCATCACCAGTCGCTCATGCATGTCCAAACGGAGCTTCAGGCGATCGTACTACTGACGATCCCTCGAATTTACAGCGCGTATATCCGAAGTCAGTCGCGAGATTTGACTTCAAAGATCCGCCACCTCTTTTTTCAGCGCGGCGATCTCCGCCTGCGCTAAACAACAACAGGATAGGCAGCCGCGAATAGTTGGGCGTAATCGCCGCTCCTATCGGGCGCCACCTGTGTTGGTGGATGCGGGTGGGAACACACGCTTCCTTGTTGAAAGGTTGTTGGCCCACCGCCGTGTAAAGCAAAAGCTTCAGATCCTTGTCCAGTAAAATGAATACCCGAAAAATTTCGACTCTTGCGAACCGGTTGACGCGTTGCGCGTCGGCGTGCCTGGGCTGGTGGCTACTTGCGAGCAGAAGCACCAGCTGCATTCGCTCTGCTAGGTCCTGATCGACTGGCAGTGGCAGCGTAGCGAGAAGGAGTTGGGGGTATGTTATCACCCAAAATCTCCCTCGCGCGCGTCATAGCGAAGCTGATTCGCTGCGACTGCTGTTTCACTGCATTTACATGCTGTGTCACACGGCGCAGGAGCACTACTTCGTATTCGTCGGTTGTTTCATTAGAACACGGCACGACGGGGATAGGAAAAGCACGACCTCGTGCTTTGCCCTGCCGTTTCCATGATGGAAAGACGCTAGAAAGTTTATTAGCGTCAATAGTGGCACGCTCCATAGCGTCGCACTATTACCACTCGAGCGTAACCAGTCGGATGGCGGTGTCATGCTGGAAATCCACCGCTCACGTAGCCGCCCTCGCGACGGCGTGCTTGTGAGTCCGACTGTGAAGTTGAAGGAGCTTTTTTCTCACCCTCGCCAGAGTCTGACTCTCCATTATGTATTGTCAAGACATCAGACGTAGAGTAAGAAAAGCGGACAATTTAGAAATCGCCGATCTGCTGTTGAATTGCGGCTTTTTTTCGAAGCAGCGCACTCAGTTGTGGTCGCTGCGCTCGTTGGCGCAAACGACGAGGCATGACTCTCACTGTCAGGAAGCATGGAAGCTTCCTAAAGGCTGGGTGCCTCAAATGATGGGGACAAATGTCCCATCATAGCAATATGCTCATCACCACTTCGGGGTGATGGCAATGGTGTAGTCAACAATGAGAGACAAGTATTTATCCGCACCACAGTAGTGTTCTCTGCTGACAAGCTGACATTAGATGTCGGCTTTGTAACAGAGACACTTAGCGACGGCTGTGAGTTATCGCGGTGCGTGCGCTTTGTGTTGGTCTACATGGGCGCCTTTGCAGGCGACCCATCAGTCTTACTACGTGTCGGTGGCATCGTTTCTTTATTTGATGTTTTACAAAATGTAAAAATCGTCTTAAAGAGAGGAATGGTGTAACGGGCTAAAAGCTACATGGTTCGTTAAGTATTCGATACTTAACGGGCAGGCCTGCCTTAATGGGTACGAGGTACCTTAGGCCTGTCAATGTGACCCACCCTCGTGAATGTGATATCCATGGATGGATTCACATTCAACGAGGATGACGCCAGTTGGGACTGGGCGTCATGGTGACGCTTCAATCAAACAACATCAACGAGCTTAAATATATTTTAAGCTCGCACGTAAGGATACGCTTCTAAAGAGACGCGTATCCAATCTTTACATTTGACCAATCAGTTGTTAGACTTATATATAGTTTAAAACCTATTAAATATAGGTCAGTCTTGAATTTGCTAACTATCGCCCACTGCGCACGAGAAGCTTAATAAGCTTCTGCGTGACGTAAGTGAGGTACTTCTTAGTTGTTCGTTGCGCGGACCGCTCTAAGCGGCCGGAAGCAGTTTTGTTCGGCGCTCTAAGCGACCGACCAACGCAACCACCACCGCACGCGGAGGTAAGAAGGTACAACTGCTTCCTCGCGCTGCTCGAAGGTGTGCTCGCGTAGTACGTGGCAGCTTCTTTATGAAGCGCCCGTCTACAGGCATGGTAGTGCGTGAGCTGCTTGTCTTCAGGCTTTTAAGCGTCTACACAAGCGTGCTACATCCATGCGTGCCTACGCTTTCGTAGCTCCTTCTATCAAGGATTTGAATGCATTTCCCCGACGTCCGACAATGTGATACCTCCAATGGAGACACTGCTTAGAGAAATCTTAGCTCGTCGAGTGGTAAGTATACACAGGAGGCTACACAAGGTACTGTTCGTCGCTTCATTGTCGCTAAACTTGATGTGTTTAAAGAAGTGCTGTATGCCTGAGGTCGTGATATTTTTCACTCGCATTCTCCGTGCTTTCGTGACGTCGGATGCCGATGAGGAAGGACGACAACGATACTTCAATTCATTGGCTGCTTGGTAACCTGCTGGAGTGGGTGTCCACCACTCACTTTGACGCTACATTACCGCGTCTCTCATAGGTTGCTAGCTCGGCATATAGCAGTGCTCCAGTATTGAGTCCCTTGCTGGTTCTACTACTCTGTCATCATTCAATGAACTTTTTTATTCTCTACCTGCTGCCAAATGTTTGGCGAAGCAGTTGAAAGACATTAAGATAAACTGAAGTCAACGCCGTCATTTGAATCTTCACACACGTTCTAAGTACGGCGGCCAGGAGAGAAAAATGTATATTTTGTATCAACCTACTTGTCATTATTAACTATTGTTCATCTATCTCTACTTCTTGGCCACACGGTCCTTCTTAAGTACATTTTTCTTAGTATACTGACGAGTGGGAGGCATAGGCAGGACATTAGCCAGTTTTAAAAGACGCGCCACACGATCAGAAGATGGTGCACCCACAGACATCCAATACCTCACTTGTGATTATATACACGTATCTCCTTGATACCATCACTTGCAGCCATCGAATTGAACGTGCCAAGCTAAATAAAACACAAAAGGCCGCCACTCGTTAGAAACCGTTTTTTCGCTACTAAAATGTACTAAAATATTTTTATACTGTAGTCATACAATTTCAAGGTGTTTGTCATCTCATGTAGCACAAGTATCTGCTGCTACATTACGGTAACAACTCTACGTTTTTACGTCTTCAACGGACTAAACGTAGTCTCATTACCATAATTTCGATGACATGCGTATAGAGGGAAGAAACAAGTGGTAAGCGTATAATATGAAAACACACTTATCGATACCGATAGTGTTTTGGTATCGAGATGATATGGTAGTTTACTTTTCAGTACCTTTATTTAGCCACACACCGATTAATCAAATCTGATTGGTCAGACCATTTCTAAATGTTGTTCTGACCAATCTGATGTTAATAAATTTGAGGTGATTATGGCCTACAGGAATATTGGAATATGTCCAATTATTAACTTCTCTTAACTGCTAAATAATTCTGGTCCCAAACAATACTTCATAAGTTTACCCAGCCTTAGTAATACTGCCTTAATTGGGAACTTATCTCAACTATTATATTCTTACGATCACAAGAACATTAAGTTCTTTTCTGTAGCTGGACATTTCCGTTAGATTTAATACGTCACTAACAGTATGACATCATTAAAAGCGTCTGTAAAAATCTGGTTTATGGTGTTGTATAATTCAGCTTAAGTTTCTAGCCTTCTCCGACGTGACCCCGACCTCTTTCTTAGTAAAATTCTTTAGTTTCCCCAGTATTTAATTCTTCACGTCCTCAGGCACCAATGCTGTCCATACACAGCCACAATCAGAATCGAATCCAACTCAATTTCATCCACGGTCTCTCCATTCTACCTCTTCCTATAAGTGTAATCTTTCAACTAGATCTTATACAGTCACGTGATTAATACCCTTCTTCCGGATCACCACTATACAAAGAAAAAATAAGCAAGTTCTCCTACTACCACTCAGTTTATCAAAAAAAATTATGATTAGCGACTCCTAATGCACAACGTCTCGCTATACATGAGTTCATGGCACGCAAACTCGCCGAATTTAACCGGCGAGGTTTAACTTCCTCGCGATCTTCACGTAATGAGGCCGCGAATATGGAAACCTTTTCCTACTCAGGAGAAGGCAAAGATCGATTGTCGCTGAATCGATGGTTCCGAAAAGTTATCATCGCCTAGAGACTTCTTGAGGGCGCCCCAGGCAAAGGTCAACTTCCTTCTTTCCCGCCTCACCGGGAAAGCCAAGGAATGAGCCCTTTTTGTAAGCTCGTTGTGGATGAGCACGCGCTCCCTACCCTGAATACTATTCAGGACAACCTTCTTCTTGTCTTCAAGTCACCGCAAGAGGATAAATTGGTGTGCTCAAAGTTCCTGTCTATGCGACAGGGTAAAATGGCGATGCGCTACTACGTGCAAATAGCTAGGCATCTGGCGTCGTTTATTATCACGCATTCTATGGACATGTACACGCAGGTGTATGTCTTTGTAAATGGTATGCGTGAGGGGCAGACCCGCTTATCTCTCGAGCATGCGGAGCGTGCCACATTGTAGGAGGAATTTGCTATTGCCCTCCGTGAGGACTTTAGGGTCACAAAGGCCTATGCTAAACCCTCAGTCGTAACCGTTCCCCGGCCTTCTGGTCCGGAACCTATGGAGATCGACGTGATTGAGTCGACGGGTGACCGACGACGTGTCATTCCCCATAAGGGTGACGCTTGCACCGGGCGTCAAGTGATTTGTTTTCGTTTTTGCAAGCCAATGCATCGCGCGGCTGAGTTCCGTGCACCAGCGCCGATATCGGCGCATGTAGTGGATGCCCATCATGAGGGTGCTGTGCCGACCGCACGTCCAAAAAACGGTCGGGAACAGTAGGTGCAGGGCGCCCTACTGGTTGGAACGGTGTTCCGGGTCCTTCGGTGGCAGCCCAACCTTCCAGTCCTCCTGCGCTACGCGCACGGTTAAATGCCACCACTACGAGTGGTGATTCACGTCTGATTATTGTCAGTTTACATGTCGCCGGCGTCCGGAGACCTCTGCGAGCACTCCTGGACTTAGGAGCAACGAATAATCTCTTTCGTGAATTTTGATCATCGATGCTGCCTTCCAGCATTCAGGTCCGTTAGGGACCTGGCCAAGTCGTTTTCAAGTTGACTGACGGGAAACCACACCGCGTATCGCGACGCGAAGTGTCGTTGCCATACACGTTTAACGGTTTTCGCAGTAAGGATAATTTTTTGGTGATCGCGATGAATTATGCATTCGATTGCATACTGGGCATGCCATGGTTGGCGCGTTATAAGCCTCAGATCGACTAGTTAGCCAGATCAGTGAGACGCCGACGCAAGTTCGATGTCAGTGAAGTGTTTACCCATCTCTTGGTATCTCCAAGTGACTGGCCAAACGTCACAGTCGTGGATCGCGATTCCACGATGTTGGCGGTGCACAGAGCGAGCGATGGCCCTCTCTGCACTGCTTGTGCTGTTCTTCGGGACACAAGTGACAGTGACTCCTCGCTACAGAGCGAAGAGGACGACGAGGACGACGCGGTCGAACAGGGGTTCCCGCGCGTCATTAATACGGTTGAACAGGATTTCCCGCACGTGAATGCAGTGGTTGAACCAGGGTTCCCATCTGCATCTATTATGGTAGAGCAGGGGCTCCCACAAGAGCAATGTGACGACGAGCAAGAGCTCGCCAACGAGTATTACGTGGATGGACACGATTCCCCGCGTGTGAGCATGATGGTCGAATCGGGATTCCCACTTTGGTCGAACCAGGGTTCCCACATGAGCAATTTGGGGTTAAGCAGGGGATCCCACAAGAATTTACGGCGGCCGAGCAGGGGCTCCCGCATCAAGTGTCGACGGTCGAGTTTGGCTACTCCCGTCAAGTGTTTCCGACATTACGGATGAAGACATCCAATGCCTAGACGGGTGTAATGATTTATCACCTGGCTGCGGTTCGACAGCTTCGAGTAGTGACTCGAAGCACGATGGGCACAACAGCATCGAGAATTTTGCGTTGGAAAGTGTACACGCTATTGTGTACGTGGAAGAGAGTCCACAAAGACGCCAATACATTGAAGTTGTGAGTACACCTTGCGACGCGTCTACAATTACAAGCCTTCTAGGGCGCTCTTAGAAGCATTTTTAAAGTGACCTTGAGGGAGGCACTGTGGAACAAGTGTGTCCGATCGCCAACGAGGTGGTTAGCGTGACGAACAAGGAGCATATGACGCGTCTTCGAAGCGCTGACCCACCATCAGCACGTGAAGAAAGGTTTGCGTCAGTCTCTACGAGAGTGTCAACGACATTGCTCGAGAGTATGCAGTCTTGTTCCCAGACAAGATTCCGGCTAAAAGTTTTGCTGACCGTGTGTGTGGTACGAGATTGATCTCGTGCCAGGGTCGAAGTATTGTGTGACATGGCAGTGGCCGTTGACTCGAGATCAAGTCAAAGCTATTGACGCATTCTTCGAAGGCCGCCGCAAGGCGGGTCATGTGCGTGAGGTATCTCGCCACATTCGAGTCCAACCTTCTGCGTGAAGAAGGCTGCGGTAGGCTGGCGGATAGTGCATGCGATTAATAAGCTAAATGATGCCACTATCCTGCGCAAACGCCTATCTCCAGGAAGAACATGGTGCTAAATTTCATGTCAGGAAGTGTCATCTTCAGTGCCATCAACTTAACCGATGGCTTCATCAGATATTGATGCGACTAACGACACACCACTTACAGCGGTGAGCACCTCGAGTGGCATGTTATGGGAGTGGATGGTTATGCCACAAGGATTGAAGAACGCCTCGGCCACTTTCAATCGTATGGTGTCTCAAGTGTTGAGACCCCTTCGGAAATTCGCTCCGAGTTATTTCGACGATATATTTACCCACAGTCGCGCTAACGAAAACCTCAGCAATGTTCAAGTTCACATTTAACACTTGAAACAAGTTATAAGTCATGCGAGACAACAAGTTGTATGCGAGTCTCAAGAAGTGTGTCTTTTGTGCACTGGAGATTCCGGTGCTGGGTTGTTATGCGAGTAAATCGGGAGTTTGAGCTGATCCAGAAAAGGTGCTGTCAATCTGTTCTTGTCCCACAGCCAAACACCCTACAGAGTTGCACCAGTGGCTTGGCTTGGTTGATTACTTGCATAATAATACAAAGAGTTATGCTGATTCTATACAGATGTGGTGAAGTGCTTGTTCAAATATGGATACCCCAGAGATCAATAAGTGTCGAGGTATAAGAGACCCTGTTTTAGGAAGAGGAGACCAGAGAGATAGAGAACCTTGAGGTGAAGCGACCGTTGGTGGAGAACAATTTGCAGGACCCACAAAAAGATAAATCATTAGCAGAATACCGGTTAACCTGTACCGATAGGAGTCGACCACGGTACCCTTTGGAAGGCTCAGTTCTAATTGGTAGACCTCGGTGCCTCATCGGTCTACCTGAATCCCTCAGTGGTAGCCTGGGTCCCTCAGTGGTAGACCTGGGCTCCTCGTCGATAGATCTGGTCCCTCTTCGGTAGACACGGTCCCTCTTCGGTAGACCCGGTACCTCATCGGTAGACCCCGGGTCCCTCGTCGGTAGACCCCGGTCCCTCGAGGCTCAGCCACTCGTCCAGGAAATATTAGGAACAGACCAGTCGAAACAAGGAATTAGAGCTTCAGGCAAGAATAGAGTAAATGAGTTAAAAGGATAGGACTATATTAAATACTACTCAATTTGCGATCTACGTGGCACGACTCCGTCACCCACAAAGAACTTGCTCTAAGCTACCACCTGTTCCGGGAAAGAATACATTTTGGCCCCCCGTTGAAGACAGTTCCGTGGTTAATTTCAAATGCGAATAGAGCTCCAGGATATATTTGTTTGTGAGCTCGTTCGAGTAGCAACCCCCCCCCCCAAGACCCGCTATCAGAAGCGGTCTACTTCACCTCACGGTTCGGAGCAAAGTAAAGGTCACCCCTGAAACAAGAAGGAAAAGGCCAGGGACGACAAGCTCCCTGAAAAATCTGGCTCTATGTCCACTCTCGACAAGGTCGATCGAGTGGCCACCTACCGGCCCACCAAGTGAAGCATATCCACTCGAGGCCCCCCAGATCTACCTCCCTCAAGGCAGACGTCTACATCCTCACCAAGTCTTCCGAAGAGTGCAACCCGCCAGCCGACGGGTACACAAGGTGAGAAGAAGGTCCATACGCGGCATCGGGGTACCCCCTCCGACAGTGGGCAGTCCGGCACAGTGAGTGGTTTGGGATCTCATCATACAATTTTGGGAGCCCACTTCACCAAACAGCCTTTGCCGTCACTCTTGAAGAAAGACGCCACGTGTTCGTGTCGTCCCGAGCATCAAGCAGCTTTCGATGTAGTGAAGAAAAGCCTGGCGCCAGTGCCAGTGCTGGTCCTACCGGATGAATCCAAGCCGTTCCACGTGGTATGCGATGCCAGTGATTTCGCAATCGATTATGTCCTCATGCAATTCGATGATGAAGGCCGTGAACGAGTCGTGAGCTATCAGTCGCGACACATGAAGCCAGCTGAGAAGAACTATCGGGCTCACGACAAGGAGTTGTTAGTGATGCGCTACGCACTCATCAAGTTTCGCATGCATCTGTTTGGTGAACGTACCTTTGCGTTGTATACCGATCATGCATCGCTGCGCACAGCGATGAAGAGTCCACATCTGTCCGAACGGATGGCACGATGGCTCTCATATTTCTCCGAGTACAACTTCGTCGCACATTCCAAGCCAGGCAAGACCAATATTCTCGCCGACGTTCTGTCACGACGTCCCGACTACGATCCTCGGACTGCGCTGAGTAATCAGGCGACTGATGACGAAGATGATGATGATTGATGTGCGATGTGTGTATCATTGAATCTAACTCGGCCCACACCCGAGCTGTGTTTATTCGACGAGATCGTCGTAGCATACAAGAATGATCCAGAATATGCAGACATTATCGATTATCTGTGTGCTTCCAGCGATGTCGCATTGGGAGCTTTATTACGAGCTAAGCGTGGTCACAATTATCGATACAGTTTAAACGGAGATTTGCTTCTGTACAGCATCGATCAATCAATGCTCCTCGCACGGTGATCGCCAACGACATGGATTTGCGTGCAAGAATCATCCATGAGTATGACGATGCTCCTGCTGGCGGTCATTTAGGCCGCGAACAGACTTTTGCGGCTGTGTCTCGAGACTTCTTCTGGACCCACATTGCGACCGTTGTCGATTGCAGCCGAGGCCTGGCGTTCTGTTTCGATGGACTTCATCTGCGACCTCGGGCCCGATAGTCAAGGTCGTACGGGCATCCCGATTTTGTTGACAAATTCAACAAGATGACACATTTGGTGCCTTTTCACGCTAAGGTCGCCGTGGTAGAGACCGCAATGCAATTCATTGACGAGATGTTTCGCCATCACGAATTGCCAAAAAATTGTTTCGGACCGTGGACCGCACTTCACATTCGCATTTTGGACGTGTCACTGTTCGAGCTTATCGGGACGAAGCTACAGATGTCAACAGCGTCCCATTCGGAAACGGACGAGCAAACCGAGCGCGTAATCCGGGTCCTCGAAGATGTTTTTCGAAGTTGTGCTACGTCAATCACAAGTTGAAATGAATTTTTACCACTTGCTGAGCTCGCACTCAATAATGCCGTACACGCGTCAACAGGGATGACGCCATTTTTTGTGAATTCGGCTCGTCAACCTTGAATTTCTACCCTTATTGCCGTGGGGCGCCCACGGCACCTAGTGACTCCACTTTGGGTGGTCACAAAGGTAATAAACAAGGAGCGAGTGCAGCTCACGGTATTTTGAGTGCGAATGTAGTAACCCGATCCAAGGCGAAGACTGCTGCTTTGACGCCAGGAGACGTGGCGTCCCCGTTAGCTCAATGAACTGCGCAGACATTAATTGATCCGTCTTCGGGTAAGCGTTCGCCTACTGCCAACTACGCGCCGATTGAGTCGGCGCGACCAATTGATAACATGGCTGTGTCGGAGTTTAGACTCCAACTTCAAGCTATCACCCACTTTGTACGTGATGCACTGCGGTCTGCAGTAGACCAGCAGAAAGAGAACGCTGACAAACATGGTAGAAGGAACATGAACAAGCTTACGAAAGGAGATCGTGTATTATTGTCTACCGAAGGCATAAGAAATTCAGAGGTTACCAACCTAGGCGCGAGTAAGCTCGCGCCACGTTTCATCGGTCTATTCAAGGTATTCAAGGTAATTGGCGATGCTTACACACTGGACGTTCCTTCATCATTGCGACTTCATCCGACGTTCTACGTCGGGAGGCCAAAGGAATTTCGTCCGGCTACGCTTCACGGCTTGGCTCCGATGCCGACTCCAGGGGTCCGTAGGTCGATCAGCCTTCCCGTCGCGCTCGACGCACCGATGACATCGGGCGCGGTTGCGATGCCGTCTGTGCACGACCAAGAGCCTAACGCTCGAAAACCCTCACCCGTTCGAGCAGTTCACGGTTCGACTGCCGGATCTCATTTGCGATCTTTTCCGCCTGGACAGCACGATCATGGGCAGCCCCAGCTTCCAGCTGAGCATTGGCAGCTTTGTTCACGGCCTGATCAACATCGTCCTGAGCAGCCAGGACACCAGAACTACCATCGTGAGGGCCCACCTCCGCTTGTTGGTTCGTATAATAGGTGCGCTGGATTGTAGACCGCATTGTGGGTCACGAAGACCCTCTCCAAACATGGCTACAGTCGGATCATGAGAAGCGCGCGGTTCCATCCGCGCGCAGGTACCGTGTACGCTGGCTTGGATTACCTCCGAAGTAGGATACGTGGGAGCCGCATTCCTATCTTCTTCGTGACTTTCCAGATGTGGTTCAGTCATACGAGACCGTGGACTCGAGCTATTCCAATGCGAGCGCGAACGTGAATGCTCTCGTGGTAAACGAGAACGGTGAGGAGACCCACGCCGTTGAGAACGAGAATGATGACGTGATCGATAAAGTCGTGGTGAATACATTTCACCACGACTACGAGGCGAGAATTGCACATCAGGACGGGCAGGCGAACGTGTCGCTGTCCTGCGCTGATTATTCAGTGGACATTGACCCCGCTGTCGTGAACGTTGTTGCCAGCGAGTTGCACCACAAATAAGTTCGAATCTCCGTTTGCTAGACTTCGCTCATATTTCGCAATCCAACTCTGTTCGCGTTCGCTGAGTGGACACTCAGCGATGTGTCGTAGCCATTCGTCATGAGTTGAACGTGGCATCGAGTCGCAAGATTGTCACCCTTCATGGATATGAACGAGCAGAAGCGGTCCTCATTCCAAGCATTTTCACACTTTCTTTTCGCGTATATTGTCGATGGAGTGATCGGCGCGAAGATCCTCTCGATTGGCGAGCCACAGTTGTAAGCTGCTTCCATCATCGAGCATCTGATTGCAACGTCGGATGAAGGCACACCAATAACGTTTTAGAGCCTCGTATCCAATTCCATCAAGACTCTTTCCACGCAATTTACGAAAACGCCTGAAGTATCTTACATCGTTTCCAGTGAGTCCGGACCGCGAGTTCCGGACAAGTCATACAGCGCCCAAGAAATGGGTTGTTGTGCTATAATGTTGTTGATTGCACTCCCACTGAGGGTGCTTGGGAGTGCTGCAGTGTTGGGTGCTAGATGTGTTAAGACATCGCTTGTTCGTTTGTGGACTTTATAGTTTTGACAGTTTAGCACTCACGGTTGATGAGTGCTGTCTTGAGAAGGCGGCGATGTAATGGGCCACATTGCATAAAAAACATAAACAGAAATAAACAATTACATTTGTAGGCGATGCTGGGCCCGAAAAGCGGGCACAGCGTGACATTTTATTATTGGTTTATTGTTGGGACCTAAAGTCCCAATATGGACCAATGATGAATCAATTTGAAAATGTGTGGTTCCCGAAAGGTGGGAACACTGTCGTATTTATTACGACTCGATAATCTTCGTAATTAGTACGAACTATAACAAAATAAAAATCAGAGTTAAATTTACTTACTACCTGTTACTTGGGCTTGAGTCTTCCTCAAGCGCAAGTGTGAGCTAGTAGTAGTCGTTCTAGTACCGTTACACTTGCTTATACACATCTTTACTTTCTCATCCTTTTGCTGGCAGTTGCCATACATTCTTCAAGTAGGACAGAAATAGAAGCATGGAAATGGTCAGGCAACATACAACAGAAAGTCGCAACGCTGTAAACTCACTTAATCATTCGTAGCGGAGCTCCTCGTAAATAAATTTAAGGCGTCTTATCCGCCAATCGTCTGACATTTTTACAATGTTAATTATGGACGATAGAGAGCCAGCACTCGTCCGTAGCACGCGAATTGTCATGGTTTCTAATGAACGTTATTGTGTCGACGAACAGGCCTCCTGTCTACTTTAAAAGAGTAATGACAGCATATACGCGATGTATAGGATACGAGTGACTAGCTTGATTTTTGCGAACGAAGTCTTAGTTTGCAACATTGAATTGCAAAATGTAAGGGGCCAATGGTTACACGAGCCCGTTAAGTATATGATACTAAACGTGGAGGCATAAAAGGGTATGTGGTACCTTAGACCTCCCACTTGTGTGAGGCACATCAATGTGACCCACCCTCGTGAATGTGATATCCATGGATGGATTCACATTCAACGAGGATGACACCAGTTGGGACTGGACATCATGGTGACGCTTCAGACAAACGTCATCAGCGATCTTAAATATATTTTAAGCTCGCACGTAAGGATACGCTTCTAAAGAGACGCGTATCCAATCTTTACATTTGACCAATCAGTTGTTAGACTTATATATATTTTAAAACCTATTAAATATAGGTCAGTCGTGAATTTACTAACTATCGCCCACTGCGCACGAGAAGCTTAATAAGCTTCTGCGTGACGTAAGTGAGGTACTTCTTAGTTGTTCGCTGCGCGGATCGCTCTAAGCGGCCGGCAACAGTTTGGTTCGGCGCTTTAAGCGGCCGATCAACGCAACCACCACCGCACGCGGAGGTAAGAAGGTACAACTGCTTCCTCGCGCTGCTTGAAGTTGTGCCCGCGTAGTACGTAGAAGCTTCTTTACAAAGCGCCCGTCTACGCTTGGTAGCACTTGTAGTCTTTCCCACGACCCGTCTCTCGGAG
>CANTFK010000521.1:0-27104 GCA_947646735.1 Peronospora farinosa
AATATGCACTTGAGTCACACGATGCAATTTCGGAACTGTTGTTCATTTTTACCATACAACACAAGCCCTACTGTCCTAACATACATCTCTTTCGTGGCCTATGCCAGTTGGCAAGTACAACCTGGGGACTCTGTGTCAGCACGACTCCCTCTCATACCTTCAACCATGAAGCACACCAACTGCCATTCACATGCCTTGCCATCCACTGCCAACTGCCAGCAACTTCCACTGTTCTTCAACTTATTCCAAGAGCATGGCCTTCGCTCTCGGCTGTAGGACCAGCAAGAGCATCGCCATCACGACTCGCATATCAATCGGTCGTTTTAATAAAATTACTTGGAATTTGTATCCCACGAACGATACTGAAGTCGGGAGAGCGAAATATTTTAGTGTTTTACTTACAAATAGCAAGTGCAAAGAAGAGCGACAAGCCAGTGTTTCGAAGCGATATTTTTACAGAACAGACGCGAATGGAAACCTCAATTGGACGTAGCACTTTATTTTACTGCGTCGAAAGTGAGGTTTGTATATATTTACGCCATCGAATCGCCCTCTCAATCGCCAGCTTGGAATCGAAAGACTCAGGCCGCTATATTTGTCACTCTCTATACTAGCACTGACGATCTGTCTCGTCAGACTTTCTTGGATCCATTTGGCTTAACAGCCACAAGCAACGCAAACACCGTTGCGGACATTTAGACGTCGCGATGGACAAACCAGTCGGCATGATTCGCACCCACATCCATTTACGTTTTTGCGACACACTATCAGATTTAACAGATACCGACTTGAGGTGCAGCTAGTCGTCACGCTTGTCAAGTTTACACGACGCAACATCTACTTGTCTTTAGCGGCTGAGATGTTCATGCATTTTCATCGTCACATTGTTGCATTATTCAGCATTTGGGCTAAAAAACGATCTATACTGCGCCAACTCGATCGTTTCATGCATGTGCTGAGTAGCCAAGCCTAGGTAGTCAATCGGAGACATTGTGAACGGAAATTATATTGAAGAAGAGCGACCCCTGATTGTGAAAAGAGGTGGACGCAGCACTACTAATACTACAATCAGAATAAATTTGGCTCTATATTTCTTGAGCTGACCCAACATAACGTCAGGGAGCTCGCAGTACCATAGCAAAGCGCTTCACTTGCCGATGTCAAGCTATATGTTCCTTAGAATCGTCACACTAAGGAAACTATGTGTGCTCTTGGAGTATGGCCTGTGTGTCCAGCGGCAAGGTCTCGCAGACCCACTGCACCAACTCCTTCAGCCGAAGCAAGCGCATTGGCGTATTCCTCCGCCTCCTGCTGCTGCTTCCTTTTTCGTATAATATATACTACCCACAGAACCGTGCCGAGCATGATAACCACTGCGATCACAAGGATAAAGATAAGCCAGCCTGTATGGATGCCACTTTTTGTTCGTCGACCCGCTGTCGGCCACTTTCGAAGAGCCCGAAGTAAAGGATCTTAAAGCATCAGAGTTATGTACGTTGTCGGAAGGCGGATCGTCTGAAGTATAAGTAGATGAAATCTTCTGCGTCTTCGTAAACCCTTCGTCTGGGGTGTCCGTAGATCCGCCTCTAGGTGAGCTGTGGTGCAGTGACGTCCTCCACACCAGAGTCGTCATCAAGTATTTTTCCAAGCCGAGTCACCGTTGCCAATGGACGAATATTTCGTGGGGGTGGCTTTCGTTGACCGTGTAGTGCAATCTCGCACTTGTTTCCACTGTAGCCATTTTCACAAGTGTAGCTAAAATTGGGCGTTTTGCCAGGGCTTAACGACACCATATTACACGATCCCTGACCATTGCATCGCACTCCACTCACACTGCATTCACCTTGGCACATAACCCTGATAGTCAATCTCTCAGCCACTCAACATCATACAACCCCAGAATATGACTTACCACTGCATGAAGTACCTCCGTAGTACGCATCGCATCGCGAAAGGGACACGCATTTATAGATGCCTTTGTTCCCTTGTAAAACTGCACAACCTTCACTACAGTCACTATACGGTCTCCATAGACAAACGAGTCTTCCACTATCATCCGACGGACAATTGCCCATCGACGAACCACCACATACTGTGGAAGGTACACACGCTTGGGCAGCAGTGTCAGAATCACCCGCAACGCACGTCTCGCCCCATGCGCAATCCGCGTGCTGGTACAAGCGATTGCTGCTTGCAAGACCTGCACGGGACCCTGAAAAGTCAGAAAAAGGAATGAAAGAATTCCAAGAAGCGGCATGGCGTCACGAATTTAATATTGTCGAGAGATTTGTGCACTGATCCATCATGAAGTGATAGCGGTAGACAATTAATAATGAACCTGTTATGGTGAACACGGAACAAAAAAAAAGTCAGTGGCTGCAGAATGAGATAGTGAGTGAAGCAAAAAACGGTGCTATGCTGCAAAACCTAGCCACATCAAATCCCACACTTTGCATATTTTTTATGTTTAGGGCTTTGCGATGGCCTCCTAAAAACCTTTACCTGTAAGTAAAAGAGCCTTTCATCCAAGGTACAGGGGACGGTTCGCCACTATGCCGAGGTTCTCTGTCACTGCCCGTCGTCGCACTTGGTTGCCTTATGGAACATGAAAGCAATAACATATTGCATATGCTTATCGCATCATCATCATGCGGTTTTTTACTGCAGCCTGTTTTTTGTCGACAAATACCAAATCTAGACCTAGTTATCAATAGATACTTTTTATCACATCCAATTATGGTACCCGGCAAAGCCTCTAGGCTGTCGGCTAGGAGTTGAGAAGAACAGACCGTCTATTTCAAGCATTAAGGATTGGTAAGATGTCTGGAGTGCTTCTACCAGGACTCCGTCATTCTTCGCCTCGCTGGCTCAATCTGCTGGCTCGAGACGTCGGGCGTCACGGGGGACACTCCGAAAAGGGCACGTGGAATCGGGTATCCAGCCCGAGGTGTAAACAGAGGCTCAATGATCGCAACAAGCGCCGGGCACCACACCGATCAGTCCCGATCGACCGCTGATGCACCTGGACGGGGCCGATCAATTCACGTTCTTGGCAAGTTCACTTCGTGGGACCGAGATTTGCGCTTGGCGATCGAATCGGCGGCTTGAAGGCTGACGTAGAATAGCAGGAACTATCGGGGAAGAAGGGAATGATAACCGCGGTCGTCGATCCTCTCCCCCAGGGGTGACAGGGTTGGTGCTCCCCTTACGGTTCGCAACGCTGCGCTTGCCCCCCATAGCGCACGCAGCAGAGGGAAAACCTCCCCCCTCTTATCCTGGGCCTCCCGTTGGAGGGACTTCCCGCCCTGGTCTGAGGGGGCCGGTTGACCGGCTCTTCGGAGGTCTTCGTCTCTTGGCCGTTGTTGCTCGAAGGCGCGAATTGGGAATTAGTGTCGGCTAGGAGTTATAGCCTGGGGCTATGCCAGCCTGGCATGGCCTACCCTTATTATGCTTTTTGGGAGGCCCTTATAAATTACCCCTTTACCTGCACTCCCACAATCAAATACAGAAAAAGCATATATTTCCCAGACGCCAGCTAACATGAGCGATGGGGACACCACTCCTGATGCCGTTGCCGTTGCCGTTGCCTCTGCCGACATGTCCGTAAGTACAATGGCAAGATGTCTAGCCAAATTACCGAGTCCGTAAAAAGGGGGTACTTCTTTAAATGAGAATTGGAATTCTTTTTGCGCGCGTCCATGAAAGCTGGCAAGATTAATCGATACGATGCACAGTGTAAATTTACGCAGAAATTTAGAAGGCGGCTCGATCGAAGAATTTGCTAAAGCATTTGGCAGAAAAGTGTAAGGAGGTTACAAAAGCCCGTAGGATTGCGTATGATAGATACCCACATCAAGGTAGAGCATCGAACCTTTTTACCTATAATTTTGTAACGAGTCAATGGTTACACAAGTACGTTAGGTATATGATAGGTCTAAAGGGTACGTACCTCCCACTTGGGTGAGGCACATCAGTGTGACCCACCTTCGTGAATGTAAAATCCCTTAATGGATTCACATTGAAGGGGATGACGCCCAGTTGGGACTAAGCGTCATGATGGCGTCACATGCGGACGTCATTAGCGAGCTTAAATATTTTTAAGCTCGCACGTAGAGATACGCTTTTAAAGAGACGCGTATCCAATTTTTGCATACTACACCAATCAGTTGTTAAATTTACATTTATTAAGTTTTTGCCAAATATATGTCAGTCTTGAATTTACTACATTAAACTCACTGCGCGCAGAAAGACTGGCAACAACTTGTGCGACACAATTGGTGTTGTCTTAAGTTCGTTGAGCAGTTCGCTTGAAGCGATCGGCAACGGTTGTTACACCGCTTTAAGCGCCGACCAACACCACCACCGCACGCGGAGGTAAGACGGTTCAATTTCTTCCACACGCTACTTGAGGGCGTGTTCTAGTAACACGTGGCAGCTCTTAGAAATGCCCGTCTACACTTTGTAACAATGGTAGTGTTTCCCACGAACCGTCTTTTTGAGCGTGCGTGAGTACGGATTCTCAGTATGGATTGGAAGGAATTTTTATCATCTCTCCCAACATTATAGGGAGGTGGATGAGCCCTTGGCGCAGGGACTTTGTAAAATAGCCCTGACCAACCTCTTGAATTGTTCTCATGAGCAACATGTTGCTCAGTTAGAGTAATTCGAGGCGGTTGGCTCGGACAGCGTAGAATAGTGTCCGAGCAAACAGCTAAGCCATGGCTAACTCCATCAGTAAGGCTAAAGATGAGCTTTTGCGTGAGCAAGCTCGGAATGAGGCGCTCAACAGAACTGTTAAGACGCTCTCGTCCCGGTCTAATCAGCCAAGGACCATTCGAATGGACGCTACGAAGTTTAATGGGACTGCCCACATACGATTGTCCACTGGCTTTTAGCCGTGGAGCAATGCGGTATGGTGAAGCTCATCGAAGACGACACCAGGATGGTGTCGTATGCCATGTCAAATTTGCGTGGCAAAGCGTCAGAGTGGGCTTATTCTGCGCTTATGACAAACTACGATGCGTTTCCATCATAAAAGATCTTTAAGGCAAAGATTTGCGCCATGTATCAGCCGCCTATAAATGAAGTATAATTTCAGGCGCGCTTCTTTGGAGCACGACAAGCGAAAGTTCTCTGCAAGAGTATGTGCAGGAGATGCGTTCGCTGTCGGCGTCCATTAATGAGGAGCCGATACCGAAACGTATCAAGGTGGCCACGTTCATGAATGGACTACGGCGCAGCCCATCGCGTCAGGCCCTTTTTAAAAAAGTGCCAAAGACGATGGAAGAGGCAATTGACATTGCCATGGTTAAGGAGAAATCCTACAACAGTGCCTCGGCGACAGCCTATCACAGGCCGTCGTCCGAGAAGTCGGATGTCACTCCTATGGAGTTAGGTAATGCAGATGTTATCTGCTGCAGGTGCGGCAAGTGAGGCTATATGATGGCTCGCTGCAATGCCAAACTTGCTGCTGGGGCCAAGGCTTCCAGCGAAAAGTCTCCCCACCCACAAGGGTGGTTCGAAAAACCGTGCACGTTGCACGGGTTTAAATTCGACCCCCGATAAGTCAAGAAATGCAGGTGCGCAGTATGGTCGGGGTGCCCCTCTGTTCTGGACTCTGAAGCTATTCCTAAGCTCAGAGTGATTGAACAAATGGTTAGCATAGCCGCTGAGGTACCAGAAGGTCGGACCTCAACCCTTTTGGTCCTTAGCCCTCCATACAAGGGTTTACCAAAAGGGGACCCCCTCCTCATTATTTGGGCTCCCCAAAACTTTTTATTGAAACCCCCGGCTTTGAAAAAAAAGCCGGAGAGCTCATTAGTCTCTTTGCCAAGATAGCAAACGAGAACACGCGTTCTTTGGTTTACGGCACGGCCCGCTCGTTAAATCATATAGTTTTAAACTCCCTCTCCTTCTCAGACACTTACTTTTCTTAGAGAGATAGAAGTCCAAGGTATGAAAAGTCGGAAGGCCTCACCCCCTCCCACCCGTGCTTGGTTGGCTAAATAGCAGCCATGAATTGACTGGCGTACACGCACAGTCGCTAACTCTACGCAAGACACTGGAAAGATGTGCTCCTGCGAGAGGCTTATGTGGCTGATGCTGTGTCCAATACAGTCGAGGGTGCGATGACGGTGTGTCAATCGGCACCAGGAACTACCTAGCTCGAAAGGAGTGGTGTAGTTGGAAGTGCACTGGCGGAAAGCCAGGTGACACATATTCCGACCCAGGTCGAAAAGACTGGTGTAGTGAATGGGGCGATGACAGGTAGTCATGCGTCCAATAGTCCTGCACAGAGCCGAGAGCCTGTGGAAGTTGATAGTGGGCCGACATGGAAGTCAAGCGCCACAAGAACCGGCATAGAGTCATGAGTATGGTGCGGTTGGAAGGAGTGCGTTGGATATAACAGCAACGACACCTTCTTCCAGGTCAAAGGTCGTGGTGACTCGAGCATCGAGCACCAGACGTATTAAGACGATGAAGGGCACGTCGAAACGAGTGACCCTTGGATCAGTCTCGGTCCAAGAGGACGGACCTACGAACGAGTTGTTCGAGGCCGTCGAAGACAAAATGCCGGAGGCATCCTCACTTGAGGTGCTCCAACTTGTCTTGGCATCTGCCGAGGAGATAGTAAATCTCTCGGAGATGACGTGGGATATTTTCCTGTCCGAACTAAAGGAAGGAAAGATCCACGCGATAGTCCTACCAGTTCCAGAATAGAACGTGGTGGACTGTTGCTCGTCGTCTACAATGGACGAGAGCGTCTTGAAAACCGACAAGAAGAAGCAATTTGCTTCTCAAGGCTGGGATGCCTTGAAGGAAAGCCCGTTTTATGATGTTATGTAATAACACCGTGATGTGTTTCCAACAGAAGTGCCGAGCCGCCTACCGGCCGATAGGAGAATCAGGCACAAGATTGACCTGGAACCTGTAACCTGGCACCAAGTATTGTGTGACCAGGCAATGGCCGTTGCCGAAGGAACAAGTCGATTAAATCGATGAGTTCTTCGACAAGCGAGCTAAGTCGGGAGACGTACGTGAGAGCAAGTCGCCTCACTGCATCCCGACCTTCTGTGTGCTTAAAGCAACAGGTGGATGGTGCGCGGTTCATGCCTATAACAAGCTGAACACGACCACCATTCCGGCGCAAATGCCGATCCCGAGGAGAAGATTTCTTGTTGAACTCCATGGGAAAGTTAACTATCTTTTCCGCGTTGAATTAAGGGATAGCTACTATCAAGTTCTCATGAGAGACACTGGATGTAGCTAAAACGGCAGTAAGCATATGCTGTGGGAGTGGCTTGTGATGCCACAAGGGTTGAAAAATGCTCTGGCAACATTCAACCGAGTGGTGACTCACGTGATGCGTCAGCACCGTGCCTACGCACCCCATTACTTTGACGACGTATTCGTGCATAGTAGAGCCGAGGACGGTCTGAGCGCAATAGAGTCGCACAAGCGTCCTTTAGACGCTGTTTGACAGACTCTGGGTGACGCAAAATTGTACGTTAACTTGCAAAGGTGCGTCATAGGGGTCCCCAAGACACCTGTGCTATGCTGCATAATGGGTACACAAGGTGTACGAGCAGATACAGAAAAGATGAAGGCTATCAAGGAATGAACACTTTAACGACAAGTGAAGGATCTGCGCAAATCCCTTGGACTCTAATTACTTTCATAAGTATAGCAAGAGTTATGCGGAGCGGACTAAGCCAATGATGCAGAATGGGCTTGGTCAAAGGAGCAAGTAGATGCGTTCACATCAGTGAAACAATCTCTTGTAGAGGCACCGATCTTGGCATTGCCAGACGCGTATTTGCCTTCTAGCTTCGTCTGCGATGCAAGCAATTTTGCAATCGGCAGCGCGCTCATGAAGAAGGATGACAACGGCGTTGACCGTGTGATTTCGTATCAGTCTCGGCTTTGAAAGCCGCAGAGCTGGATTACCCTGTGCATGGCAAGGAGCTACTTTCAATTAAGTATGCTCTTGTAAAGTTTCGTGTGCACCTCTTGGGTACCGACCATTTGTGGCTTATACGGATCACGCATCACTGTGGACCGCTATAACTTCATCGCATCGCTGGAGAGATGGCTAACATTCTTCTCTGAATTTAATTTAAAAGTTGAATATAAGCCAGGTAAGTCGAATGTCTTGGCTGACGCTTTATCGCGCAGACCATATTTCGAGGCAAGTCACCAGGAAAGTGTGTCTCGTGCTAAGGTACAAGTCGAGTCGTCAACATTGGCAGCCATGATGGCCTACCATGTGACGAGCTCAATGGCACCCGATATTAAGGAGTGATACAGTCAGGACGAACATGTGGAGAAGTGCCAAGGAAATTAGGGCACAAAGAGATATATGAACCGGGGGCAAGAGAGTCTTTGGTCACTACCTAGAGGGATTGACAACAACACGGCCTCGCAGATCCTCAACATCATACCAGGCCCCAGCATCATGAAGAATGTAAGGACCCAACTATGCAGAGCCGGTACAGGCCCCAAGGTTCAAGGTCCCTAAGGTCCAAGGGCCCAGGGTGCAGGAGCCCAGGGTACAAGGGTCCCAGGGTACCAGGGCCCAATGCCAGAGGGTGCAGAAACGGTACACAGAACCCCGAAGGTTACAGAAAGTACAGGTACCAAAGAGCCAGTTTCCCTCCAAGCTTCGACACGTGACACTATCCAGGGCGAAGGGCAGGGTTACGCAAGAAAGAACATACAAAGTATAAGATAAATAGACACACTCGAATTTACTTTACACGTGGAGGCTCCAAGCGCCCCTTCCAAGATTCTACGTCGCTACACCTCTTCCGGACGGGATACCTTTTGCCCCCCCCCGACGTCAGTAGGTGTTAGACGGCTCAAGCTACACAAGTTGAGAGGTGTCAAGTAAGTGTCAAAACACCCAACACCCGCTACAGGAAGGGGTTTCCCTACGGGGAACAAGAGAAAGGGGTCCAAGGACCAAGAAACAGTTAGACATCGAAAGGGGTACATAGTACCAGGTGCATTGCTCTCGACCCAGTCGATTGAGACCAAGAAACCCTGGTCCCGAGTGAAGTATATCCACTCGTGGGCTCACAAGTCCCTCCATACAAGACCAAGTCGTTAAGTCTTCTGCATCTAACGAGGAGCAAGACCAGCCAAGCCGACGGGTACAGAAGGTGAGACTCAAGGTTGAAGCGACACGGTATTGGGGTACCCCCTCCGTAAGTCGGCAGTCCGGTGCTGTGTGTGTTTGTGGTTCTCTCACGTTGCTTAAGAATTCACTCCACCACAATGGTGCGCGTGCCCGGCTCCGGGAGACGCGGTATTTTACCGTGAGTCTTACGAAGAAGAAAAGACAACGGTCAAGAGTACCAAGGGACGACCAAGACACTGTAAACCGGATCTCCATTGATCAAGAAGGAAGAAGTATCGGAGGACCTGCAGAGCCCGGGGAGGAGCTCTGCTATTGAGGTCAAGGTAGAATATGAAGAAAATCCACAAAATCGTTTCCCATTCGTCTTCATTGAAGAAGGCAACATGGTCCATAATAAATTATACGATCCAGGGGTCCCAATTTTGACAGCTAAAGCTAAAAAACAAGGGACCTCGAAACAAGTCTTCTAAACCACTACACAAGCAACATCGGTGCCCACGAACAAGAAATAGAAGAATGCCAAGTTGAAGTCACCGAGAGGCGGAGACATGACGGACGAAAAGGAGAGAGCCAAGGTGTGGCTAGCAGGGACTGGAACGAAGAGGACCTGGAAGAAGCATATCACCAGAGTAAATTGAAGAAGTTTTTTCGAAAGGATCCGGTGATGAAGAAGCTCAAGGTCAAGCTACTAGACCAGGTCCATGGCCTGATAATGGCCCTTCTCATCGCAACGACAGACCTGGAAGTTCTAAAGGCCCTGATGAAGCTGCTTCACGAAGCCGGGATGGACGCTGGGAATTTTACTGCTGAGACCCTCTTTGATTTTGGGTTCGAGATCCTAAAGAAGACCCTGGTCGCCTTGCATGGTCATATTAAGGCGTTAGTGGGCGAGATTCCCCACAAGGAGGTACCCCTCATGTGGGCACATCTGCTATTCCTAACCTAGGCGCTTCAGCAGGTTCCCACGATGAATCATCACCGAGGTCCCAGTACGAGTCGGCCACTTCGTCTATGACTCGGCCCTAATGGATACCGTGGATCGGATGCAGCTGGGGCCAACCGGTGCAGCCTTGCTCGAAGCACAAATTCGCGAAACAGAAAAGATGGATGCAGCGATCCCGAGAGCCCAGCTACAAGCACGTGAAGATATGACAGGGGCCCGGTGTAAAGTGGAGCCAAGGTCGCCGGGGGTAGACTCAGATCAAAATGTAAAGCCTGAGGCAGGGTCCCCTGGTGTGATCCAGTCATATATCGAAATGGCAATGGCTCGTCCTAATGGCTAAGATCAAGTGTAGTATCTTTTCTGAACAGCGTGAAACACTGGATTCCCCTTACTTTTAGTTGGGAAAATTTCTCATTCATTTTTAGAATTTTCATCGACACTAGCTTGCTAGTGTTGACGAAACGGTCTCCGGGGGATTCACAACTTCCCCCGCGAGGCCAACCACTACACCTACCCTTCCTGCTTTATATTAGTCATTCTTGTACCTTCCGACGCTCCTTTGGCTCAGATCCATTCATGCGCGTCACAAGTTAGATGACGAGGCATTTGGATACCTTTAGATAGTCATAGTTACTCCCGCCGTTTCGTTCCTAGAGGAGCAGGGGCCCACCGAAATGCATCGGACAGGGGACAGATCATGAGGAGCCGAGTGCCACTTTACCCCGGCCCCTCCTAGAGCAAATCACCTGAAGTCACCACGTGAATGTTCGGATGTGGACATGGGGTCGGCAGAGTCTTCTAATGAAGAATACGATCCGGATGATTTGACGTTTCTGGCTACCTCGACACGAGCGACTGTGGCCACGGCTACAGCGGGTGGAGACCCTACTGTTATTCCATATACGAGTGTCGGCCTTATCAGGCATAAAAATATTTAACGGAAGGGACCATGATGAGTACCGTGCCCGAAGCTGGAGCTCCAAAGTGAAGATTGCATTTATCCGAGACCAGGCCCTAGACAGTGAGAAATGTCTTATTTTTGGGGGGCCTTCTCACGGGTCCAGCGCAAAATTGGTACCGACAACTGGGTCGGACGGTACGTGGCGACTGGAGCGACTTTAGCAAGAATTTTTAGCCCACTTCTACGGCTTAGGTGTGTCTGTGGTCCGGCAGTATTATCACGCCAGGAAGAGATCCAACGAGTCAACACTGTATTATTTGTACCGTTTGAATGTGGTGGGGCTCAGGGCCAAACTGAAAATTAAGACTGGCCCCCTCAGGTGAAACGTGAGCATGTGAAACACTACGTGGACACGATGGACGATCGAGCATTCGAGGACCAGCCCACCATGCTCAAAATTTCGGATGCAGATGACCTGAAAGAAGTTCTGCTAGCTCGCCAGCGAGCGAAGGCGCGTCACGGAAATATTATGTTCGGTTCCAGCAAGTTTCGTCAAAGGGCCCCGACTCCCCCGACCGAGAATATACCAAAAACCAACCAAGATGTCCTGTCCAAGCCATAAGAGCTACATAGGGAAGTGAAGGTGAGCAAGAGTCCAGCTCCAGTGGATCTGAGCGGGATGGAGACCTGAGACGAATTTATGCGGCGGCGACCAAAGCCCACACTGGTAGGACTCGGGACGTGGATGTACCTCGAGACAATCAGGACCCGAATCCGGATCGGGGCCGATGTGCGCCGGAGGGCCCCGGACAAAGACCGGGCCCAGAGGCCCCGCTGACGAAGTGTACCCATTGTGGATCCAAGAAGCATCGGGACCTGGACTGTCGGAAGCGGCTAGTCTGCGAATGATGTGGAAAGAAGGGCCACCCGGCCGACCGCTGCTTATTTGTGTGTCGTGGCTGTAACGAGGTCCACGAAGTGGACAAGTGCCAGATGGAAGCGTTGTACAACTCGATTTGCCAATGGTACAACCCGACCAAGCACGCGGGGCAGCTGCCGGAGGCCGCCGAGAAGATGCCAAATTAGGAAGATCGCCGGGTTTGAATCTGGTACGAGCCGAGCGTTCTAATTAATACATAATTATGCATTTGTGGAGAACAATCCGGCGGGCAATGTCGTTAAGGCGAAAGAATTGGTTGGAAATACATCAGACTTTTGTATTAACTCTTTAGCTGTTGTGGCCAATGCACGTATATCCGATGAATATGCACGGGAAGAGCCGGTGATGCTGCTAGATAATTGCCGGGAGAATTAGGAGGATACTGGAAAAATCATACCCCAAAAAGTGATTCAAACAGGCCAAGGCCTCTGGGAAGGTCATCAATACCCGCGCGAATCTGCCCTCGATTCCGGTGCCGAGGTATCTATTTTAGATATCGCCTTTGCTTGTAAGGTAGGCTGCCAGATCGATACGAGCGAAATACAAGAGTGTGTGGTTATTGGGGAAGTAGTATACACCACGGAAGAACGAACAAAAGCGTAGATAACGTTGAACGGGGTACTAGTATATTTTTTCGATGTTTGGGTTGATTCCCTAGTTGGTCAGGGTGCACTTTTGGGTTGAATTTATGGTTCCAGCCGGAATACGATTGGACATGGCAGATGGAACTATCTGCTCACCAGATGAAGAGTAAATCCAGTTTTTAGGTCGCAAGACCTTATATAGCGGACACATTTCTGAAGTAAAATTGAGCCAGTATGTGAATTTGCTAGTGACCAAGTACGTGGAGGTTCCGTTGAAGAGATCTGTATCAGATTAGTGGAAATTATGGATTACCCGTGGAGACCGATGAGTGATGACAATGGTATAGAAGTATGAATGGCGCCAGTGTAAAGGATTTTCAATGTTAGTGACGACAATTAAAATTGGACAATGATACTAAACTTGGAATTTTGCGGACCAAGGACCGGGTTTCTTGAACTCAAGGATTTGTGTCATTGGATTACAGGAGGTATGCTTAGTGGCATAACCTAGCCTACCAAGCTACCACTGACGAAGAAGACTCCGAATCTTTCCAAGGAGAAGAAGACCAAGGTCCCATGGTCGAAATTCTTAGTATAAGACACCAGAATAAAACAATTTACGAACAGTGGCCCAAGCTTCAGTGGTTACTACAGTGCTGGGTGTAAATCCGAGGGGCCCCGAGTCAGCATTGCCGGACTCGGAGTTAAAGAAGGCGCTTTCGATAGGAACCAGCAGGAGTCAGCCTGGGCATAGAAGCCACAAGAGATGACGTGCTCGAAATGGAGGATGTACAATCGCGGATGGGCCGACAAGATAATAGAGCCGACGACCAGTTCTGCGTCCATGAGACTGGAAATCTAGGCGCAGAAGACATTGACAAAAGCTGGTCGATCATCCCTGAGGTCTCCTGTAATGAGGCACCATCCGACTATACTGATTACAGTATAGTCTACTTTCACTGATTACAGTGAAAGCAGGTGCCTCAATTACCTCTCTTACACAAGAGGCAGAGGAAGCTTTACTTCTAAACAAACGCTTAGAAGTAGAGGAAAAGAAAACTGTATTTAATATAGTTAACTATTTTAATAAAACTAATCTGTTATAACCTATGTTAACTATATTAAGCTACAACTATGTATGTTGACAACTTGCCCTCCACTCATTGCGCGCGTCCATCGGTCATTGGTCAGCTCGTTGGTTGATATGATGGCCCATATCAACCAATGAGAGGGCATCTCCAACTTCAAGGAGATCTAGGAACAATATTATAAGAGAAGGTAATATTGTCAAAATATTATTAGTTATAATAATATTTTTATTGACACTTCATATAAGTGTCAATATTATGTAACGGGCTCGCCCCGTTACATCTCCCCTTCTACAGACGAAGTTACGATGAAATATATATAAATTCCAGACCCTGGCGAAACTTCGAAAGAGCAAATGGACGGTCTACGACAGATAATTCGGCGGAAACGACAACTGTTGATGGGAAAAGGCAACGCGTTCCCACCGGAAGCCTGAGGAGCGGTGTGCGACATCGATGTGGGAAACGCACGGCCAATTGCCCAACGTGTACGGAAAGTGGCCCCTCACTTTAGGGAGAAAATTTCGGAACTCACCAAGAACCTGTTATCATCTAAGATTATCCAGCATGCTACCTCCCCATGGGACAGCCCAATTGTGATCATCGTCAACAAATCTGCTGAGCTTGAATAGGCTGGAACAAGATGGATGAAACTTTCTCAAGCTCGAGCAGCAGCAATGCGCTTGACTTAAATTGGGTGATTTGCCACTGCACTTAGTAAAAAATCGTGGACGTTATCGTCTCACATCTTTAGCTATCTCTGTGAGCTAAGTGAAGCCTCTTTCACGTGACAATGAGCGATTTTTTGCGTTATGGCATACTCGCCTTGGTCATATAAATTATAGGGCCTTCCAGCGGATGATAATAAAACAATACAGTGCAATGGTTTGGCAATGACTGGTAACGTTAGTACCCCGAGAAACTGATATTCCTTATGCAGCGAATGTCCTACAAAAACTTAGTAACTACTCGGTTGTGCTACATTGGTGTGGGTACGTATGACGGGTATAAAAACTTCCAGCTTATTCAAGATGAGGCTACACGTTACGTATGGGGCTTTTTACTTCAATAAAAAGGAGAGGCTACTACTGTATTATTTTATCGTTTGACATGGCTTATTGTACAAGGCCATCACATCCAAGCGTTCCGCTATTTGAGAGGATCTTCAGACTACGGACTACTTTGGGCATTGTCCGACAAGACAATAGGGCCGAAGGATGTGTATGTAAATGCATTAAGAACTACCTTTGACATGCAGATTGTGACATATGCGGATGCTAATTTAAGAAATGAAAAAGATGATCGACACTCTGTCACTGGAATGTATTGCAATTGGAGGGTTGTACTTACGCATATACAAGCCATAAACAAATATTGATTACTGAAAATACATGTTGTTCCGGGTTTATGGCTGCGGCTGAATGCAGCACTATGATAATGTGAACGCACAATATGTGTAAAGAGCTTGAGGTTAGTAGCAAAAGAACCATTCAATATGAAGATAATCAAGCGGCTATAAAAGTAATCGAAGCAAACACAGGGGACTATAAATTGAAGAGTGTAGATCTCAAGTACCACAAGATAAGATATTATGTGGAGAACGACGAGTTTGCTTTGGTATACTGCCCTTCAGAAGACATGCTGGCAGACATTTTAACCAAGCCTCTTGGCCCTACGCAATTTAAGAAGTTACGGCACATATTGAATTTTGTACCAGTGCCTACGACTACCACACCACAAGACATTCGAGACAACGAAGTGGGAGTTTGATGAAGTACAAGATGTCGTGCCTCTGATTCTAGGTGGGACATCGAACAGTTAGTCGTATGATGCTGGGATGCATCATTACAGTTGACAGTTGAGGTATACCTGTTAGTATCTATTGTAGTCTAGTCTAACAAAGGGGGTTGTCACCTACGAGGTTTTTACCTCCTCAATCCCAAAGTTGCTCAGTGGGAAGCAGGAGTTCCCTGTTATACTCTGTATTGTTCACCCTACATAACGGCGACACTCACCTGCGCAGTGTGAAAATGTGACAGTCAAGTATATATAAGACTGTGCATCGATTACCGGATGGTGAACGAGCTGACACGCCTGATGGTGTACCCTATGCCTCTCGTTAACGAATTGTTTGAAAATTTGGACAAAGCATTATGGTATTGCTCGCTTGACATGGCCAGTGGTTTTTGAATAGTTAGCATGACTAAACGAGCTCGTTTGATTTCGGCATTTGTGACTCCGTTGGGGTTGTTCGAGTGAAGAAGTATGCCGTTTGGACTAAAGAATGCGCCGCAGATCTATCAGCGGATGTTATATGATGCTTTATATGAATTTCTTACGATATCCTCGAAGCCGGGCTCTGACAAGAAAGAGGACCTGTTTGAAGTGGGCCATCCCGAGGGAGACCTAAAGAAGTCTATATTAGGACGTAGGTCCTATATGGACGATATTTTGGTGACCTTGGAGTTATGGGATGACTTATGCGTGAAAGTGGAACGACTTTTGGATGTGCGTGACAAGTGGAAGTTATCGATCAGCGCGGTCAAGAGCTCGTGGGGCTTTCAAAAGGTAGATTATCTTGGCCAACAAGGATAGGCGGAAGGTTGGAGGCCCACCCCAAGTACTGTAAGTACTTGGTGGATCTACCATTTAACACCGCATTAAAAGCTATGCAGTCGTTTCTAGAGAGTCACAATTATTTCAGTAGGTTCATAGAAAAATACTCAATTTATGCGCCAATATTGTACGAGCTAAGGGAAGTGAATTATCACGTATTACGAAACCGAATAAGAAGGACTGGGTACATACAGGAAAATGACCAGGAGGTGGACCGATGGGCCCGGGTGCAGGTGGCATTTGAAGTGTTTAGGAATAAGATCGCCACTGCCCCAATCCTCCGCCATTTCGATCCAGACCGGGAACCTGTCATTATCGTCTATGCTAGCGAGTGGGCCATCTCGACGCCCCTTGTACAGAAGTATGAAGGTGTATATATGCCAGTGACTTTCACGTGTCGGACATTGAAGCCAAATGAAATAAACAATGGCTATCAAGTACTTCTACCAAACCTAAACATGCATTTATTGTACTACCTGGTGGTACTACTAAGATATTGCCCCGACTCATTGGACCATTTACGGTGGTCAAGGAGGTTGGAGACCTAAATTATAGGCTCACTTTCCCACCGTATATGAAGAAGCACCCCGCATTTTCACGTGGGTCGTCTGAAACGGTACGTTGATCCAGAACAAATCACATATCCGCATCACTATAACGAGACCGATGATGATGTCGACTGTGAGTCAAATTTTTTGCCAATCAAGCGACGTTGAAGCCAAAAATCCTTCCGTCGACGATGAGAGGCTCGGCAAAGGCCTCAAGGTCGCCTCATTTGACGCTGATCTCCAATTTTTAACCAATTAAAGACGTTAAACGAAGCATAAACTGGAACATATCTCTGACGGTCCTTTGTCTTCACATCTTGAAGATAAATGTCAGTCGCAAGACTTGACTCTCGAGATTTAAACCCTTCGCTCCATAGCAAAGTTCTACGCCTGCTCTGAAATGCAGCAGGGTAGGCAGCAGCGAGCAGATGGGCGTAATCGCCGCTCCTTTTGGGTAAAATCTGCGTTAATGGATGAGGGCGAGAACAAACGCTTTTTATTAAAAGGATGTTACCCCACTTTTTGTGAAGCAGAAGCTTCACATCCTCTTTAATTGAGGGGATCCTCAAATAGTCTCGACGTTTGGTAACCGGTTTACGCTCTGCACGTCGACGAACCAGATGGTTACCGCCTATGAGAAGGAGCACCAAATGCACCTCCTTTGCTAGATGCAGACGGACAAGCAAGAGCAGCGTGGCACGATTAACTGGGGCAATTCACCACTTAAGATATCTCTAGCACGCCGTATAGAGAATCGCATCAAGGTATGCGATTTCATTCGGGGCAGGAGATAATCTGCGAACACATCGGATGTTTCTTGTGAGCGCAAAACGATAAAAATGTGGAAATGTGACCTAATAATTTACTCTCTTGCTTCCATAATGGAAGGACGTAAAGGAATATATTTGTGTCGATATCAACACGCTCTTGGAGCAACGCAATACAAGCTTAACCATTTGAAAAGTGGTGGCATTTAAAAATATGCCACAAATCACGTAGTCGCTCTCGCGACGGCGCTCTTTTGACAACGGTTGAGATGCAGCTGCTCCCATATGGGCAGCGCGCTCAGTACTAGTCGCTGCGCTCAATGGCGCAGGTATTGAAGCTTAATACTCACTTTGTGAAATCAAGGAAGCGTTCATAAAGTATGCGCCTCACCAATAGTAGACGAATGCCCAACGCACTGTGCTCATCACCACTATGTGACGATGGCAGTGGCGCGCTCTCATTGTAGTCCACAATAAAAGATGGATCCTCCTCATCACTTTGTAAGTAGGATGGATCGCTGTGCTCTGTTGACAGTACGACATGAAAATGTCGGCATTGCAACAAATTCACTAAGCGACGGCGGCGAATTTTCGTGGCACGTGCTCTTAATCATTTTTCGCAAATTATGGATTACACTCGAAAGAACGTCATTTTACGGCCCAGATGCCCACTAGATGGCGCATCATGGCACTCATTGAGTATCATCAGCTTGAGATCTGTTTCATGAAGGACATACGTTCTCAAGGATCACAGGGTGACAGCGAATGCCATAACAGTTCATCACTGTATCCAAAGCCATTTATTCGCTTTCAGGTGTGTCGATAGTGTCCACTAAATGATCCAACAGCAGGCGACAATGTTTGTGGTGGAGTGGATTCTTAAGCAACGTGAGAGAACCACAAACACACACAGCACCGGACTGCCGACTTACGGAGGGGGTACCCCAATTCCGTGTCGCTTCAACCTTGAGTCTCACCTTCTGTACCCGTCGGCTTGGCTGGTCTTGCTCCTCGTTAGATGCAGAAGACTTAACGACTTGGTCTTGTATGGAGGGACTTGTGAGCCCACGAGTGGATATACTTCACTCGGGACCAGGGTTTCTTGGTCTCAATCGACTGGGTCGAGAGCAATGCACCTGATACTATGTACCCCTTTCGATGTCTAACTGTTTCTTGGTCCTTGGACCCCTTTCTCTTGTTCCCCGTAGGGAAACCCCTTCCTGTAGCGGGTGTTGGGTGTTTTGACACTTACTTGACACCTCAGGCCAACTATCCTGAGACTCAACTTGTGTAGCTTGAGCCGTCTAACACCTGCTGACGTCGGGGGGGGGCAAAAGGTATCCCGTCCGGAAGAGGTGTAGCGACGTAGAATCTTGGAAGGGGCGCTTGGAGCCTCCACGTGTAAAGTAAATTCGAGTGTGTCTATTTATCTTATACTTTGTATGTTCTTTCTTGCGTAACCCTGCCCTTCGCCCTGGATAGTGTCACGTGTCGAAGCTTGGAGGGAAACTGGCTCTTTGGTACCTGTACTTTCTGTAACCTTCGGGGTTCTGTGTACCGTTTCTGCACCCTCTGGCATTGGGCCCTGGTACCCTGGGACCCTTGTACCCTGGGCTCCTGCACCCTGGGCCCTTGGACCTTAGGGACCTTGAACCTTGGGGCCTGTACCGGCTCTGCATAGTTGGGTCCTTACATTCTTCATGATGCTGGGGCCTGGTATGATGTTGAGGATCTGCGAGGCCGTGTTGTTGTCAATCCCTCTAGGTAGTGACCAAAGACTCTCTTGCCCCCGGTTCATATATCTCTTTGTGCCCTAATTTCCTTGGCACTTCTCCACATGTTCGTCCTGACTGTATCACTCCTTAATATCGGGTGCCATTGAGCTCGTCACATGGTAGGCCATCATGGCTGCCAATGTTGACGACTCGACTTGTACCTTAGCACGAGACACACTTTCCTGGTGACTTGCCTCGAAATATGGTCTGCGCGATAAAGCGTCAGCCAAGACATTCGACTTACCTGGCTTATATTCAACTTTTAAATTAAATTCAGAGAAGAATGTTAGCCATCTCTCCAGCGATGCGATGAAGTTATAGCGGTCCACAGTGATGCGTGATCCGTATAAGCCACAAATGGTCGGTACCCAAGAGGTGCACACGAAACTTTACAAGAGCATACTTAATTGAAAGTAGCTCCTTGCCATGCACAGGGTAATCCAGCTCTGCGGCTTTCAAAGCCGAGACTGATACGAAATCACACGGTCAACGCCGTTGTCATCCTTCTTCATGAGCGCGCTGCCGATTGCAAAATTGCTTGCATCGCAGACGAAGCTAGAAGGCAAATACGCGTCTGGCAATGCCAAGATCGGTGCCTCTACAAGAGATTGTTTCACTGATGTGAACGCATCTACTTGCTCCTTTGACCAAGCCCATTCTGCATCATTGGCTTAGTCCGCTCCGCATAACTCTTGCTATACTTATGAAAGTAATTAGAGTCCAAGGGATTTGCGCAGATCCTTCACTTGTCGTTAAAGTGTTCATTCCTTGATAGCCTTCATCTTTTCTGTATCTGCTCGTACACCTTGTGTACCCATTATGCAGCATAGCACAGGTGTCTTGGGGACCCCTATGACGCACCTTTGCAAGTTAACGTACAATTTTGCGTCACCCAGAGTCTGCCAAACAGCGTCTAAAGGACGCTTGTGCGACTCTATTGCGCTCATACCGTCCTCGGCTCTACTATGCACGAATACGTCGTCAAAGTAATGGGGTGCGTAGGCACGGTGCTGACGCATCACGTGAGTCACCACTCGGTTGAATGTTGCCAGAGCATTTTTCAACCCTTGTGGCATCACAAGCCACTCCCACAGCATATGCTTACTGCCGTTTTAGCTACATCCAGTGTCTCTCATGAGAACTTGATAGTAGCTATCCCTTAGTTCAACGCGGAAAAGATAGTTAACTTTCCCATGGAGTTCAACAAGAAATCTTCTCCTCGGGATCGGCATTTGCGCCGGAATGGTGGTCGTGTTCAGCTTGTTATAGGCATGAACCGCGCACCATCCACCTGTTGCTTTAAGCACACAGAAGGTCGGGATGCAGTGAGGCGACTTGCTCTCACGTACGTCTCCCGACTTAGCTCGCTTGTCGAAGAACTCATCGATTTAATCGACTTGTGCCTGGTCACACAATACTTGGTGCCAGGTTACAGGTTCCAGGTCAATCTTGTGCCTGATTCCCCTATCGGCCGGTAGGCGGCTCGGCACTTCTGTTGGAAACACATCACGGTGTTATTACAGAACATCATAAAACGGGCTTTCCTTCAAGGCATCCCAGCCTTGAGAAGCAAATTGCTTCTTCTTGTCGGTTTTCAAGACGCTCTCGTCCATTGTGGACGACGAGCAACAGTCCACCACGTTCTATTCTGGAACTGGTAGGACTATCGCGTGGATCTTTCCTTCCTTTAGTTCGGACAGGAACAGATCCCACGTCATCTCCGAGAGATTTACTATCTCCTCGGCAGATGCCAATACAAGTTGGAGCACCTCAACTGAGGATGCCTCCGGCATTTTGTCTCCGACGGCCTCGAACAACTCGTTCGTAGGTCCGTCCTCTTGGACCGAGACTGATCCAAGTGTCACTCGTTCGACGTGCCCTTCATCGTCTTAATACGTCTGGTGCTCGATGCTCGAGTCACCACGACCTTTGACCTGGAAGAAGGTGTCGTTGCTGTTATATCCAACGCACTCCTTCCAACCGCACCATACTCATGACTCTATGCCGGTTCTTGTAGCGCTTGCCTTCCATTCGGCCCACTATTAACTGCCACAGGCTCTCGGCTCTGTGCAGGACTATTAAAAGCATGACTACTTGTTATCGCCTCATCCACTACACTAGTCTCTTCAAGATGGTTAAGAATATGTGTCACCTAACTTCCTGTCAGGACACTTCCAACTACTACAGGCTCAACGAGCTGGGTAATTCCTTGTGCCGATTGACATACCATCATCGCACCCTCGACTGTGTTGGACACAGCATCAGACACATAAGCCTTTCGCAAGAGCACATCCTTTCTGGTGTCCTGCGTAGAGTTAGCGACTGTGCGTGTACGTCAGTCAATCCATGGCTGCTATTTAGCCACCCAAGAAGGGTTGAGGTCGACCTTTCGGAACCTCAGGGACTATGCTACCCATTTTTTCGATCACTTCAAACTTAGGGGTAGCTTCAGAGTCCGCGACATTAGGGCATCCCGCCCCAACTCCGCTCCCGCATTTCCCGACCATCTTGGGCAGGCGCTGAACCCGTGCGTCGCGCACGCTGATTCTTCGCACCTCCCTTCAATGATAAGCATTTTTTCTGGATGCCTTAGCACCACCATTAATTTTGGCATAGCGGCGATTCATCATATGACGCGCTTGCCGCACTTGTAGCAGATCACGTCTGCATTACCCAACTCTATTGGAGTGGCATCAGACTTCTCGGACGACGGCCTGTAATAGGCTGTCGCCGAGGCGCTGTTGTAGGATTTCTCCTCAACCATGGCAATGTCAATTGCCTCTTCCATCGTCTTTGGCACTTTTTTAAAAAGGGCCTGACGCGATGGGCTGCGCCGTAGTCCATTCATGAACGTGGCCACCTTGATACGTTTCGGTATCGGCTCCTCATTAATGGACGCCGACAGCGAACGCATCTCCTGCACATACTCTTGCAGAGAACTTTCGCTTGTCGTGCTCCAAAGAAGCGCGCCTGAAATTATACTTCATTTATAGGCGGCTGATACATGGCGCGAATCTTTGCCTTAAAGATCTTTTATGGTGGAAACGCATCGTAGTTTGTCATAAGCGCAGAATAAGCCCACTCTGACGCTTTGCCACGCAAATTTGACATGGCATACGACACCATCCTGGTGTCGTCTTCGATGAGCTTCACCATACCGCATTGCTCCACGGCTAAAAGCCAGTGGACAATCGTATGTGGGCAGTCCCATTAAACTTCGTAGCGTCCATTCGAATGGTCCTTGGCTGATTAGACCGGGACGAGAGCGTCTTAACAGTTCTGTTGAGTGCCTCATTCCGAGCTTGCTCACGCAAAAGCTCATCTTTAGCCTTACTGATGGAGTTAGCCATGGCTTAGCTGTTTGCTCGGACACTATTCTACGCTGTCCGAGCACAACCGCCTCGAATTGCTCTAACTGAGCAACATGTTGCTCATGAGAACAATTCAAGAGGTTGGTCAGGGCTTTTTACGAAGTCCCTGCGCCAAGGGCTCATCCACCTACCTATGATGTTAAGAGAGGTGATAAAAATTCCTTCCAATCCATACTGAGAATCCGTACTCACGCACGCTCAAAAAGACGGTTCGTGGGAAACACTACCATTGTTACAAAGTGTAGACGGGCATTTCTAAGAGCTGCCACGTGTTACTAGAACACGCCCTCAAGTAGCGTGTGGAAGAAATTGAACCGTCTTACCTCCGCGTGCGGTGGTGGTGTTGGTCGGCGCTTAAAGCGGTGTAACAACCGTTGCCGATCGCTTCAAGCGAACTGCTCAACGAACTTAAGACAACACCAATTGTGTCGCACAAGTTGTTGCCAGTCTTTCTGCGCGCAGTGAGTTTAATGTAGTAAATTCAAGACTGACATATATTTGGCAAAAACTTAATAAATGTAAATTTAACAACTGATTGGTGTAGTATGCAAAAATTGGATACGCGTCTCTTTAAAAGCGTATCTCTACGTGCGAGCTTAAAAATATTTAAGCTCGCTAATGACGTCCGCATGTGACGCCATCATGACGCTTAGTCCCAACTGGGCGTCATCCCCTTCAATGTGAATCCATTAAGGGATTTTACATTCACGAAGGTGGGTCACACTGATGTGCCTCACCCAAGTGGGAGGTACGTACCCTTTAGACCTATCATATACCTAACGTACTTGTGTAACCATTGACTCGTTACAAAATTATAGGTAAAAAGGTTCGATGCTCTACCTTGATGTGGGTATCTATCATACGCAATCCTACGGGCTTTTGTAACCTCCTTACACTTTTCTGCCAAATGCTTTAGCAAATTCTTCGATCGAGCCGCCTTCTAAATTTCTGCGTAAATTTACACTGTGCATCGTATCGATTAATCTTGCCAGCTTTCATGGACGCGCGCAAAAAGAATTCCAATTCTCATTTAAAGAAGTACCCCCTTTTTACGGACTCGGTAATTTGGCTAGACATCTTGCCATTGTACTTACGGACATGTCGGCAGAGGCAACGGCAACGGCAACGGCATCAGGAGTGGTGTCCCCATCGCTCATGTTAGCTGGCGTCTGGGAAATATATGCTTTTTCTGTATTTGATTGTGGAGTGCAGGTAAAGGGGTAATTTATAAGGGGCCTCCCAAAAAGCATAATAAAGACAGGCCATGCCAGGCTGGCATAGCCCCAGGCTATAACTCCTAGCCGACACTAATTCCCAATTCGCGCCTTCGAGCAACAACGGCCAAGAGACGAAGACCTCCGAAGAGCCGGTCAACCGGCCCCCTCAGACCAGGGCGGGAAGTCCCTCCAACGGGAGGCCCAGGATAAGAGGGGGGAGGTTTTCCCTCTGCTGCGTGCGCTATGGGGGGCAAGCGCAGCGTGCGAACCGTAAGGGGAGCACCAACCCTGTCACCCCTGGGGGGAGAGGATCGACGACCGCGGTTATCATTCCCTTCTTCCCCGATAGTTCCTGCTATTCTACGTCAGCCTTCAAGCCGCCGATTCGATCGCCAAGCGCAAATCTCGGTCCCACGAAGTGAACTTGCCAAGAACGTGAATTGATCGGCCCCGTCCAGGTGCATCAGCGGTCGATCGGGACTGATCGGTGTGGTGCCCGGCGCTTGTTGCGATCATTGAGCCTCTGTTTACACCTCGGGCTGGATACCCGATTCCACGTGCCCTTTTCGGAGTGTCCCCCGTGACGCCCGACGTCTCGAGCCAGCAGATTGAGCCAGCGAGGCGAAGAATGACGAAGTCCTGGTAGAAGCACTCCAGACATCTTACCAATCCTTAATGCTTGAAATAGACGGTCTGTTCTTCTCAACTCCTAGCCGACAGCCTAGAGGCTTTGCCGGGTACCATAATTGGATGTGATAAAAAGTATCTATTGATAACTAGGTCTAGATTTGGTATTTGTCGACAAAAAACAGGCTGCAGTAAAAAACCGCATGATGATGATGCGATAAGCATATGCAATATGTTATTGCTTTCATGTTCCATAAGGCAACCAAGTGCGACGACGGGCAGTGACAGAGAACCTCGGCATAAGTGGCGAACCGTCCCCTGTACCTTGGATGAAAGGCTCTTTTACTTACAGGTAAAGGTTTTTAGGAGCCATCGCAAAGCCCTAAACATAAAAAATATGCAAAGTGTGGGATTTGATGTGGCTAGGTTTTGCAGCATAGCACCGTTTTTTGCTTCACTCACTATCTCATTCTGCAGCCACTGACTATTTTTTGTTCCGTGTTCACCATAACAGGTTCATTATTAATTGTCTACCGCTATCACTTCATGATGGATCAGTGCTGAAATCTCTCGACAATATTAAATTCGTGACGCCATGCCGCTTCTTGGAATTCTTTCATTACTTTTTCTGACTTTTCAGGGTCCCGTGCAGGTCTTGCAAGCAGCAATCGCTTGTACCAGCACAGCGGATTGCGCATGGGGCGAGACGTGCGTTGCGGGTGATTCTGACACTGCTGCCCAAGCGTGTGTACCTTCCACAGTATGTGGTGGTTCGTCGATGGGCAATTGTCCGTCGGATGATAGTGGAAGACTCGTTTGTCTATGGAGACCGTATAGTGACTGTAGTGAAGGTTGTGCAGTTTTACAAGGGAACAAAGGCATCTATAAATGCGTGTCCCTTTCGCGATGCGATGCGTACTACGGAGGTACTTCATGCAGTGGTAAGTCATATTCTGGGGTTGTATGATGTTGAGTGGCTGAGAGATTGACTATCAGGGTTATGTGCCAAGGTGAATGCAGTGTGAGTGGAGTGCGATGCAATGGTCAGGGATCGTGTAATATGGTGTCGTTAAGCCCTGGCAAAACGCCCAATTTTAGCTGCACTTGTGAAAATGGCTACAGTGGAAACAAGTGCGAGATTGCACCACGGTCAACGAAAGCCACCCCCACGAAATATTCGTCCATTGGCAACGGTGACTCGGCTTGGAAAATACTTGATGACGACTCTGGTGTGGAGGACGTCACTGCAGACAGCTCACCTAGAGGCGGATCTACGGACACCCCAGACGAAGGGTTTACGAAGACGCAGAAGATTTCATCTACTTATACTTCAGACGATCCGCCTTCCGACAACGTACATAACTCTGATGCTTTAAGATCCTTTACTTCGGGCTCTTCGAAAGTGGCCGACAGCGGGTCGACGAACAAAAGTGGCATCCATACAGGCTGGCTTATCTTTATCCTTGTGATCGCAGTGGTTATCATGCTCGGCACGGTTCTGTGGGTAGTATATATTATACGAAAAAGGAAGCAGCAGCAGGAGGCGGAGGAATACGCCAATGCGCTTGCTTCGGCTGAAGGAGTTGGTGCAGTGGGTCTGCGAGACCTTGCCGCTGGACACACAGGCCATACTCCAAGAGCACACATAGTTTTAGTGTGACGATTCTAAGGAACATATAGCTTGACATCGGCAAGTGAAGCGCTTTGCTATGGTACTGCGAGCTCCCTGACGTTATGTTGGGTCAGCTCAAGAAATATAGAGCCAAATTTATTCGATTGTAGTATTAGTAGTGCTGCGTCCACCTCTTTTCACAATCAGGGGTCGCTCTTCTTCAATATAATTTCCGTTCACAATGTCTCCGATTGACTACCTAGCTTGGCTACTCAGCACATGCATGAAACGATCGAGTTGGCGCAGTATAGATCGTTTTTTAGCCCAAATGCTGAATAATGCAACAATGTGACGATGAAAATGCATGAACATCTCAGCCGCTAAAGACAAGTAGATGTTGCGTCGTGTAAACTTGACAAGCGTGACGACTAGCTGCACCTCAAGTCGGTATCTGTTAAATCTGATAGTGTGTCGCAAAAACGTAAATGGATGTGGGTGCGAATCATGCCGACTGGTTTGTCCATCGCGACGTCTAAATGTCCGCAACGGTGTTTGCGTTGCTTGTGGCTGTTAAGCCAAATGGATCCAAGAAAGTCTGACGAGACAGATCGTCAGTGCTAGTATAGAGAGTGACAAATATAGCGGCCTGAGTCTTTCGGATTCCAAGCTGGCGATTGAGAGGGCGATTCGATGGCGTAAATATATACAAACCTCACTTTCGACGCAGTAAATAAAGTGCTGCGTCGAATTGAGGTTTCCATTCGCGTCTGTTCTGTAAAAATATCGCTTCGAAACACTGGCTTGTCGCTCTTCTTTGCACTTGCTATTTGTAAGTAAAACACTAAAATATTTCGCTCTCCCGACTTCAGTATCGTTCGTGGGATACAAATTCCAAGTAATTTTATTAAAACGACCGATTGATATGCGAGTCGTGATGGCGATGCTCTTGCTGGTCCTACAGCCGAGAGCGAAGGCC
>CANTFK010000527.1:0-32235 GCA_947646735.1 Peronospora farinosa
GCCCGTCTACACTTGGTAGCACTAGTAATCCTTTCCACGACCCGTCTCTCTGAGCGTGCGCGTGGTTGAGATGGTCATTAATATGGACTGGAGCGAATTCCCTCACCTCTACCAACACCATAGGGAGTTGGCAGAGCATATGGTGCAGGGTAATTCGTGAACAAGCCCTGGCCAACCTCTTGCATTGTCCTCCTGAGCAACATGTTGCTCAGTTGGAGCAATTTGAGGCGTTTGTGCTCGGGCAGAGTAGAAACGCGTCTGAGACAAACAGCCAAGCCACCGCTAAGTGCATTAATAAGACTCAAAATGAGCTTTTGCGTGAGCAAGCACGTAATGAGGCGCTCAACAGAACTGTTGAGACGCTCTCTGCCCGTTCTAATCAGCCAAGGCCCATTCGGATGGACCTTCCAAAGTTTGATGGGACTGCCCCACATACGATTGTTCACTGGCTTTTGGCAGTGGAGCAATGCGGTATGGCGCAGCTCATCGAGGACGACACCAGGATGGTGTCGTAAGCCATGTCAAATTTCCGTGGCATAGCGTCAGAGTAGGCATACTCTGCGCTGATGGCAAATGCTAATGCGTTTCCATCGTGGGCGATCTTTAAGTCAAATATTCGTGCCATGTATCAGCCACCTAACAACGAAGTGTTGCTTATGGCGCGCTTCTTTGGAGAACGACAGGCGAAACGATCTCTGCAAGAGTATTTGCAGGAGATGCGTTTGCTGTCGGCGTCCATTAATGGGGAACCGATACCAGAACGTATTTAGGTGCTTACGTTCAAAAATGGACTACGGCACGGCCCATCGCGTCAGGCCCTTTTTAAAAAGGTTCCAAATACGATTGAGGAGGCAATTAAAATTGCCATGGTTGAGGAGCAATCCCTTTCGGCGACAGCCTATTACAGGCCGTCGACCGAGAGGTCGGATGCCACTCTTATGGAGTTAGGCAATGCAGATGTTATATGCTACAAGTGCGGCAAGCGAGGCCATATGATGGCTCGCTGCTATGCCAAACTTGCTGCTGGTGCTAAGGATGACAGAAAGAAGTCTACCATGGTTCGAAGAGCCGTGCACGTCGCACGGGTTCAGATTCGACCCCGACAAGTCGGGAAATGCGGGAGCGCAGTAGGGGCGGGATGCCTTACTATCGCGGACTCTGAAGCTACCTCTAAGTTCACAGTGATCAAAAAATGTGTAGCATAGTCCCTGAGGTTCCGAAAGGTCGGACCTAAACCCTTTTGGTCGATAGCGCTCGAATACGAGGCTATGACCAAGTTTTGACCCTTCTCGTTGATTCGGGTGCATCACAGAATTTTGTGAAACTCGCGTCTCTGAAAAATATTCCGGCGAGTTATGAGTCGCTTTGCCAGGATGGCAAGCGAGAAGATGCGACCGTTAGTTTATCGAGCGGCGCGCTCGTTAAATCGGAGGGAGTTCAAGGTGAACTCGCCTTCAGCTTTTGTGACTTCTCTTGTAAAGAGAAGTTCACAGTGCTAGGTATGGAGAGTCCGTATGACCTCATCCTAGGCATGCCTTGGTTGGCTAAACACCAACCATGGAGACTGGCGTACACGCACAGTCGCTAGCTCTACTCAGGACACCGGAAAGGATGTGCTCCTGTGAGAAGCTTATGCGATTGATGTTGTGTCCAACACAGTCGAGGGTGTGATGACGGTATGTCAATCGGCACCAGGTACTACCCAGCTCGTTGAGCCTAGAGTAGTTGAGAGTGTCCTTACAGGAAGTCAGACGACACAAATTCCTACCCAGCTCGAGGAGACTGGTGTAGTCAATGGGGCGATGACAAGTAGTCATGCGTCCAATGATTTTGCACAGATCCGAGAGCCTGTGGCAGTTGATGGTGGGATGACAGTAAATCAAGCGCCACAAGAACCGGCACAGAGCCATGATCCTGGTGCGGTTGGAAGTAGTGCGTTAGCTGAGATAGCAACGACATCTTCTTCCAGGTCAAAAGTCGTGGTGACTCGAAGAACGAGCACCAGACGTATTAAGACGATCAAGGGTACGTTGAAACGAGTGACCCTTGGATCAGTGTCGGTCCAAGAGGACGGAACTACGAACGAGTTGTTCGAGGTCGTCGAAGACAAGATGCCGGAGGCATCCTCAGTTGAGCTGCTACAACTTGTCTTAGCATCTGCAGAGGAGATAGTAAATCTCTCGGAGATGACGTGGGATCTGTTTTTGTCCGAACTAAAGGAAGGAAAGATTCATGATAGCCGCACCAGTTCCAGAAGAGAACGTGGTGGACTGTTGCTAGTCGTTCACAATGGACGATAGTTTCTTGAAAACCGAAAAGAAGAAACGGTTTGCTACTAAAGGCTGGGATGCCTTGAAGGATAGCCCGTTCTATGATGTTCTATGAAACACCGTGATGTGTTTCCAGAAGAAGTGTCGAGCCGCCTACCGGCCGATAGGAGCACCAGACACGAGATTGACCTGGAGCCTGACAACAAGTATTTTGTGACCGGGCAATGGACGTTGCCGAAGAAAAAAGTCGATTACATCGATGAGTTATTCGACAAGTGAGCCAAGGCCGGACATGTACGTGAGAGCAAGTCGCCTCACTGCAGCCCGACCTTCTGCGTGCGTAAAGAAGCAATTGGATGGCGCGTGGTTCATGCTAATAATAAGCTGAACACGGCCACCATTCCGGCTCAAACGCCGATCCCGCGAAAAGATGTCTGGTTGAACTCTATGGGAAAGTCAACTATCTTTCCGCGTTGGATCTGAAGGATGGCTACTATCAAGTTCTCATGAGAGATACTGATGTAGCCAAAACGGCAGTAAGCACCCCAAGCGGTATGCTATGGGAGTGGCTTGTGATGCCACAAGGGTTGAAAAATGCTCCAGCAACATTCAACCGAGTGGTGGCTCACGTGATGCGTCAGCACCGTGCCTACGCGCCTCATGACTTTGACGATGTATTCGTACATAGTAGGACGGAGGGCGGTCTGAGCGCAATAGATCGCACAAGCGCCATGTAGACGCTGTGTTGCAGACTTTGGGTGACGCCCAATTATACGTTAACTTGCAAAAATGCGTAATAGTGGTCCCCGAGATACCTATTCTGGGCTGCATCGTAGGTGCACATGGTGTATAAGCAGACCCAGAAAAGGTAAAGGCTGTATAGGAATGGCCAGTACCACGATACGTGAAGTATCTGCGCCAATTCCTTTGGATCGCGAATTACTTGCATAAGTACAGCAAGAATTATGCGGAGCGGATTAAGCCATTGTCTGATCTTTAAAAAAGGATACAGATTGGACTTATTAGCCATCTCGCCATCATAGGCGAGAGGTGCGGTGAATTTATAGCGGTCCGCAGTGATGCGTGATCCGTATAAACCACAAAAGGTTCGGTGCCCAAGAGGTGCACCCGAAACTTTACAAGGGCATACTTAATTGAAAGTAGCTACTTGTCATGCAAAAGGTAATTCTGCTCTGCGGCATGTTAAAGACAAGAGACATGAGACGGTCAACGCCGTTGTAATTCTTTTTCATGAGCGCGCTGCCGATTGCAAATTGCTTGCATCGCAGACGACGCTAAAGGGATTATCCGCGTCTGGCAACACCAAAACCGGTGCCTCTACAAGAGATTTCTTCACTGATGTGAGCGCATCTTCTTGCTCTTTTGACGAAGTCCAATTTTTTTCTCTGAATATAATTTCAAAGTTGAATATAAGCCGGGTAATTCAGATTTCTTGGCTGAAGCGTTATCGCGCATACCAGACTTCGAGGCAAGACACCAAGAAAGTGTGTCTCGTGCGAAAGCACAAGTTGAGTCGTCAACATTGGCAGCCATGAAGGCCTACCATGTGAAGATCTCCATGGCCTCCGATATAAAGGAGTGCTACAGTCAGGACGATCATTGTCGCCTGCTGTTGGATCATTTTGGTGGACGAAAGGTTACCCTTCCGTCGCACCTGAAAGCGAAACTAAATCGCTTTAGTTACAGTGATGGCCTACTAGGCATCAGACTGTCACCTTTTGGTCCCTTGAGAATCTATGTCCCTCATGACACAGATCTCAAGCTGATGATACTTCACGAGTGCCATGATGCGCCATCTAGTGGGCATCTGGGCCGTGAAAAGAAATTTTACGAGTGTCAGAAGAATTTTGGTGGCCCCACCTATATCAGTGAGTAGCCAGCTATATTCGCTCTTGTGATGAGTCAGCGCATAAAGCCTGCACCTTCTAGCAGTGCGCCACTGAAACCACTGCCGATTCCAACGGATTGTTGGAAGTCGGTCAGTTTGGACTTCATCTTTGGCTTACCGCCTGACCATAAAGGCAGGACGGGGCTCGTCGTCATTGTAGAAAGCCTGAGCAAGATGGTGCATTTAGCACCATGTAGCACCAAGATCCCAGGAGAAGAAGCTGCCGTCCTGTTTCTGGATCATGGTACTGATTACACGGGATGTCCGAGTCCATAGTATTGGACCGGGATCCGCGTTTTACGTCAGATTTTTGGCTTCTTGTGTTTGAGCTGCTGGGAAGCAAACTCCACATGTCAACCGCTAATCATCCCCAGATCGATAGTCAAACAGAACGTGCCAATCGGGTCGTGGCGGATGTATTGCGTACTGTAGCGACTCCCAAAGAATGGAGCAAGCAATTGCCATTCGTGGAGCTTGCTATTATTAACAGCATTCACGACAGTACGAGTGAAACACCGTTTTACATTAACGGACTGCGTCATCCTCGAACGCCAGTCTCGTTTGTACGCAGCCCGAGTCTTAGTACGGAACAACGAGTACATCTTTATCTTCATGTATATTAACTTACAATTTTATGCCTCGATTGACCCAATATTATAAGGAAAAGCGATTGGTGGGCCAATTTACTATCAGCGTAGAATTTGCGCACATATCCGGCGAAACGACGAGGGAACACCCTAGTAGTAATTATAGTATACCATCGTCTGTATCGGAATATGGAATTATCCAATCATCAGTGTCGGTTACACTTAGTTTACTAAGTATAAGTACCAGTAATACCTTATATTATCATTCATATATAATACCTCTTTTTATAGGATCGGTATTAGGAATACATTATATGCAATATAGAAACTTCAACTGTGAAGTACTTTCCGTATGATGTTCCAACCGTCGTGTAACCCCGTTACGTTTTTAATGTACACAAAAAAATCAAAATTCGGCCTTTCTTGCAAAAAACAATCTAATCGGTCCGCGCGTACCATATTTGGCGACGGATGGACACTCTAGTTGTTTTTTAAAAGGCTTGTACACCGAGTTTTTTTCGAAAATTACAAATCGGAGAACAATTCATTATGTACACGATATGTAACGGGGTTACGCGACGGTTAAATAACCATATTAAGGGTCACATCACGGTTGTAAACCATATGTATGAGCGTTAACGCCACTGTTTTATCACTAACTTTAGGAACGGAAGGTCACTGGCTCAATACCCATGGCCGACAAATTCCAAGTACAATGAAGGTGGCCTTGGCCTGTACATCGTACATCGTACATCGTACACTTGTTGCGTCACCCTTAAAACACGTAAAATTCTATTTAAAAGGGCATGTAGACGGGCGCTTCGAAAAGAAGCTGCCACGTACTACGCGGGCACACCTTCAAGCAGCGTGAGGAAGCGGTTAGACCGTCTTACCTCCGCGTGCGGTGGTGGTTGCGTTGGTCGGTCGCTTAAAGCGCCGAGCCAAACTGTTGCCGGCCGCTTAGAGCGGTCCGCGCAACGAACAACTAAGAAGTGCCTCACTTACGTCACGCAGAATCTTATCAAGCTTCTCGTGCACAGTGGGCGATAATTATTAAATTCAAGACTGACTTATATTTAATAGGTTTTAACTAAATATAAATCTAATTACTGATTGGTCAAACATAAAAGATCGGATACGCGTCTTTTTAGAAGCGTATCCTTGCGTGCGAGCTTCAAATATATGTAAACTCGCTGATGACGTCTGTCTGAAGCGTCACCATGACGCCTAGTCCCAACTGGCGTCTTCCTCGTTGAATATGAATCCATCCATGGATATCACATTCCCGAGGTGGGTCCCATTCATGTTTTAAACCCAAGTGGAAATCTTAAGGTAGCAGTGTCACTAGGGCAATATTGGCCCTGTTTGGCATTTGCACCGAGCGAAGTGAGGGGCCCTCCCCCACAAAGACTCGGGCTGCGCACAAACGAGACTGGCGTTCGAGGATGACGCAGTCCGTTAATGTAAAACGGTGTTTCACTCGTACTGTCGTGAATGCTGTTAATAATAGCAAACTCCACGAATGGCAATTGCTTGCTCCATTCTTTGGGAGTCGCTACAGTACGCAATACATCCGCCACGACCCGATTGGCACGTTCTGTTTGACTATCGATCTGGGGATGATTAGCGGTTGACATGTGGAGTTTGCTTCCCAGCAGCTCAAACACAAGAAGCCAAAAATCTGACGTAAAACGCGGATCCCGGTCCAATACTATGGACTCGGACATCCCGTGTAATCAGTACCATGATCCAGAAACAGGACGGCAGCTTCTTCTCCTGGGATCTTGGTGCTACATGGTGCTAAATGCACCATCTTGCTCAGGCTTTCTACAATGACGACGAGCCCCGTCCTGCCTTTATGGTCAGGCGGTAAGCCAAAGATGAAGTCCAAACTGACCGACTTCCAACAATCCGTTGGAATCGGCAGTGGTTTCAGTGGCGCACTGCTAGAAGGTGCAGGCTTTATGCGCTGACTCATCACAAGAGCGAATATAGCTGGCTACTCACTGATATAGGTGGGGCCACCAAAATTCTTCTGACACTCGTAAAATTTCTTTTCACGGCCCAGATGCCCACTAGATGGCGCATCATGGCACTCGTGAAGTATCATCAGCTTGAGATCTGTGTCATGAGGGACATAGATTCTCAAGGGACCAAAAGGTGACAGTCTGATGCCTAGTAGGCCATCACTGTAACTAAAGCGATTTAGTTTCGCTTTCAGGTGCGACGGAAGGGTAACCTTTCGTCCACCAAAATGATCCAACAGCAGGCGACAATGATCGTCCTGACTGTAGCACTCCTTTATATCGGAGGCCATGGAGATCTTCACATGGTAGGCCTTCATGGCTGCCAATGTTGACGACTCAACTTGTGCTTTCGCACGAGACACACTTTCTTGGTGTCTTGCCTCGAAGTCTGGTATGCGCGATAACGCTTCAGCCAAGAAATCTGAATTACCCGGCTTATATTCAACTTTGAAATTATATTCAGAGAAAAAATTGGACTTCGTCAAAAGAGCAAGAAGATGCGCTCACATCAGTGAAGAAATCTCTTGTAGAGGCACCGGTTTTGGTGTTGCCAGACGCGGATAATCCCTTTAGCGTCGTCTGCGATGCAAGCAATTTGCAATCGGAAGCGCGCTCATGAAAAAGAATTACAACGGCGTTGACCGTCTATCATCAGTCTCGTCTTTAACATGCCGCAGAGCAGAATTACCTTTTGCATGACAAGTAGCTACTTTCAATTAAGTATGCCCTTGTAAAGTTTCGGGTGCACCTCTTGGGCACCGAACCTTTTGTGGTTTATACGGATCACGCATCACTGCGGACCGCTATAAATTCACCGCACCTCTCGCCTATGATGGCGAGATGGCTAATAAGTCCAATCTGTATCCTTTTTTAAAGATCAGACAATGGCTTAATCCGCTCCGCATAATTCTTGCTGTACTTATGCAAGTAATTCGCGATCCAAAGGAATTGGCGCAGATACTTCACGTATCGTGGTACTGGCCATTCCTATACAGCCTTTACCTTTTCTGGGTCTGCTTATACACCATGTGCACCTACGATGCAGCCCAGAATAGGTATCTCGGGGACCACTATTACGCATTTTTGCAAGTTAACGTATAATTGGGCGTCACCCAAAGTCTGCAACACAGCGTCTACATGGCGCTTGTGCGATCTATTGCGCTCAGACCGCCCTCCGTCCTACTATGTACGAATACATCGTCAAAGTCATGAGGCGCGTAGGCACGGTGCTGACGCATCACGTGAGCCACCACTCGGTTGAATGTTGCTGGAGCATTTTTCAACCCTTGTGGCATCACAAGCCACTCCCATAGCATACCGCTTGGGGTGCTTACTGCCGTTTTGGCTACATCAGTATCTCTCATGAGAACTTGATAGTAGCCATCCTTCAGATCCAACGCGGAAAGATAGTTGACTTTCCCATAGAGTTCAACCAGACATCTTTTCGCGGGATCGGCGTTTGAGCCGGAATGGTGGCCGTGTTCAGCTTATTATTAGCATGAACCACGCGCCATCCAATTGCTTCTTTACGCACGCAGAAGGTCGGGCTGCAGTGAGGCGACTTGCTCTCACGTACATGTCCGGCCTTGGCTCACTTGTCGAATAACTCATCGATGTAATCGACTTTTTTCTTCGGCAACGTCCATTGCCCGGTCACAAAATACTTGTTGTCAGGCTCCAGGTCAATCTCGTGTCTGGTGCTCCTATCGGCCGGTAGGCGGCTCGACACTTCTTCTGGAAACACATCACGGTGTTTCATAGAACATCATAGAACGGGCTATCCTTCAAGGCATCCCAGCCTTTAGTAGCAAACCGTTTCTTCTTTTCGGTTTTCAAGAAACTATCGTCCATTGTGAACGACTAGCAACAGTCCACCACGTTCTCTTCTGGAACTGGTGCGGCTATCATGAATCTTTCCTTCCTTTAGTTCGGACAAAAACAGATCCCACGTCATCTCCGAGAGATTTACTATCTCCTCTGCAGATGCTAAGACAAGTTGTAGCAGCTCAACTGAGGATGCCTCCGGCATCTTGTCTTCGACGACCTCGAACAACTCGTTCGTAGTTCCGTCCTCTTGGACCGACACTGATCCAAGGGTCACTCGTTTCAACGTACCCTTGATCGTCTTAATACGTCTGGTGCTCGTTCTTCGAGTAACCACGACTTTTGACCTGGAAGAAGATGTCGTTGCTATCTCAGCTAACGCACTACTTCCAACCGCACCAGGATCATGGCTCTGTGCCGGTTCTTGTGGCGCTTGATTTACTGTCATCCCACCATCAACTGCCACAGGCTCTCGGATCTGTGCAAAATCATTGGACGCATGACTACTTGTCATCGCCCCATTGACTACACCAGTCTCCTCGAGCTGGGTAGGAATTTGTGTCGTCTGACTTCCTGTAAGGACACTCTCAACTACTCTAGGCTCAACGAGCTGGGTAGTACCTGGTGCCGATTGACATACCGTCATCACACCCTCGACTGTGTTGGACACAACATCAATCTCATAAGCTTCTCACAGGAGCACATCCTTTCCGGTGTCCTGAGTAGAGCTAGCGACTGTGCGTGTACGCCAGTCTCCATGGTTGGTGTTTAGCCAACCAAGGCATGCCTAGGATGAGGTCATACGGACTCTCCATACCTAGCACTGTGAACTTCTCTTTACAAGAGAAGTCACAAAAGCTGAAGGCGAGTTCACCTTGAACTCCCTCCGATTTAACGAGCGCGCCGCTCGATAAACTAACGGTCGCATCTTCTCGCTTGCCATCCTGGCAAAGCGACTCATAACTCGCCGGAATATTTTTCAGAGACGCGAGTTTCACAAAATTCTGTGATGCACCCGAATCAACGAGAAGGGTCAAAACTTGGTCATAGCCTCGTATTCGAGCGCTATCGACCAAAAGGGTTTAGGTCCGACCTTTCGGAACCTCAGGGACTATGCTACACATTTTTTGATCACTGTGAACTTAGAGGTAGCTTCAGAGTCCGCGATAGTAAGGCATCCCGCCCCTACTGCGCTCCCGCATTTCCCGACTTGTCGGGGTCGAATCTGAACCCGTGCGACGTGCACGGCTCTTCGAACCATGGTAGACTTCTTTCTGTCATCCTTAGCACCAGCAGCAAGTTTGGCATAGCAGCGAGCCATCATATGGCCTCGCTTGCCGCACTTGTAGCATATAACATCTGCATTGCCTAACTCCATAAGAGTGGCATCCGACCTCTCGGTCGACGGCCTGTAATAGGCTGTCGCCGAAAGGGATTGCTCCTCAACCATGGCAATTTTAATTGCCTCCTCAATCGTATTTGGAACCTTTTTAAAAAGGGCCTGACGCGATGGGCCGTGCCGTAGTCCATTTTTGAACGTAAGCACCTAAATACGTTCTGGTATCGGTTCCCCATTAATGGACGCCGACAGCAAACGCATCTCCTGCAAATACTCTTGCAGAGATCGTTTCGCCTGTCGTTCTCCAAAGAAGCGCGCCAGAAGCAACACTTCGTTGTTAGGTGGCTGATACATGGCACGAATATTTGACTTAAAGATCGCCCACGATGGAAACGCATTAGCATTTGCCATCAGCGCAGAGTATGCCCACTCTGACGCTTTGCCACGCAAATTTGACATACCATTCTGGTGTCGTACTCGATGAGCTGCGCCATACCACATTGCTCCACTGCCAATATCCAGTGAACAATCGTATGTGGGGCAGAACATCAAACTTTGGAAGGTCCATCCGAATGGGCCTTGGCTGATTAGACCGGACAAAGATCGTCTTAACAGTTCTGTTGAGCACCTCATTCCGAGCTTGCTCACGCAAAGCTCATCTTGAGTCTTATTAATGCACTCAGCCGCGGTTTGGCTGATTGCCTCATACGCGTTTCTACGATGTCCGAGCACAAACGACTCAAATTGATCCAACTGAGGAACATGTTGCTCAGGAGGACAATGCAAAAGATTGACCACGAAGTCCCCTGCACTAAATGCTCTGCGAACTCCCTATGACGTTGGGAGAGGTAAGGAAAGTCACCCCAATCCACGTTGAGGGACATCCGTATCCACACGCACGCTCAGAGAGACGGGTCGTGGGAAGGACTACTAGTGCTACCAAGTGTAGACGGGCGCTTCGAAAAGAAGCTGCCACGTACTACGCGGGCACACCTTCAAGCAGCGTGAGGAAGCGGTTAGACCGTCTTACCTCCGCGTGCGGTGGTGGTTGCGTTGGTCGGTCGCTTAAAGCGCCGAGCCAAACTGTTGCCGGCCGCTTAGAGCGGTCCGCGCAACGAACAACTAAGAAGTGCCTCACTTACGTCACGCAAAATCTTATCAAGCTTCTCGTGCACAGTGGGCGATAGTTATTAAATTCAAGACTGACTTATATTTAATAGGTTTTAACTAAATATAAATCTAATTACTGATTGGTCAAACATAAAAGATCGGATACGCGTCTTTTTAGAAGCGTATCCTTGCGTGCGAGCTTCAAATATATGTAAACTCGCTGATGACGTCTGTCTGAAGCGTCACCATGACGCCTAGTCCCAACTGGCGTCTTCCTCGTTGAATATGAATCCATCCATGGATATCACATTCCCGAGGTGGGTCCCATTCATGTACCACTCCCAAGTAGCAGGTCAAAGGTACCTCGTACCCATTTAGGCATGCCCGTTAAGTATTCGATACTTAACGAACCGTGTAACGTTTAGCCCGTTACAGCTTTATTGCAGTGCTGCAGGGCTTAATGCACGGTAGCAAGATATCTTGCAGCCTCATCGAGTGAGTGCTGAGGTTTGCCTGCTTTGAATAGGACATACTTCTTTTCTAACGCTTTGCATGTTCTACCATTCTTGCTTTTCTTGGTGAACCAGGTAACGGTCTATCTGCATCGCTGTTGTCGCGTACAAGTGAGCGTTTCGAAGCACTTTACGCAGCGTACTCCTGCTTGAGCTAACCTGGCAAGCAGAGTACAAGCTCTTATGCGCGGTGCACCTCCGTTTCATCTCCGTCAGCTCATCATCTACTTACATGCATTATTTGCACGTGTTCGGATGGGTTGTCAATCGATGTCCTGGTGATAACTAACCATCATCGATTCCCAATTTTAGTTTACCAAGCCCCCAGCGGGAATGGCTCTTTCCAGAAACGAGTATTAAGTGCATGCAGCCATCCGATATATTGGCAGGTGGCACGATGTGAGCTTCCGGGACACATTAATGCTCTAGATAGAACATGTAGAATGGACTCTCCATCTTTTGCCACTCCTCGGCTTTCTTCCCGCCTTGCTCCTCATCCAGACAAGCGAAAATTAGCGTAGCAATTATCTCCGTAAGGCTTACGTGTATGATACTTTTCCGGAAGTGGCTCATCGTCCTTCGAGACAAGATAACGCAGCCGACGAGGATTATCATATGGTCAAAAACTGAATATCTGCAGTGCGGATGAGATGACAAAGCGCATGTCCACCAAGAGCGGTGTGCCTTTCGGATTTGATATGTCCATACGGCAATGAAGGCTCACACCATTGACAAGTATTCATACATGACCTTACCATGACCATTTGTAGCAGAGAACAAGTCCAGATTCTGAACCTTGTCATTTGTGATATACTTGAGAGCACGGAGATGTTTACAAGTCATCGCAACAATGCGTAACTTGTATTTCGATATACGTGTTTTTTTAACAAGTAATTTGAAATACATATTGGCACCGTTCCTTATAATGTTCAACACGTTACATTACTTTGGTGCCATATACACCAATTTCTTTCACAAGTGAGCATTCTAACGAACCTGTTCGACGAAGTAGCTCGTTCAACCACCTTGTTAAGAGTCTCATCAGATATGTCAACAGCTTCTCCAAAAACGTAACACCACAAATTTGTCGAACAATTTCGTGTTAGACTCCAAACTATTGCAAGTGTAAACCTGCCACATAGACCGTTAAATAGCGAGTTTTCTGCTCCATATATCATGGAGATAAGCGTCTGCACAATACAATTTTAACTTACCCATATGTATTGAGGGTGATACAAACAAGGAATCCAAAAGAATTTAGCACACAGTAGAAGCCGCTATATTCTTCTTTTCAGTTGCTCATAAACTTTAAATAGCTGCTGATGTTACGCAAATAATCTAGAAAAACGATTAGTACCAACCGACAGACAATGATGTGATAAAAGTTAACATGCAAGGTGATTGCTTGCGACGCATTGCAAAGATTCGGGCTTAATCAAACTTTGCTACGGCAGTTCAGTGACGTCACCCGTTTCCATAACGATGACCAGCTTCTTTCGATTTTCTTCGGCCGGCTGGAAAACCCAATCGACACGGCCACTACGGCAATCAACCTTAATGCAGCCGACTTTTTCACGGTTCCACTCGTTTTCGAAGGCTGCTAATTTTACACAGAAAACCAATGCGACTGCCCATTTATCCTTCCAAACGGTCTCCAGGCCACCAATGATCTTATTCACTGCGCCAAAGTCCACGCTTTCGTCGCAATACTTGCACTCACACAGAAAAAGTGGCGGTTCTGTCAGGTCCTCCGTATTGCATACAAAAATGTCACACTTTTGGTCATTCCGAGCACGAACGAGATGACCAAAGTTACAGCCTTCAGCGCGAGTATCTAGGATACATTGCGGCCACTCAGCATTCGGTGGAGCTAAGAAGGGAATCTTCGAGTGAGACAAAGCCACCAGATCAACGTACTTGTCCAAAATGTCGCTAGCAACAATCGTTTTCCCCGTATTGCCATCAGTCATTATCACTGGCCGTATTTGGTCTTGACATTCATTAAGCAATCCCGCAAAGAAGTCATCAAAAGGAATGCCTTGCACTCCATTCCGCCGAGATGCACAGAAAAACATATGAGCGACCATGTTCTCGTACGCATAATAATTATGAGTGGTCCCGAACCCCCGTCCTCTCCAGTACAATGAGAAGATACCACGTGTTGAGTGATTCACACCCTTCCGAGGATCATAGTAACCCGAGTAAGTCTTTCCACCCAATACCGCAAGATAAAGCAGCATGTCCTCCTTAATATCCGGGAAACAACACCGCGGTAGCCACGGCTTGCCATTAACCTTAAGTTTGCCATTCAGTACATCCACTTCAGTTGCCTGATCATCCACTAGATTGGCGAAGTGTAGATGCATACAGTAGGTCCCCACACTACGAGCAATCTTCCTTTTCTTACATGGACGTGGGGACGTACCATTAACATTAGTATACGATATTGCCATCAGCTGCGCATCCTTTCCTCTCTGCTCCTCCATAAAATTTTTGCGGCTCCGTGTCTCCGAGCCTACATGATTAAATGCTACATCCAGCAAATCGCAAAGTTTAATATCATTTGCAAAATTTTCCATCGCATATTGTGCCGCGCTGTCGGCGAAATACCCGGCAAAACGCCCGCGAGAATTTAACATAATGCTTTGCAGAATGGGATACTTAGCTTGGAGGTGATTCCAAGCATTCTGTTTGTCCTTATTTGCAAACGGAATTGATTGATATAAAGGGAAACGAGAAATAACCGTCATCCATGCATGTCTTTCAGTATAGCTTCCTACTGACTGATTAACCAGATCGGTGACCTTAGCGTCAGTCCCCATCACAATAACGACCAGACCACACACACGAAAAACATTGCGTTGGAATGCCGCCAGGTTCATACCACCGCCACCAATGTTCATGTTAGGCATCATTTCGTCCAACACAAAGAAAGGCAAGAGCTTCCCATCAGTCTTCATCTTTTTGCGAAAAGCGACAACTTTCTCGCGATTGCACTTTTCCACGTACAACGACGTTTTTTCTTGAAAGCGTATCATTTTTCCTTGCTGATTTTGTTCTTCACTGCAACACTTAAGCAACGCATGAATGAAGCCGAAGGTCCACAAACTCTCAGTTTTGTAAAATTTAGACCTCGAGTTCAAAATGTCCTTTTTAAACTTTTTTGTTGGGCCATCCTTGTTTGTCACGTTAAGAAACGCATCTGAAATTGACGAGAAATTTCTATACAAGCGCTGAGAATAGTCTCCAATGGGTGTAGTAGGCCAGTAAAACCACGGGCGGCTTCCTCCCAAAGCAAACGCCAGTTGAGACTTTCCCATGCCAGATGATCCTTCCACGCAAATGAACGGCAGCGCAAATTCGTCCGAGAGGGCATACAGTGCGTCGATTTTGCTCAAAATCTGCTGGCAGTAGTCCTCACAGTTGCGCTGAATCAGCTCCCCCGTTGCTGGTAACGCGTTAGCTCTTCCTTGTAGTTTGGATCGTTTGTAACCTCTTTAACGGGTACGTAGTCATACTCCTCTGACACCACTACCAGCACGTGGATTTGATCTGTCGATGGCTGCACCATCTTGTTATCGTCAAACAGCCAATGCTTTAGGGACCTCGTTGCTAACGCTTGCTCTCCATCAATCACCTGCTGAATACGTGGATGCGTCTTCCCTTCAGACAACTCTTGCGCAGCAGGATCGTTGTCTTTCAGCCACGCACCGTCCGTCATCTTCGCCAAGTAGAGACGCAGCTTGTCCACACTAACGTCCTTCAAGCCGTTCGGCTTCTTCTCCTTAATAGCCTTCTTCAACTCGTATACCACTTTGTTCGTGTCAATGTCGATAGGGAAAATACTCCCTTGCGGACCAACAATCGCGCACAACAGAGTCACCATCATTTTAAACCAGCCAATTCTCGAATGAAGAGACGAGAATCTGCTGTTTGCAAATGAATATGCTCGGTTTTACATACGGTCATACTGGGGCCAAGATGAAAGGCCATCGATCTGTTCCTTTCTAGTCAAGTCGTTTTCTGACAGGTCGTTTCTGACTAGAAAGAATTGACCTAACTAGAAAGGAGCGAACTGACTAGAAAGGAACGACGTGACAAGAAGAAACGACCTGACTAGAAAGGAATGACGAAAAAACCCTGACAAGAAGAAACGACCTGACAAGAAGAAACGACCTGACTAGAAAGGAACTACCTGACTAGAAAGGAACGACCTGACTAGAAAGAAACGACGTGATCATTGAAGAACGACCTTCTGAAGGTTTAAGTCCGCAAACAGGATTCCATCTTGATTCCAGTATAGTCGTATATAGAAACCGAGCTTATTCATTCGTGAGCAGTCTCTTTCGTCTCAGATATATCTCCATTTGGTCAAATGGTAATGAAATGATTAAATAGTAGTACGATATGTAAGGTTTTACTAATTCTTGTACGAGTGCTTTTTAAGCTCTTTTTTTATCCGGTCAAAACAGCGTACATTTATAAGGCTTTTTTCAGGACAGAGCAGTCGCGTGCGTTCGACACTTTGTGCAGCAGCCTCTGATTTTGCGTTGGCGTTCTTTTCGTAATTATAATCATTTTTCCTTCTCCGTATCTGTCGGATTTTCCGCTTTGTCGATCAGATCCTATATATTCGACTTTCGTCGCAATGCCACGATTTGAAGGTCCATGTTGTCGAACATCCCCGGCCTTTGTCCACTGCTTGAAAAAAATTCATCACCTTATATACTTTTAAACTAGTATCTTCTTCAAACTATTTAGCTGACACATATCTGCGTACTCTCGCCTGTAGCTCCGCCTAGTACCACTTGACAGCATCTTAAAGTGCATCTTGACATTGCGCTTGACGACTTGCTTTCAGGATCTAGAAGTCACTGGTGCCTTGCCACGATATAGTGCCTCGATATAAGATTCCGCCAAGTTGACAAACATGGCTCCAATAAATGCCTTGCCGAACATGGTCTTGGGTTTTGCTTTGCCAAACAGCTTCTTGCGTAGACTTCCATAGCTAGTTCGAAAATCATGTCTCGGCTCCTCGTACGGCACTTGAGGCAGGCTCCGTAGCTTTTATTCGTTATCTCCAAGTCGTACTTACGTAACACAATCTCGATGTCTAAAAGTCGCTCGGATCTGGTCTTTCCTGACTGCATCGTCACTGCGTCTCCCGTAGACTGGAGAGCGTATTGTTTGGACCTTACCATTGTCCAGTAAATGGAGTGTGAAATCATGTAAGACCCACATTAAATTGGGAAAGAATTTGTGTAAACGATTGCTTTCATATTTTCCCGTTTCCTTATTCGAAAGACACGACGTTTGAATTTGTATCGACAAAGTTGATTACAAGAGAAAGGTTTACAATAGCATTGCCATCGATAACTCCACGTCTATTGTAGACACATTTAGACCCAAAGCCAATGCCAAAATTGAGGTATCATGTGTCTGTTCTCGATCGATATTATTGAGTCTTTCCGTGTCCAAGAACAAGACCTTCGTGTCTTCATTCAATGAAATGGGTTCACGTCACTTTTAAAGAGGCATTTACAGTATTGCCTACAGCACAACCTGTCTCTTTCGCCTCTTGACTTGCTATCATTGATCAGCAAGTGTTAAACCAATAGGTTCAATAGCCAGCCTTACGATCTAATTGTCAGAAAGGGCATCAGTCGTTACTAGTCAGACTTCACTTTATGTCTATTGAAGGATGCAAAGAAGAGGTGACAATTTGCATCGTCATTTAGTTGCAATGTAAAACTAAGCGTCACAACAAAAGTGAGTGTGTGATGTACTTAACACGACAATATGGGTTATCATATACTAACCGATATGGTACGGTATTACCGATACTATACTTAAATGCTACACTAAATACTTCCATAAAAAAGTATACGTATACAATTTATGCAATATTTATACCAGCTTGCCCTGTAACGAGCTAAACGTTACACGGTTCGTTAAGTATCGAATACTTAACGGGCATGCCTAAATGGGTACGAGGTACCTTTGACCTGCTACTTGGGTGTGGTACATGAATGGGACCCACCTCGGGAATGTGATATCCATGGATGGATCCATATTCAACGAGGAAGACGCCAGTTGGGACTGTCGTCATGGTGACGCTTCAGACAGACGTCATCAGCGAGTTTACATATATTTGAAGCTCGCACGCAAGGATACGCTTCTAAAAAGACGCGTATCCGATCTTTTATGTTTGACCAATCAGTAATTAGATTTATATTTAGTTAAAACCTATTAAATATAAGTCAGTCTTGAATTTAATAACTATCGCCCACTGTGCACGAGAAGCTTGATAAGATTTTGCGTGACGTAAGTGAGGCACTTCTTAGTTGTTCGTTGCGCGGACCGCTCTAAGCGGCCGGCAACAGTTTGGCTCGGCGCTTTAAGCGACCGACCAACGCAACCACCACCGCACGCGGAGGTAAGACGGTCTAACCGCTTCCTCACGCTGCTTGAAGGTGTGCCCGCGTAGTACGTGGCAGCTTCTTTTCGAAGCGCCCGTCTACACTTGGTAGCACTAGTAGTCCTTCCCACGACCCGTCTCTCTGAGCGTGCGTGTGGATACGGATGTCCCTCAACGTGGATTGGGGTGACTTTCCTTACCTCTCCCAACGTCATAGGGAGTTCGCAGAGCATTTAGTGCAGGGGACTTCGTGGTCAATCTTTTGCATTGTCCTCCTGAGCAACATGTTCCTCAGTTGGATCAATTTGAGTCGTTTGTGCTCGGACATCGTAGAAACGCGTATGAGGCAATCAGCCAAACCGCGGCTGAGTGCATTAATAAGACTCAAGATGAGCTTTTGCGTGAGCAAGCTAGGAATGAGGTGCTCAACAGAACTGTTAAGATGCTCTTTGCCCGTTCTAATCAGCCAAGGCCCATTCGAATGGACCCTCCGAAGATTGATGGTCTGCCCCACATACGATTGTTCACTGGCTTTTGGCAGTGGAGCAATGCGGTATGGCGCAGCTCATCGAGGAAGACACCAGGATGGTGTCGTATGCCATGTCAAATTTGCGTGACAAAGCGTCAGAGTAGGCATACTCTGCGCTGATGGCAAATACTGATGCGTTTTCATCGTGGGCAATCTTTAAGTCAAATATTCGTGCCATTTACCAGTCTCCTAACAATGGATTGTTTCTTCTGCGAGGCCTTGTCGTGGTCACTCCCCCGAGGGAGTGACCAGAAATTCTCTTGCTCTCTTTTTTTATTCCCTTTTAAGCTCTGATTTCCCTTGGCACTTCACCACATGAACATGGAATCAGCAGAATCTTCTAATGGAGAGTACGATCCGGATGATTTGACGTTTCCGGCTACCTCGGCACGAGCGACTGTGGCCACGGTTACAGCAGACGGGGCCCCTACGGTTATTCCCCATATACGAGTGTCGGCCTCATCTCACCATGTTTGAATGAGGTACGAGCCGAGCGTTCTAATTGCTACATTTATGCATTTGTGGAGAAGCACCAGGTGGAGAATTTCGTTAAGGAGAAAGAATTGGTTGGAAATACATCAGAATTTTGTATTAATTCCTTAGCTGTTGTGGCCAAATTAATGCCAAGGCATCCACTTAATGCTTTCACTACTTTGATAATAAATATAATACCTATTAATGAATATACGCGGGAAGAGCCGGTGATGATGCTGGAATTGTTGCCGGGAGAATCAAGAGGATACTAGAAACATCATGCCCCAACAAAGTTGTTCAAGCAGGCCAAGGTCTCTGGGAAGTCAACAGTACTCGCGCGAATCTGCTCTTCGATTCCGGTGCCGAGGCATTTATTTTGGATACCGCTTTGGAAGGACGGAAAAAGGTAAAGATTACGCTTAATGGAGTATTGGTATATTTTTTCGACGTATGGGTTGGTTACCTGGTTGGTCAGGACGCACTTTTAGAAATAAATTTCATGGTGCCACCCGGAATACGATTGAACATGGCACATGGAACTATCTGCTAACCAGTTGAAGTGCGAATCCAGCTGTCAGGTCGCAAGACCTTGTATAGCGGACATATTTTGGAAGTGAAATTGGGCCAGTATGTGAATCTGTCAGTGATTAAGTACGTGGAAGTTCCCTTGAGGAGATTTGTATCAGATCAGTGAAATTATGGTTTACCCGTGGGGAACGATGGGTGTGATAATGGTGCATGGGTATGGACGACGCCAGTGTTTAAGGGTCACCAAGGCTGTGACAAGGACTTAATTCTGCATGAAGACACCAAACTGGGCATTTGGCTAACCAAAGACCGGGTCCCTCGATATCAAGGATTTGTGTCAGTAGATTCTAGGAGGTATGCTGAATGGCAAAACCTGGCCTACTAAGCTACCACTGACGAAGAAGACTCCAAACACTTCCAAGAAGAAGAATACCAAAGTCCCATGGTCGAAAACTCCCAGTATAATACCCCAGAAAGAATATTGTCACGAACAAGAGCTCAAGCCTCAGTGGTTACTACTGTGCTGGGTGTTCATCCGAGGAGCACTGCCGGACTCAGAGGTAGAGAAGGTACTTTTGACGGGAACCAACCAGCAGAAGTCAACCTGAGCAAAGAAGCCCCAAGAATTGACGAGTTCGGGATGGAGAAGGGCCAATCGCGGAGGGGCCAAAAAGATAATGGAGCCGAGGCAAATATAGCCGATGACCAGGTCTGGGTCCACGAGAGTAGAGATCTATGCGCGGTAGATATTGACAAAAACTGGTCGATTATCCCTGAGGTCGCCCCTTCTAAAGACGAAGTCACGATAGAAGATATCCAGATTCCAGACCCTAGTGTAACTCCAAAGGAACAAGTGGACCGTCTCCGCCAAATCATTTGGCAGAACGACATCTGTTGATGGGAAAAGGCAACGCAGTACCCCCGGCAGCCCGAGGAGCGGTTTGCGACATCGATGTGGGAAATGCACGGCCTATCGCCCAACGTGTACGGAAATGACCCCTCAGTTTAGGGAGAAGCTGTCGGACCTAATCAAAGGCCTGCTATCGTCTAAGATCATCCAGCATTCTACCTCACCATGGGCCAGCCCAATTGTGATCATCTTCAAGAAGAATGGAGTGGAAATAAGGTTGTGTATCGATTACCGGATGGTGAACGAGCTGACACGCCTCATGGTGTACCCTATGCCTCTCGCTAATGAATTGTTGCAAGATTTGGACAAAGCCCTATGGTGTTGCTCGATGGACATGGCCAGTGGTTTTTGGGTAGTTAATATGACTGAGAGGGATCGCTTGATTTCGGCATTTGTGACTCCGTTTGGGTTGTTCGAGTGTAAAAGAATGCCGCTTAGACTAAATAATGCGCCGCAAATCTATCAGCGGCTGTTGGATAATGCTTTATATGGATTTCTTACGACTTTCTCAAAGCCGGACTCTGACAAACTAGAGGACCTGTTCGAGGTGGGCCATCCAGAGGGAGACCTCAAGAAGTCTATATTAGGACGTAGGTCCTATATCGACGACATTTTGGTGACCTCGGAGTCATGGGATAACTTATGCGTGAAAGTGGAACGACTTTTGGAGGTGTGTGACAAGTGGAACTTATCGATCAGTGCGGTTAAGAGCTCATGGAGATGTCAAAAGGTAAATTACCTTGGCCACCAAGTTTCGGCGGAAGGGTTGGAGGCCCGCCCTAAAGACCTTCAGTCCTTGGTGGACTTACCGTTACCCACTACCCTAAACGCTATGCAGTCGTTTCTCGGGATTCTTGACTATTACAGTCGGTTCCTGGAAGACTACGCCATTTATGCGTCCATCCTGTACGAACTAAGGGAAGTGGATTATCACGTATTACGAAACCGGATAAGCAGGACCGGGGACACACAGGAAGATGACCAGGAGGAGGACCGATGGGCACGGGTGCAGGTGGCATTTGCTATGTTAAAGAATAAGATCGCCACTGCCCCAATCCTCCGCCATTTCGATACAGACCAAGAACCTGTTATTATCGTCTATGCTAGCGAGTGGGCCATCTCGGCGTCCCTTGTACAGGAGTATGAGAATGTATATATGCCAGTTATTTTTACAAGCCGGACATTGAAGCCGAATGAGATTAACTATGGGCTGGTGGACAAGGAAGTTTTGGCGCTATTGCGAATACTAGAACTTTGCTACACGTCGCTGGTCACCCGACCTATCAAGGTCTTGACCCGACACTCAACACTGGCGTGGTTGGTCCGGTCACCAGGTCTTCAGGGCCGCCTTGGAAATTGGGCTGCACTCCTGTCTCAATGGACGTTAGAAGTGGTTTAGTGTAAGCGGGTCGAGGATGAAATACTGGGAACATTGGCATCCAGCATAACTCCTCGCGAAAATGTGAACTCCATCTTGTCTTCGATTGCCCTAAAGAAACACCCCCTCCAAACTATCACGGTGGTTCCCCCTACAGTGGAGCCCGAGGAAAGCCTCTATGTGGTCAGTTTTGATGGGTCTGCACGAGTTAAGCGTGGAGGAGAGCCTGCAGTGCTATTGTGTAGCAACTCCCGGGATGGACTGTGGTTGCCGCTGATTCCCGATATTTGACTGTAGCGACAGTAAATGAGGCAGATTATGAAGGCCTATTGTTGGCTTCCTTCTATGGAGCGTAGACGTCTAGTAGTGTGTGGAGATTCTAATCTGGTCGTGCGACAGATGCGAGGAGAAATCGAGTGTAAGGCGCAGGGCCTAACAGCACGACGGTCGATGGCCCTGGAAAAACTCATGTCCTGGCCCGTTTATGAGTTTCTACACATGAAGCGCGAATGGAACCAAAGTTCAGACCGACTTTCTAACGCGGCTTTGCACCAGCAACAGGGTACCGGAAGAAGAGTTCAAGGACCTCGAAGCAATTAATCGTCTACCTGAGCTTTTAATACCCAAGGACCAGAACCCTGCATTGCGACTTACAGCTGTTACGAGGTCCCGGGGCCTATCCAGAATGCCGACGGAAGTCTTGCAAGAGGAAGTAGTGCAACAGATAAGGATAGAACGAATTGTAGCAGCCCAAGATGAAGATATGTGGATAAGTTATTTGAAGATTTACCTACGGGGTAATTGGAGTAGTTTATCGGCAGAGGTGGCATTTACGTGTGGAAAGATTGAGATGAACTACGCTTTGGATGATGACGATCTTCTTCTGTACTGCCCTTACCAGGGAACAGTAGACGAGGACCGTGATGGGTTGATTCGGCTAGTTATACCTGAAAGTCTACAACAAGACTTTCTACACCACTACCATACGAGTCTAGAAGGGGGTACCAGGGAATTGGACGTACATACCAACGGATCCGGAAACATTTCCATTGGAAAGGCTTATTCCGGATTGTTCAGCGCTATGTTAACACTTGCGTAGACTGTGAGACTGGCAAAGGTGGCCCCACCTTACGAGGAAGAACTCCAGGAAACATTCAAGCTACCTACCCGTTCCAAGTTATCGCGATAGACCATATCCCATCTTTGCCCAAGTCGTTCAAGGGTAATACAGAGCTGTTAATTTGGGTGGACCTGTTTACGGGATATGTGATTGCCAAGGCTAGTTCGTCGAGGTCGACCCAAACCGTGGCAGAAGGATACGAAGAGTGCGTGTTTCGTCGGTTGGGGCCAGTGAGGCGATCCGTCACGATAGAGAACCCAGTTTTATGTCAGATTTCTTTCGCGCCTTCAACCGCATAATTGGGCAGAAACAGCGGGCTACTATGGCGTATCGACCACAGGCCAATGGCACAGCAGAGAGAATGGTACAGACTATTACGCGGTCCATCGAAATGTATGTGTCAGAGGTGGATCAGAAGGACTGAGATGTCTATGCAGAAAGGCTTACTTTCGCGTTGAATACGGCCCAGGACCGGATCCGAAAGGAAACGCCATTTTTCTTGGTACATGGATGGGACGCCCGAAGTGCTCTAGAAGCCACCATACCGTTGGGCAGCACAAAGCGGCGTGAATGTGAACCTGTCGATGGCGATATAGCGTACAACGTCAGTATCGCAGAGCGAGAGCACAGGCCAACAAATTATTACGATCTGCGATGGAAAGTCGGGCCCAGGCCCACAATGAGGAGGTGGTTGAGGGTCATATTGAGGTGGATTCCCAAGTCTGGTTATACTTGGACCGGGTCTAGGAGGAGTATGCTCGAAAGCTGGCACATCTATGGCACGGGCCGTTCCGAGTGAGAGAACTGGTGGGTGACTATGCCGTTCGTTTAGATATCAGTGGAACAGACTACCGTATATACCCGTTGGTACACGTTGGTACACGTTTCAAAATTGAAGCTGGTCCGGCAATATCCGGATAGACCGGATACGGTGTTGGTGGTAGACGAAGCGAACCGGGTGGATTTTGATGAAGCTCTATTGCCAGAAGACAGTTGGGTTGCGGAACTGTAAGATGACGAATACGAAGTGGAAAAAATTCTAGACAGACGTATGAGAAGGAAAACTCGGTACGGACGGATCCAGTGTGAATACCTGGTACAATGGAAAGGATATCCTGACCCGTCATGGGTGGATGAGGTGGACCTCAACTGCGGAGGATTGCTTAGGGACTATGAGCGCAGGCAGGCTACTCGGAACCGATTCGAGACAATGCAGATTCATCAAGAGTAGTGGGGAGAGTTCATCTTGGGAAGGCCAAGATGATGTCAAGAAGGAGGCGGTATTTGTTATACATTTACAAAGGGATCAAGTTATTATATTCGAGAGTGAGGCAGCACAAAAGAGACTGCGAAGTATTGTGAGACCCCAAATAACGAGGGACCAGGGTACAGGGCCTAGAGTACAGGCTCAAAGAAAAGGAGTGTGAAGTTAGGGGGAAAAGCATTGAAGCAGAAAAAATATTGCGGATACGTGAAAAGTTGACTGGCTAAGTATTTTGTGTATCGTTGGTCGTGCGAAATTTGCCGGAGAGACGAGGGACCTGGAAGGCGGGGTGATCCTGCATGTTCTTGCGATAGAGCACGCGCCAGGGTGCAGTGTCGTCTGCTATCTGCAATGCCTCCAACAAACGCAACTGAGGATCCTCCTTGGTGACAATTGGGTACCAAACGGTTAGCTGTCGGGTCGGAATCATGGGCTGGAAGTAGGGGTCGAGAAGAACGTCCAGGTCACAGTGACCGGCCTTCATCCCCTCCAAGATATTTTCAAGCACTTCCAGCCAAGCCCTCGCAGCCTTGGCCCGCCGTTTCTTCCTCGCATTGAAAAGCAGAGAGGCGTATTGGCTCTTCGTACGGAGTTCGGCAGAGAGAGGAAGTCGGTGTCATAGACTCTGGCGTGACGCGTCGACGTAAGTATCATGGAGATTCACGAGGTCGCTGAACCAGCCGGACACCGAGAAAGAAATAGGGATTACGGTCACGACCCCCTGGGCCCCGAGGACGCGAACTCATCAAAAGTTGAAGTTGAGAGTCCTTCATGAGGCCTTCGCTCCAGACTGGGGAGCTTCGAAACTTCTTGCCATCAGAAGCACCCATCCAAGACAGTGGAAGCGATACCTTGGACCAAAGATCCTCTGGTGTCAGCTGAGTGATAACGAGGGCCCCTACCTGGGAAATTGACCAGGGGGCAACGTCTTCCACGGCGAACGTGCTGGGTTTCGCATAACCAGGAATAGAAGAGCCTTGGATGTTACGGTCGGGGGGATCATCACGGCCGGGACCCTTGCCGGCAGGACCCTCGGATGTTGGTGCAGGACCCTCGATGCTGGGAACCTTGCTACCGGGACCCTCGGATGTGGGTGCAGGACCCTCGCTGCTGGGACCCTTGCTACTGGAACGCTCGGATGTGGGTACGGGACCCTTGCCGCTGGAACCCTTGGATGGTGGTGCGGAACCATTGCCGGCGGGACCCTTGCGGCGGGGACCTTTAGGCGCCGAAGTATTACTCTTGCTAGCGGGACCTTTGGCCGGTGGCTTCCTCTTAGCGTTGCTAGACTCGTCGCTCTCAGTCTCAGAGTCTGGACCCAAACATTTTTAAGAACTCGTCTGAGTACGCTGTACGAGCCTTCTTTTTTCTTGACGACCGAGAAGCTGCGTGAGAGATACGAGGTGATGGAGACTTCGAGGATCGAGCGGGAGCCTGGAACTTGGCCTTATTGGAAAGGTCTATGACCTCTGGGCCGAACTTTGCAGTAGAGGGTACGGAGCCGGAGCGACGACTGGAAGCCTGCGACCTGGCCATTGCGGCAAACAACGAGTCGTCACTACTGCTATCCTCTTCCCCAGATGACCCCGGAGGATGGGTGACTTTCCGCTTCTTTGGCTTAGGAGGGGACCGAACCTTGGCTGAAGGCGAAAGTGATCTTTTCTTCGTTATGGGGCTTCGGGCTCTGGTCGTGGACGAAGTCGATTTCGACGCAGTTCCTCGAGCCACCGTTAGCTGTTTCTGCAGCTGGTCTCGTTCCCGGAGGAGGGTCTTCAAGCGACTCTTGTAGTTGGCAACCTCTCTCTGGAGTACTAACACTTGTTTCGATTGTCTTTGGGGACTGCGAAGTGCGTCCAACTTGGACTCCAGCGACCTAATCTCGGCCGCAGAACTTTCTACAGCCTCGTTGTACTGGTCCTCCCAGTACTTGATCTGGAATCGGGACTCTTCCACTTCCTGAGAATTGTCCACTCGTTGGGCGAGTGCATCCCGGTACTCGGCGATAGCCAACTGGTCTACTTCATGTTCGTGGACCAGATTCCGGACCCAAGACTGTATCCGGGGCGCATGGGTCCCTTACGTCTTCGTTGAAGAAGACAACATGGGCCATAATAAATTATATGGTCCAGGGGTCCCAAGTTTGACAGCTAAAGCTAAAAAACAAGGGACCCCGAAACAAGTCTCCCAAGCCACTACTCAAGAAACATCGGTTCCCAAGAATAAGAAAAAGAAGAATGCCAAGTTGGAGGCACCGAGAGGCGGAGACACGACATACGAGTCGGGAGAGAGCCAAGGTGTGGCTAGCAGGGATTGGACGGAAGAGGATATGGAAGAAGCATATCACCAGAGTAAGTTGAAGACGTTTTTGCGAAAGGATCCGGTGATAAAGACGCTCAAGGTCAAGCTACTAGACCAGGTCCATGGCCCGATAACGGCCCTGCCCATCGTAACGACGGACCTGGAGGTTCTCATGGCTCTGATGAACCTGCTCCACGAATCCGGGATGGCCGCTGGAAATTTTACTGTTAAGACCCTCTTTAATTTTGGGTTTGAGACCCTGAAGAAGACCCTGGTGGCCTTGCATGGTCATATTAGGGCGTTAGTGGGCGAGATTCCCCACAAGGAGGTACACCGTCATGTGGCCACAGCAGCTGTTCCTGGCCTAGACTCTTCAGCAGGTTCCCACGAGGAGTCATCACCGAGGTCCCAGTATGAGTCGGCCACTTCGTCTATGGTCTCGGACCTAATGGATACAGTGGATCGGATGCAGCTGGGGCCAACCGGTGCAGAGTTGATCGAAGCACGGATTCGCGAAACAGGAAAGATGGATGCAGCGATCCAGAGGGCCCAGCCGCAAGTACGTGAAGATGTGACAGGAGCCCGGTGAAAAGTGGAGCCAGGGTCGCTAGGCACAGAAAGTGATCAGAATGTAAAGCCTGAGTCAGAGTCCCCTGGTGCGCTTCAGTCATATTTCGAAAAGGCGATGGCCAAGCTCTTAGAAGAGCAGAGGCCCACACCGAAAAAGCATCGGACAGGGGACAGATCATGAGGGGCCGAGGTCCATTTTGCCCTGTGCCCTCCCAGATAGCCGATCACCCGGGGTCACCACGTGAATTTTTGGATGTGGATGTGGTGGAGTGGATTCTCAAACGACGTGAGAGAACCACAAACACACACAGCGCCGGACTGCCGACTTACGGAGGGGGTACCCCGATACCGTGTCGCGTCAACCTTGGGTCTCACCTTGTGTACCCGTCGGCTTGGCTGGTCTTGCTCCTCGTTAGACGCAGAAGACTTATAGACTTGGTCCTTGATAGGGACTTGGGGGCCCACGAGTGGATATACTTCACTCGGGCCAGGGTTTCTTGGGCTCAATCGACTGTGTCGAGATCAATGCACCTGGTACTACGTACCCCTTTCGGTGTCTAACTGTTTCTTGGTCCTTGGACCCCTTTCTCTTGTTCCCCGTAGGGAAACCGCTTCCTGTAGCGGGTGTTGAGTGTTTTGACACCTCAGGACAACTATCCTGAGGTTCAACTTGCGTACCTTGAGCCGTCTAACACCTGCTGACGTCGGGGGGGGCCAAAGAGTATCCCGCCCGAAAGAGGTGGAGCGACGTAGAAGCTTGGAGGAAGCGCTTGGAGCTGCCACGTGTAAAGCAAATTCGAGTGTGTTTATTTATCGTATACTTTGTATGCTTTTCTTGCCTAACCCTAACCCTTTGATCTGGAAAGTGCACGTGTCAACTCTTGAAAGGAAGAACTGGCTCCTTGGTACCTGTACTTTCTGTAATCTTCGAGATTCCGTGTAACGTTTCTGAACCCTCGGGCATTGGGCCCTGGTATCCTGGGGCCTGTGCTGGCTCTGCACGTCTGGGTCCTTATATTTCTTAATAAGGTTGGGGCCTGGTGTGAGGTTGTAGATATGCGAGGCCGTGTCGTGGTCACTCCCTTTGAGCCCTGATTTCCCTTGGCACTTCACCACATCACAGTAGCATCCCGAATCTCTAGGAGATTCGAACACGCGCACCATTTTGGTGGAGTGGGATTTGCAAAATTGCTGATGCGATTCCAACTCTCCACTGGCGCCCGGACGACCGACTAACGGAGGTTTTTTTTTAAGTTTGGTGTGCAAAGCCTTCCTCACCTTGTGTTCTTGTCGGTAGGGCGGGTTGCTCTCTTCTCGGTGGACTTGAGTCGATGCTGATCCGATGTGTGTTGGGGATAAGGGGTTTAATGATCTTGTGGAAATCTTCACAAGATCGACCGAGTACTTGTTTGTTGATCGTACCAATAAACCTCAATAGTCCAATAAAGCGAAGCTTGAATCTTATGACCACTTGAGCAGAACTTTCTGACCACTTGATCCGTCCTGCACTTGCTTGTCTTGCCCTTACTTGTTGTTTTTGCGTCCGATCGCAGTTGAGTTGTTGTGTTGAGAATTCCTTCACCTGGCCAAAACAATCTAGGGTGCACTTGCAGTCGATATTCTTGGCGTCGGGAGGCCAAATATATCCTGCCCCGAATAGAGAAGTTGACACGTGTACTTAGAAGCAAATTGAACTCTGTTTACTGTTAACCAATCAAATACCAAAACCCACGATTATGCCTATCTGTAGCTCAGGATCTGTTGCCACGTATCACCATTTCGGAAAAATCAGATCTTGTCATGTGGTCCACTCCAATATCGCCGCGATCTGGATCGCTACCTCGATCGGATCTAATACCATTTTAGTATCGGATCGCGGTACTTATTTTAGTATCGGATCGCGGTCCGCCGGATCACGACTTGTCCTCTTCACCGTTCCTTGGATCATTTAAAATGGTCCATCTATATAATATATCATGTCCACCTCATTCCAGTCTTCCATACTGACGTGATCTACACCAGACCGTTGTGGTGAAGTTCCAGGAGAATCGGGGCCCAGGGTACCAAGGACCCAGGGTACCAGGGTACAGGGGCCCCAGGGTACAAGGGCCCAGGCCTCGCAAGGTCCCAAGGTTCAATCGAGGGTCACCAGGGACAGGGTTTCCAGCTACCAGGGACCGGAGTACTAGTCGCCAGGGACAGGGTTTTCAGTTACCGGGGACAGGGATACCAGTTACCGGGGACAGGGTTTCTAGTAACCGGGGACAAGGGTATCAGTCACCAGGGACAGGGCACCAGAGAAAGGGGTACCAGCTACCGGGAACAGGGGTACCATTTACCGGGGACAGGGGTATCGAACGTCCAGGTTACCGGGGACAGGGGTATCGAACGTCCAGGCTACCGGGGACAGGGATACCAGTTATCGGGGACAGGGTTTCTAGTAACCGGGGACAAGGGTATCAGTCACCAGGGACAAGTTTTTCAGTTACCGGGGACAGGGTTTCTAGTAACCGGGGACAAGGTTTCCAGTCACCAGGGACAGGGCACCAGGGACAAGGGTATCAGCTATCGAGGACAGGGGTATCGAACGTCCAGAGTCAAAGGTACAAGGTTACCCTACCGTGCGCACACCAGGACCCGCAAGGGCCAGTGCCCCGAGGTGGTCCAGGGTCCTAAGTTCAAAGAAGGTACAAGGTATATCTACGTGCAGAGACAGTACAGGCTCTAAGGTCCAAGAGCACAGGGTACAAGAGACCAGGGTATCAGGGACCAGGGTACAGGGTACAGGGCCCAGGGTACCGGGCCCAGGGTATAGAGGCACAGAGGCCCGGGGTACCGGGGAACCAGGGCTACCGGGGCCCAGGGGTACAGGGGCCCAGGGGTACCAGGGCCCAATGCCCGAGGGTTCAGAATCGGTACACAGAATATCGAAGATGACAGAAAGTACAGGTACCAAGGAGCCAGTTCTTCCTTCCAAGAGTTGACACGTGGCACTACTCCAGATCAAAGGGTTAGGGTTAGGCAAGAAAAGCATACAAAGTATACGGTAAATAAACACACTCGAATTTGCTTTACACGTGGCAGCTCCAAGCGCTTCCTCCAAGCTTCTCCGTCGCCTCCACCTCTTTCGGGCGGGATACCCTTTGGCCCCCCCCCCGACGTCAGGTGAGGTGGACGGCTCAAGCAACGCAAGTTGAACCTCAGGATAGTTGGCCTGAGGTGTCAAGTTAGTCTCAAGACTCAAGTGCGAGCTTGTTTCGATCTATCCACCTGTTCCGGGGAAGGGATTTATTTTGGCCCCCCCGTTGAAGACAGTCGTGTGGTAGGATTCAAGCTCGAACAACCCCAGGAAGTGTTTTGACCTGTGGGTTCGTACCCATTGAACACCCCCTACAGGAAGCGGTTTCCCTACGGGGAACAAGAGAAAGGGGTCGAAGGACCAAGAAACCGTTAGTCACCGAAGGGGTACGTAGTACCAGGTGCATTGATCTCGACACAGTCGATTGAGCCCAAGAAACCCTGGCCCGAGTGAAGTATATCCACTCGTGGGCCCCCAAGTCCCTCCATACAAGGACCAAGTCTATAAGTCTTCTGCGTCTAACGAGGAGAAAGACCAGCCAAGCCGACGGGTACACAAGGTGAGACCCAAGGTTGACGCGACACGGTATCGGGGTACCCCCTCCGTAAGTCGGCAGTCCGGCGCTGTGTGTGTTTGTGGTTCTCTCACGTCGTTTGAGAATCCACTCCACCACACCGTCTTCCAGATACTTGGATTTACCAATCCTCCTACGTAGCGATCGCGTTCACGCGGATGGTCATCGAAAATACCGGAGATTGCAGTTGCGTAATTCTAGGCCGAAGTTAATCCAACATAGAACTGCGAGCACCACCATTCACTGTTTTCCATTCCATTACCCTCGTCTCAAAAACTTCTTCTGCTGGATTGCGGTTCATCAATATTGACCATTTCAGACTTAACCGAAAATATGCGATCACACTTTGCCAAATTCACTCTTTCACTTCGCCACATAGTCTGCTAGATATTTTTAAAGTAAAATGATGAGTACGAAGGTCAAAAGGCAAGCCACCCTGTCCGTCGGAACGACGGGTTCACATTGACCACATTCACATCATGTCACTTACGTCAACCGAATATATTTACCTAATACAATTTTATGAAGGTCAATTGTATATACTACCGTTAAAGACTTGCGCACCATGTCCGTCGGAACGACCAGTGAACACCCTAATAGGCCAATATACTATCAGCGTATAGTTCGCCGTCTCATTTGTCGGAGCGACGAGCACACATCCTACCAGTGCGGTGGAGCGGGGTTCACAAAATTTCTGATGTGACCCTGACTCTCCACTGGCGCCCGGACAACCGACTATCGGAGGGGGTACTCCGTTTCCGTGTATAGCAATTCCTTCCTCACCTTGTGTACCCGTCTGTAGGGCGGGTAGCACTCTTCTCGGTGGACTCGAGTTGATGCTGAACTTGACCGTGGTTGGGATTGGTTGGGGTTCGATCACACGGGAATCTTCACGCGATCGAGGGTTACTTGGGGGGGGTCTATACGAGTCGCCCTGATCTCTCTTGAGATCGCCTTGTCCAAAAATGTAGATACTTGATCCACTTGATACACTTGACCTTCTGACCACTTGAGCCGTCTCGCGATCTTGTGCCTTGTCCTTTACGTGATACTGCGTCCAATCGCAGGCGAAGTTTGTTTGTGAGAGGTCTTGTAATCCCTGGTCAAACAATCCAGGGATATTACTTGTAGGTACTGGTGGCAGAAGTTCTTGATCGTCGGGGGGCCAAAAATTTTCCCACCCGGAAGAGAAGTCTGCGTGCGTAGTTCGAAGTAAAAGAAACTCTGTTTAATGTTAACCAATCAAATACCCAAAACCTATGATCTTGCCTATCGGTAGCCCAGGATCTACTGCCGCGTGTCGCCTTCTTGGAAATAATTCAGACTTGCTAAGTGGTCCACTTCAAATACTGTGTCGATCCAGTTTTGTCGATCCAGTTTTGTCGATCCGGTTTTGTCGATCCAGTTTTGTCGATCCAGTTTTGTCGATCCAGTTTTGTCGATCCGGTTTTGTCGATCCAGTTTTGTCGATCCAGTTTTGTCGATCCCGTTTTGTCGATCCGGTTTTGTCGATCC
>CANTFK010000528.1:0-204496 GCA_947646735.1 Peronospora farinosa
AAACCCTAAACCCTAAACCCTAAACCCTAAACCCTAAACCCTAAACCCTAAACCCTAAACCCTAAACCCTAAACCCTAAACCCTAAACCCTAAACCCTAAACCCTAAACCCTAAACCCTAAACCCTAAACCCTAAACCCTAAACCCTAAACCCTAAACCCTAAACCCTAAACCCTAAACACCCAACCCCTAAACCCCAAACCTAAAACCTTATACCTGATATCATCGATTATAACAGGTATCTGTTTTGCGTCTCTAATAACTGTCAGACTTTATAACTGATACTATCGCTTTGAGCGGGTATTTGTTATTGTTAGACTTTCAAACCTTATAATTGATACTATCTCTTTGAACGGGTATTAATTTTTGGTATCAATAATATGATTGGCTTAAAAATTAACATTTTGATTGGCTTAAAAGCCGAATACATGATTGGCTTAAAAATCCTACATATTCGATTGGCTAATAAGTCACCTATCTGATTGGCTTAAATGTCATCAATTTGATTGGTCCAAACCTAATAAATAATGATTGGACCAAAAGTCAAAATTTTGATTGGTTTAAAAATTAAACAGATTATTTGGTCACAAAATCAAAAATTTAACATAATTTAACAAAATTTGTTTAATTCTATCATATTTATCCTTTCGGCACATTGTCTTAAAACTACTATGCTATGTTTTAAGCGCTGTTGTAAGCCAGCTCAAAAATTTGACTGGTTCACATACGCCGAAAAAACACGTGGGAATTCTCACTGATGAAGGCTACCCAGCCGAAAGGAAAGGTCACTTTTGATTTTCCTTTGAGATACGTGTTTGTATTCAGTAGCCTAGTTATATTCTATATTTTAGTTTTTTACTAGGTTTATACTGTATACTGTATACTTTGTATACTCTGGTATTCGAAGGGAAGTTGACCATGTCTACCTCGGTAGACCCAACCCTAAACCCTCCTCGACACCCCGTCGATTTAAGCTGCGATCCGGTGAGGCCTTCGAACCCTCCGTTGATTGCGCTGCCACTCTTCCTGGATGAGCATATTACTGCCTCCTATAGGAAGAAGGTGACCCTTAATGGCAAGATCAAAGCCAAAAGGGCCGCCATTCAAAAGTTGACGGAGCATGATGCCAATGGCACTTGCCCCAAATCGCTTCAGATTTCGCATCAGATGACCTTTTCGGATGGTCTTCGCGAATCTGATCCTGAATTTGTGAAAATTCAAAGCGAATATTTTGAGGAGATTAAATCTCGCTACCTCAAGCAGGCAACTGCTATTGCACTCAAAGTGCAACATGAGGAACTCAGAACTCTCAACTTGCAATTTGGAAATTTGGATACAGAATTTTACAATAAAACTTGTGAATTTTTTGATACCCAACAAACTGCCGCCTATCCCACTGTACCTCTAACAAAGGGCATCGCATCAGGACGCGAAGTGGGATTTCGCGATCGGTTTTCAGGGGAATTCCATTTTCCGTATTTGGTCGAATTGGCCAAAGACAAATATTGCTCTAAATGGTCCCATTATCTAGATGGTCTAAATGATCGTCTAGCTCTAATGTCCATTAAAGCCAAAGCCCTCGAGGCTAAGCGTGCCGCTGCTGAAGACACAGAAATGGGTCTTCCAGACGAGACTAAGATTAAAGATCTTGTGTCGAAAGTGGCTGACGCCAAGTTCAAAAAACTTGAATCAATGATCCGTGGCCTGTCTAAATCCAGCCCGGGTCCCAAGTCGCGTCAAAAAAACCGCCCAGCCGGGAAAAAGACCCAGTCACCCGGCAAAAAACCCAAACCGAAACCCAAACCTCGCGCAAAAGGCGCCCCCGGCGGTCACACTGGGCAAAACAAGCGAAAACGCGCCGGGCAAATTTCCGGAAGCAAAAACGCCAAGCCAAGAAACAAGCACTAAAAGCAGATTTAGTAGTTAAAACTCCTTTAATACAGCTTAAGTCTTCAACTAAAACTAATGTTTTACGTTTATTCGGTAATCGTCCGGTGTTTACTATTAATCACCGTGTCACAAATTTAGCATTTCATGACCTTACCCCTCCGGGCACGAACCTTCCTAACGGTCTGTCCAAATTATTAGGTCTCAGCTTTAAATTTTGTCCAACACCACCCCGAATTAAAACGGCAGCCTATTTGGCTGGGTTCGATTCACTTATGCGTTCTATTAAAATTAACGCTGCTTTTCGTGATAAACCGGATCGCACATATGCAAAACAAATCTATGTACCGAATCCGTCATGGAAACCCCCGGAATTAGCTAATCCTAATTTTATGCAATTCCTTATGCATACTCGTGGCATCCTAAAAGATAGCTTAGACTTATATAAATTTCGTCATAGCTTTAATTTGCCACGGCGTAGTCGACAAATGCTTGGTGAGCTTCGTCGTAAAACTGACCTTAAATTCTTGGCGACCGACAAAAATCTCGGTCCCGCTGTCATGTTAACGGAACAATATATCCGTTGGTGTCTTGAACATCTTCGTTCTGACAATATTTACTTACATTATCCCAAAATTCCATTGCGTGCATTACAACGCATGGTATTAAATTGGCACTTCAGGGTATCTAAAAAATATCCCGAATTAGTAAGAAATATCAAGATAGTTATACATACTATTGATACTACAATACCGGCTCGGTTTTATGGAATGCCTAAAATTCATAAAACTCCGATGGGATTTCGCCCAATTGTAGCATCTATTAATTCACCCCTTCATGGCTTATCAAAATGGATAGATTATATGCTTCAGCCATATATTCTAAACTGTAGCCATATCCTTCAAAGTAGTAATCGCTTACTACCACAGTTAAGCGACCTACAAATACCCTCTGATTCGCTCTTGACAACCTGGGATGCTACTTCCCTCTATACGTCCATACCGAATTCAGAAGGATTACGAGCAATATCATGGTGGCTACGGGACTCTAAGTACCGTGATATCATCTTAGAAGGGATAACCATACTTATGAACCATAATTGGTTTGAATTTGGAGACACTTGTTGGCGCCAAACCCGTGGTGCTGCAATGGGTACACCCGCTGCTCCTAGTTATGCTAACTTATATTTAGCATACTACGAGATAAATGTACTATTTCCAATGTTCAAAGACTCTTTGGTTTTCTATACCAGATATATTGACGATGTATTCATCATATTTTCAGTTGATACTTCGCGTCTCTGGTATTATAATCGCTTTAAAGCTGTCATGTCGCGTACCTTTCCGGGTATTAAGTGGACGTCACCATCCCAATCACTAGATTTAGGTATGACACCTCCACCGCAAACAGCTGATTTTCTTGACTTAACTATTACTCTCGAAAATACTACAATTTTTACGCAAACTTATCAAAAAGCGTTAAATTTGTATCTTTATCCCTGTCCTACCAGTGCTCATCCGCCTGGTGTATTTTCAGGGTTAATTCATGGCTTAATCCGCACATATTTTACTCAAAATACGAAACTTGATGATTTTAAATCAACTTTGCGTTTGTTATATACGCGGTTACGTGCCCGCGGATTTTCGGAATATTTCCTAAAGAAAACATTTACATCAGCGTATGCTAAATGTCGCCAACCTTCTACTAATAGTAAGGATGGCATGCGAATTATTCCGTATAAAATCACTTTCGACTCTAACGGCCCTCGCCAAAAGACACTTAAGAAAATGATTAAATTTCGCCAACTTCAACGTCTACTAATAAGACAACGCCTTGGTCGCTTAGTTATTTGCTATAAACGCCCACATAACTTAGCATCATTATTAATTCGTGCTAAAATTCAGCCTGAATTTAAACCAAGTCCAAAAGAACTTTTAAATCTTTAAAACTAAGTAATGTTTTAAATATTTAAATTAATGTTGAAAAGAGATATATAAATATAAAATAAATATAAAAAATATATATGAAGTTGTGTGTACAAACTCCGTACAGCTGGGATGTGTATGAAGCTCGAAAATATTCGAGTTCAGGACACCGTCCCGCCCCTAAAATAGGGGGCTTACCGTACCAAGCGTTTGTACGACCAACTAATTTCCCCGGGAGCGCACGGCCTCAGTGATCCTACATTCCTGGGCAATGGGAATGCGGTATCACATCGTAGGCGCAGTGGCACATTTGGGGAGCCCAAGTTAGGACGTTCCACCGATATGGTAAATTGCACTTGATCTTATCCCGAAATGGGACGAGAAGGCATGATTTTTTGACCCATATCAAGCTTTAGCTTATAGACACTCTAGTACCCACGCGTACAAGTGGCAATATATAATGGGTCATTTTACCCATTTTAGTACCCAATTCCAATTTGGGTACAGTGTGAGGCCCAGTTTTGGCTGGGCCAACACCCAACCCCTAAACCCCAAACCTAAAACCTTATACCTGATATCATCGATTATAACAGGTATCTGTTTTGCGTCTCTAATAACTGTCAGACTTTATAACTGATACTATCGCTTTGAGCGGGTATTTGTTATTGTTAGACTTTCAAACCTTATAATTGATACTATCTCTTTGAACGGGTATTAATTTTTGGTATCAATAATATGATTGGCTTAAAAATTAACATTTTGATTGGCTTAAAAGCCGAATACATGATTGGCTTAAAAATCCTACATATTCGATTGGCTAATAAGTCACCTATCTGATTGGCTTAAATGTCATCAATTTGATTGGTCCAAACCTAATAAATAATGATTGGACCAAAAGTCAAAATTTTGATTGGTTTAAAAATTAAACAGATTATTTGGTCACAAAATCAAAAATTTAACATAATTTAACAAAATTTGTTTAATTCTATCATATTTATCCTTTCGGCACATTGTCTTAAAACTACTATGCTATGTTTTAAGCGCTGTTGTAAGCCAGCTCAAAAATTTGACTGGTTCACATACGCCGAAAAAACACGTGGGAATTCTCACTGATGAAGGCTACCCAGCCGAAAGGAAAGGTCACTTTTGATTTTCCTTTGAGATACGTGTTTGTATTCAGTAGCCTAGTTATATTCTATATTTTAGTTTTTTACTAGGTTTATACTGTATACTGTATACTTTGTATACTCTGGTATTCGAAGGGAAGTTGACCATGTCTACCTCGGTAGACCCAACCCTAAACCCTAAACCCTAAACCCTAAACCCTAAACCCTAAACCCTAAACCCTAAACCCTAAACCCTAAACCCTAAACCCTAAACCCTAAACCCTAAACCCTAAACCCTAAACCCTAAACCCTAAACCCTAAACCCTAAACCCTAAACCCTAAACCCTAAACCCTAAACCCTAAACCCTAAACCCTAAACCCTAAACCCTAAACCCTAAACCCTAAACCCTAAACCCTAAACCCTAAACCCTAAACCCTAAACCCTAAACCCTAAACCCTAAACCCTAAACCCTAAACCCTAAACCCTAAACCCTAAACCCTAAACCCTAAACCCTAAACCCTTAACCCAGAGGAAGTGGAGCGTCTGTTGGAAACCGCACCTACTTTAGATACAGAGAAAGTAAGCTGAAGTTGCAGTTGCAGTTGAAGAGGTAAGTTGAAGTTGAAGAAGTTAGTTTAAGAAGATTCTAGAGTGATTGTCTGAGGTAGTCATGAGTGCAGTACAGGCAGTCCTAGATTTACCTTAAAATCAACAAGTTGTTTGTGAGTGCGTTCGAGTGCGAATTCCGTTAGGGTTATGAGCCCAACTACACATCGGCTACGCGGTGCTATAGGACCGTCGAGAACACCAAGACCAAACATGTCATTATCGTCAGACTCTGACAGCGACACAGGCAAGCGTAAAGGCTTTAAAATCGGTCAGGGGTCCAGTTCGCTGGAACGGAGACGACTGGACTTTCTACAAGCATGCCATGATTAATGCTTTCGAGGAGAGCTTATTGGATCAGATCGCTATCGGAAAGGAGACTTTGGACGATACTTGGAATGCTGAACAGAAAGGTGAATTCAAGAAGAAGCAAGCGAAGATCAAGATATTGATTCAAGGATCGCTTTCGATGAAACTTGCGAAGCAAGTGATGATGAAAGGGACAGGCACGGAGATGTGGTCCGAACTCGTATCGATATATGAGGGCAAGACAAATCCTGCTATGACCGCGCAGAAGGTGTATCGCTTACAAGGCGAGCTACACAGGACTCACATGCGTGGAAAGGGCAACGTGCGAAGCCACCTACACAAGCTTTTTGATATTAGAAATCAACTTGCGGATTTAGGCTCGCCCGTGAATGACTTGCAGATGGTGGATCGAATGCTGCGAAGTCTTCCGGCACTAACGTGCTATGATGAATTACGACGCAAAGTCTTATTCAGCTCTAAAATGACGAAGTACACACCAGAGCTACTTCGAGAGATGATCATTACTGCTGAATCGAGAAGTGAAGACTGGGAAGGTAATATCTTCGGCTACAAGGAGCAAAAGAGGACCCAGGGCACGCACGGTGGCAGTAAACAAGGTAGGGGGCCACACAAACCTTTGGACAAGAAGCCAGCAACCAAGACAAGGAGCGATGGTTGTTATAATTGTGGTGGGGATCATTTTAAACGTGATTGCCCGGATCTGGATGGAAAGAAGAACGCAAGAACAAATTACGCGTGTTCAGGCGGGACACCATTAGAACAAGGAGTCAAAGAAAATCGGGACGATGAAAGTGAAGATGCACAAAAGCGTGAAGTCGTGATTGGAGAAGTTGTCAAGCTTGTCGATAAAGACTATGAACCTTGTCGATGGTACTTTGACACGGGGTCCAATGCACATATCACAGCGTGCAAAGAGTACTTCATGACGCTGCAAAGCATGGAAGATAGCGAGTGGAACCCAACTATCTCGGAGTTTGCTGACGGCGTCGATGCCAAAGCGGAAGGATTTGGGACTATCCTTCTTGAAGTTATGGTTGACGAGCAATTGGTGATGTTGATGATTGAGGATGTTTTGTACGTCCCAAGTCTTGGCTGCAACCTTTTCTCACCTGGGTTATCACTAGACCAAGGATTTAAGATGACGTGGGAAAATGATGCGCGATTGTTCGGAATGATGAAAGATGGAGCAGAGGTGATTCGAACGTCTTATGAAAACCACCTGTGGACATTTTTGACTCACAACATCAGCAGTTGTGTGAACATAAAGGGCCGCATTAAAGACAAGAAAACAGTATTTGCAAACTTTGCTGTTACGGATGGTGTTGCAGACATTGACGTCTGGCATGAAAGACTTGGACATGTATGTCCAGAGTACATCAGGCTGATGGTTGATCGTGGATTAGCAAAGGGTATCATGCTTCAACGCCGGGGTAAATTTGACTGTGCGGATTGCCACTTCGGCAAGCAACGCAGAAAGACATACCGTAAGACACTCGACAGGAACATCACGAGAGTGAATGATGTTATTTTCGCTGACTTACTTATACCTGGGGTGAGTAATGGATCACCATATTCCGCGGTTCTAGTGGTCATGGATGGCTTCTCGCGCTACGTGAAGACCTATTTGTTGAAGTCTAAGACCGAGGGCGAAGTGAACCAACATATAAAGAATTATATAAAGTGGGCTGAGCGACAACATGCAAATGGAGTTGATCGAATCATTTCTCGTGAATTAACTGAAGGTAATGCAGACCAACAATGTTTGGTACGTCAAGTACTGACTGACAAGGGACAAGAGTTCTGCAATGGGACGATGGAGACCTGGTATACCGAACATGGAATCGTGCACACTAAGGTTGGTCCAAAGGCGTCTCAGCTAAATTTGGTGGAGCGAACGCATCAGACACTGATAGGAATGGTAAAGACAATGATGCACCAGTCTGGATTCCCGAAGTCCTTTTGGGTGCACGCACTAGAAAATGCTGTGTATGTAAAGAACAGGGTGTACTGCAAGGGTGCAGGATGCACGCCTTATGAAACCGTCTTTGGGTCAAAACCGGACATCCATCACGTGAGATCGTTTGGCTCATTAACCTACTGCCATGTCCCAGTGTCGAAGAAGAGAAAATTAAATATGAACTGCAGAATGGGTTTTCTGCTAGGCTACCGAGAGGATGTTGTCGGTTGTCACGTGTATTTCCCGACGGAACACAAGAAAGGCTTCGTATCGGACGTGAAGATCAATGAATTAGTCAAATACAAGGATCGCTATGAGAGCTCATACCCCACAAAGGTCAAGAAATGGCTGCATACGTTGAATGAGTCACTGGAGGAAGGCGAGCTTGTTGCATATGCGGATGATGACCAAGACAGCGCTTCCCAACGAGCCGAATATGACATTGAATCAGAGCAGCGCGTATGCAGTAATGTTGAGATGGTCTCGTCTAAAAGCAGCCTAGATGAGGCTGATCGAAATGTATGGAATGACATGGTATCGTACAGCGAAGCAGTAAACGACAGCGAAGTGAATGAGAGATATGACGAGAAATTAACGAGTATCGATCGACGTACATGGGACGACATACTGCAAAATAGCCGTCTACCCGATTACGAATCGTCTAGTGAAGTACAAGAAGGAGAAACTGCCATATCGGATGTCGATCAAGAGAAGGAGTTTTCGGTCCAAGTTGCAGAAAGTCTCAGCACAGAAAATGAACATGACTCCGAAGACGATGAAGGATATAGCTGTGGAGAAGATGATGTCGCATATTCAGACATAGACAACGCAGAGAGTGATGAATACGCTGAAGACGAGGTGGCGAAGTCTAGCATCGCAGAGCATGATGGTGACGAAAACGATGGAGTTGCTATCGCACGGGCTGACACTAACGAATTTGACAGCGACGAAGGTGATTTAGATGACATATTGGATCGTCACATTATCGAATACGACATCGGAGATAGTAAACTTGATTACGATTGTGATGTGGAGGATATCGAGTCAGTGGGTCACGTTACGGATCTGGTCTCAGTCGATGACGCTGGATATGACTCCGGTACAGATGCAAAGAAGTGGGACTATCTCTTCGATCCAAATGATGAACGTGAAGCTTACGACGATCAAGTTACCGAGCGACAATTGACAATCCCATCAAATCAACTGATTGGTCATATACACCCTAGAGACGAAGAAATTCGACGGACGCGCGACAAGAAGCGTACTCAGTTACAAGCAAAACGACTGATGGTTGCTGCAGCACGGCGCTCAAAGCTTCTGAATAGTGAAGAGCAACAACAGCCCGAAAGGTTTGAGGATTACAAGGTGTATTCTGCATTCAAGACCTTACATGAGGATAGCCGAGGCAGACGTGGATTGCGCGCAACAGACGTCAAGATACCAAAGAATTACAGGCAGGCTATGCGATCGAAGCATGCTAAATTATGGCGAGAGACAATGGACATGGAGATTGATGCTCTGAGAGCAAAAGAAGTACTGAGACAAATTTCGCGGTCAGAGATGCCGACTGATCACCGAACCATCAACACGATGTGGGTTTTTGCCGTGAAGACGGATCACTTGGGCTACGTGGTGAGATTTAAGGCACGCGTTGTTGCACGAGGTGACAAGCAGCGACCGGGTATCGATTTCAAGGACACCTTTTCTCCTGTGGCACGCATGGCCACGTTTAGGATGTTTATTGCGGTGTGCATCATACGGGACATGGTAATATACCAGGGTGACATTAACACAGCCTACCTAAATGCAACATTAGGCATAAAACAGTATCTGGAAGAAGTTGAGGGCTACCCGTGTGAAGACAAAGGGATGATATATGTCATCGACAAGGCATTGTATGGACTACGCCAGTCAGGAAGAGAGTGGAATACGGAGGTGAATAGCTGGTTTATTGATTATGGATTTAAGCAGTGTAAAACGGAGCCATGCCTCTACTTCTTTGACCGTGATGGCATATTTGCGATCGTCCTCCTCTATGTGGATGATATTTTGTGCGCAACCAAGAACGCGGAGTTCAAGCAGGAAATGTTCAAGAGGCTTGACAAGAATTACGGGCTAAAGGATCAAGGCCTACTTAACACATATTTGGGTGTGCAAGTTGAGCAAACGAGTGACGCTATTAAAATCCACCAGAAGAAGTATTGTGAAGAGATTATTGAGCGCTTTGACTTTAGTAAGGCTCATTCAAGCCGAATCCCAATGGAAACAAACATGCGTCTGACTGTAGAGGATACAGATACGGATCGGCGGAAGGAAGTTCCCGCAAACGGGAAGTTATTTCCGTATTGCGAGCTAATCGGATCGCTCATGTACCTGACGTCTTGCACCAGACCAGATCTCGCATTTTCCGTCGGACAGCTCAGCCGCTATGTGCAAAGCCCAACGCAGCAGCATATAGGCGCTGCAAAAAGAGTACTTAGGTACTTAATTGGTACTAAGGGTCAATGCATTGTGTACTCTCGAAACAAGGCAGAGGAGAAAGCAAGACTAATTATTGATGGCTATTGTGACTCAGATTGGGGAAACGACCCTGATACGCGTAAGTCGATCACCGGTTTTGTGCACTGCCTTGCTGGGGGGCAATTTCGTGGGCTTCTAGACGCCAGACAATTGTGGCCCAATCAACTGCAGAGGCGGAATATGTCGCCGCGTGTGAAGCTTGTATGGAAGGCCAAGGACTCCGAAACGTCCTGATACAAGTGTTCCCTGAAATGGAAACTAAAATTCGTATGGGTATCGACAATCAAGCCGCCTTTGTAATGGCAACGAATCCGACCTACAGCCGCAGAACAAGGCACATTGAGCTTCGCTGGCATTACGTCCGAGATCAAGTTGCGAAGAAAAAATGTGGATTTGTGGAACGTCAAGACCGATGTCAACCCATCCGACATTATGACGAAACCTCTGGCAAGCGACAGACTTGAGAAGTTATGCGCTATGATCGGTTTATCTAAGCAGCAGCTATCCAAAGTGACGGACTAACTTTGGAGGAAGGCGTGTTGGAAACCGCACCTACTTTAGATACAGAGGAAGTAAGTTGAAGTTGAAGTTGCAGTTGAAGAGGTAAGTTGAAGTTGAAGAAGTAAGTTTAAGAAGATTCTAGAGTGATTGTCTGAGGAAGTCATGAGTGCAGTACAGGCAGTCCTAGATTTACCTTAAAATCAACAAGTTGTTTGTGAGTGCGTTCGAGTGCGGATTCCGTTAGCTTCACCGCGCGAAGCGTGTGCCAGACGTCGTAGACCACATCTACGCTGGTAATCCACTCCGTCAAGGACGTGTAGCTTTGTTAATAGTACAATGTCTAACAATGTCGCGCGTAGCCGGAAGAAAGGTGACATCAGTCGGTGAGCATGCTCCCAGAGCTGGACTGCGAGTGTGCAATCGAAGAACAAATGCTTCTCGGTCTCGATGGCGCCGAACCCAACACGAACGCAAAGACGAATGCTCGGGTTGGTCGCCTCCAGGAACTTGAAGCGCGAGCGGACTGGCAGAAGACGGAACGCCAGGCGAAATTGAAGATCTGCAAACACGGGGAGCAAGATCCTCTGAGGTGCTTGCTGTACTTCACGTGAGTCCGGATCATCCCCACATCAAAACGCTGGGAGTGGATCGTCATCGGATGCTGCTTTGTCGGTGGCTTTGGTGACCACACGATGCGAAGCAGCGCAGACTTCGAGATTGATGGCATGAAGCACACCTTATCGCCACTGCTGCAACCGAGATATGGAGAGGGTGGCGTCGACTGCTCTCTGGCTGTACAACCATATGCGTCGCTCCGAGTCTCGCAACGATCTGGGTTGCCTCCACGTGTAACGGGGCTAGAACGTACCGTCACTAGCTTACACGCGCGCTCGAGGAAGACTCAAGCCCAAGTATTAGGTATTAAGTAAGTTTAACTCTGATTTTCATTTTGGTTTTAATTCGTACTAATTACGAAGATTTTAGTCGTAATTATTTCGACAGTGTTCACGCCTTTCGGGAACCACACAATTTCAGGTTGATTTATCATTGGTCCATATTGGGGACTTTAGGCCCAATAATAAACCAATAATAAATTACCAAGCTGTGCCCGCTATTCGGGCCCAGCACCTGTCTACATATGTAATTGTTTATTCATGTTAATACTATGTGTGTAATGTAGCCCATTACATCACCCCCTTCTCATGACAGCACTCACCAACCGTGAGTGCTCAACTGTCGAAAACCCTTCGCCCACAAACGAACAAGCAATGTCCGGAGACTCAAAACCCAATCCAGCAGGACGCCCAAGATACATCAGCGGGAATGCATCAACCAGCATCATGGCGCGGCAGCTCATACCTTGGTCGCTGTACGACTTGTCCGGAGCTCACGCTCCGGACTCACTGGACATGATGCGGGAATACTTCCGCCGATTTCGAAAACTGCGCGGGAAAGGTCTTGATGGAATCGAGCATGAAGCTCTACAACGTTCTTGGTGCGCCTTTATCCATCGTTGGAATCGGATGCTCGAGGATGGTAGAAGCTTCCAGTTATGGCTCGCCAATCGAGAGGAGCTTCGCGCCGATCACTCTATCGGCGCGCTACGCGAAAGAGTGTGTGAGGAAGCTTGGAATGAGGACCGTCTCTGCTTCGTCCATGTCAATGAAGGATGCCAATCTTGTGACTCGACTCCACGCCCAACTCATGACGAATGGCGACGACACATCGCTGAGTGTCCACTCAGCGATCGCGAACGAAGTTGAATTGCAAAGTATGAGCGAAGTCTGAGCGAACGGAGAAGCGCAGTTATTCGTGGTGCGCCCCGCTGGCGGCACCACTCGCGACAGCGGAGTCAATCTCCGCGGGATCATCAGCGCAGGGCAGCGACACGTTCGCCTGCCCGTCCAGCTTGCGCGATTCTCGCCTCGCAATCGTGATATGTATTCACCGCGACATTCTCGATCACGGCATCGATCTCGTTCGCGACATCGTTTTGTCGTTCGCGACATCGTTCTCGTTCGCGTCATCGTTCTCGTTCCCGACGACGTGGATCTCCTTATCGCTCTCGTTTGTCACGAGAGCGTTCGCGTGCTCGCCCGCCTTGGAATAGTCCGACTTCGTGGCTTCATACGACAGAACCACATCTGGAACGTCACGAAGGAGCGAGGAACGTGGTTCCCATGTATCCTGCTCGGGAGGGAATCCAAGCCAACGTACTCGGTACCTACGCGCGGATGGAACCGCACGCTTCTCATGAGCCGACTGCAGTAATGGTTGTGTGAGGGTCCTCTTGACCCACAATGCGGTCTACAATCCAGCGCACCTGTCCCTCCGCGTCAACAAGCGGAGGAGGGCCCTCGCGATGGTAGTGCTGGCGTCCTGGTTGCTCAGGACGATGTTGATCAGGCCGTGAACATAGCTGCCGATGCTCAGCTGGAGGCTGAGGCTGCCAGTGAACGTGCTGCCCGGGCGGAGAAGACTTCGAGTGAGAACAGACAGTCGAACCGTGAACTGCTCGAACGGATAAGGGTTCTGGAGCGCCAGGTGCTTGGTCAGGTCCAGACGGGATCGAGGCCCCGCCCCATGTCATCGGCGCGTCGAGCACGACGGGAAGGCCGTTCGACTTACGAACCCCTGAAGCCGGCGTCGGAACCAAACCGTGAAGCGTGGCCGGACGATATTCCTTCAGCCGCCCGACATAGAATGTCGGGTGGAGTCGCAGTGAAGAGGGGACGTCGAGTGTATAAGCGTCGCCAATTGCCTTCAGAACCTTGAATGGACCGATGAAGCGTGGCGCGAGTTTACTCGCGCCTAGGTTAGTGACCGCTGGGTCCCTTAGACCCTCTGTAGACAATAATACACGGTCACCTTTCTCAAACTTGCTCATATTCTTTCAACCATGTTGTCAGCGTTCTCCTTCTGTAGGTCTACAGCAGTTTGTAGTGCGTCGCGTACAAACCTGGTGATGGCTTGACGTTGGAGTATGAATTCCGACACGGCCATGTCATCAATTGGTCGCGCCGACTCAATCGGCGCGTAGCTGGCAGTAGGCGAACGCTCACCCGAAGACGGGTCAATCAATGTCTGCGCAGCCCATCGAGCTAATGGGGACGCCACGTCTGGTGGCGTCAAAGCAGCAGTCTTCGCCTTGGATTGGGTTACTACATTCGCGCTCAAAATACCGTGAGCTGCACTCGATCCTTGTTTATCACCTTTATCCCCCCCAGAGTGGAGCCACTAGTTGTTGTGGGTCGCCCCACGGCCAGGACAGTAGGAACACGAGGGTGACGAGCCGAATTTACAAAAAATGGCGTCAACCCTGTAGAAGCGTGTACGGCGTCGTTGAGTGCGAACTCAGCGAGTGGTAAAAATGCACTCCAACTTGTAAATGACGTAGCATAGCTTTGAAGAACATCTTCAAGGACCCGGTTCACGCGCTCGGTCTGCCCATCCGTTTCCGGATGGGCCGCAGTCGACATCAGCAGTTTTGTCCCGAGGAGCTCGAAAAGTGACGTCCAAAATGCGGACGTAAATCGCGGATCACGGTCCGAAACAATGTTTTCTGGAAGGCCATGATGACGGAACACCGCGTCGATGAAGTGCGCCGCGGTCTCTGCCGCGGTGACCTTAGCGTGAACAGGCACGAGATGTGTCATCTTGCTGAATCTGTCAACAAAGACCAAGATGCCCGTTCGAGCTTGGCTATCGGGCGCAAGCCCGAAGATAAAGTCCATCGAAACGGATCTCCAGGCCTCTGCTGCAATTGGCAACGATCGAAAGGGAGCCTGTGACGATGGAGATGGCTTCACACGCTGGCATATTTCGCACGTTCGGATCCAGTTGCGTACCCACTTATACATGTGAAGCCAGAAGAAGTCTCGAGACACAGCCGCGAAAGTCTTTCGCGGCCTAAATGGCCGCCAGCAGGAGCATCGTGATACTCGTGAATGATTCTTGCACGCAAATCCATGTCATTGGCAATCACCGTGCGAGGAGAATCGAATTGGTCGATTCTATACAGAAGCAAATCGCCGTCTAAACTGTATCGATGAATATGGTCGCGCTTGGTACGGGATAATTGTAACGGGGTGAGCCCGTTACATAATATTGACACTTATATGAAGTGTCAATAAAAATATTATTATAACTAATAATATTTGACAATATTACCTTTTCTTATAATATTGTTCCTAGATCTCCTTGAAGTTGGAGATGCCCTCTCATTGGTTGATGTGGGCCATCATATCAACCAACGCGCTGACCAATGACCGATGGACGCGCGCAATGAGTGGAGGGCAAGTCGTCAACATACATAGTTGTAGTTAATATAGTTAACATAGGTTATAACAGATTAGTTTTATTAGATAATTAACTATATTAAATACAGTTTTCTTTTCCCTTTCAACTAAGCGTTTGTTTAGTTGATAAGCTTCATCTGCTCACGTGTACGTGAGGTTCTGAGACACCTGCTTTCACTGTAATCAGTGAAAGTAGACTATACTGTAATCAGTATAGTCGGAGGGTGCCCCATTACACCTGGTAGCACTTCGTGGTCCGTTCAGCGACCACCGCACCATCCGCTATGGAATCAGCGGGTGATGAACGTCATCACGCAACGCGTGATGATTTCCGCCTTTTGAGTGACCTCGAATGGAATGCGGTTCAGCGTATGGCTGAAACCATCGGCAACCCTGCCGTTGGTGCCATGTTGCTCTCTCTTAGCGGAGACGACCAACATGCAACCATCGCCAAGTTCATACAACATGAACTTGACGAAGTTGTAAAGAAACTCACCTTGCTAGAAGAGCAAGGTTCTCAACAGGTTGAACTGTTGAGAGAACAAGGCGCTCAACAAGCTGACTTGTTGATGCAGCAGGGTGCTCAACAGTCTGAACTATTGAGACAACAGCAGGCTAGTGCTGTTGCTGCCGGGTCGACGTGTATACGTCGACCCGAGTCCTTGAAGATTGATGTCTCCAAGTACAAGGCAGTCGAAGGCGACTCCTTGTTAAGATGGTTCGTCGAGCTCGACGATGCCATTGAGGCTCGTCGCATCGATGACGATGCGATGAAGGTCAAGTTCGCCATGTCAAACTTGGCAGGACGTGCCAAAGCTTGGGCCTTAGGGCTCAAACTGCACGACCCATACGTTTTCCCAACGTATGACGTCTTCAAGGCGCGGCTCAAACACACGTTTGAACCGCCTCGCGCCGAATTCAGGGCTCGGGCTGAGCTCCTGGATTTGAAACAGGGTAAGCGTGATATACACGCTTACGCCCAACACGTAGGATACCTCGTTAGCTGTATTGTACTGAACCCAATAGATGAACACACGCAGGTTACTGTGTTCATCAAGGGTCTGACAGATGGTCCTGTCAAGACCCACCTGTTCCGCTTGGAACTAGAATCGATGGATCAAGCTATCTCTGCAGCGGACAGGAGGACTTTAGCCTGCAACAGGCTCACGTCCACTCGGGGTCCTATCGTCCACCGAGACGACAGGAGGGCGGAGGTCCAGAACCAATGGACCTCTCCTATGTAGAGAGCGAGCGACCTCGCTCTCCAGGGTACAAGTGATTGCAAAAGTGCAATCGCTGTCAGAAGTTGGGCCACTAAGCTTATGAGTGTAGTGCCCCACGCCCAGTTTCTCGTAACACTGGGAGTGACGATCGACCGTCTGCCAAGAAGGGCCAGAGACGTGGGTCCCACGTTGCTGCGAAATCGCAACAACGTGGTGGAACATCAAAAAACGGTCGGGGTCAGTAGAGGCGGAGCGCCCTACTGATCCAGCAACGTCAAGAAAGTTCGCGGGACTCTTGACGAAGGTTGCTCCCAACACACAGTCACTGTGTGTTGCCGCTCCCAGTGATGAGGTATCCCTCATCACATTGAAGATCGAGAACATGTCACTTCGCGCCCTAGTTGATTGTGGGGCTTCGAACAACTTTGTTCGACGTCAATCGCTAGATGATCGTAGGCTCAAATATGTTGAGCGCGAGACCCCTCCAACGAGGATGACGGTGCGCCTTGCAACGGGCGCATCCGTAACAGTAAAGAAACGTGTAGTGGGAATTCACTACACGCTTGAAGGTAAAGAGTACGATGATGATTTCATCGTACTTGATCTGGATGACAAATTTGATGTCATCCTAGGATTACCATGGCTCAGAAGGTACGAGCCATGGGTCAGCTGGCAGCATCGAACCGTGAAGATGCCTGCCGCTCGTTCATCAGATGGCCATCTGATGAACGTCTTGGAGCGTTCAAAAGCGTGTGAATGTACTACGAGTGAGTGTGATAGCCTCACTTGTGGTTCGGTCGTTAGTACGACTGCACAAGAACTCAGCGTGACAGACAGTCACGCTGTGGAGCAAGCTGACGGCGGCTGTGCACAAGCACAGGCAGCGCCGAAGGTCCACCACCCGAATAAGTCGAGTGGACCGGGACATGAATGCTCGCCTAGAGGGCAGCATTCACCGAAGAGTAAACCGGTTGCCCAGAAGCGGCAACACGGTAATCCTAGATCAACTGGAGAGTTGATCGTAGAGGATCTCGCTGTGGTTGCGCCACCACAGCTAGAGGAAGTCGATGGAACAAGTTTCATCGAGCCTGCGGGAATAAGTCCCCAGGAAATAATCACTGAGGGAATAAGTCCCCAGTGCCCTGAGGGAATAAGTCCCCAGGAAGTAACGGAGACGTTGAACGTCTTGGTTAATGACGGATCAAACGTAGGCGCTTATACGCTTGATCTGATCGCGCCTCCGATGTTAACTTCGGAGATAACTCAGTTGTCTACGCTAGAACTTAAAAGGTTCTTGCGTGATCTGCGTAGTGGCAAAGTCAAGCAGATCTGTGTGCTCGTCGCAGAGGACGAGTACATGACTGACATTCGGTCAGCAACAGTTTTTGCCGAGAACGAACGGGTTCTCAGCAGCTCATCAATGGGCGAGAGTGTCCTTGATGAGAAGACTCGGATTGAGCGATATACATCGCAATCCTGGGAGTCGCTGAAGTCAAATCCTTTGTACAAGGATTTGGTCGAATTCAAGGATGTATTCCCTGAATCCGTTCCGTGCGAGTTGCCTAAGGATAAAGGTACTCGACACGAGATCGACCTTGTTCCTGGCACAAAATATTGTGTCATGAAGCAGTGGCCACTGCCTCGGGAACAGGTAGAGGAGATCGACAAGTTCTTTGCCGATCGCCTAGCAGCGGGCCATATGAGGGAGTCAACTTCACCTCACAGCTCTCCGACCTTCTGTGTACGTAAGGCCACAGGAGGGTGGCGGATAGTGCACGCGTTCAATAAGTTGAACGCTGCAACGATACCGGCACAAACGCCGATACCGAGAAAGGACGTAATCGTAGATGGTATGTCTAAGAGTACCATCTTTTCGTCCATGGATCTGATGGATGTTTTCTATCAGATCCTAATGCGTGAACGGGACATCCCGTACACAGCAGTGAGCACTCCTAGTGGTATGCTCTGTGAATGGTTGGTGATGCCGCAAGGGCTCAGTAATGCACCAGCCACATTAATAGATGTGTTTCACATCTATTGAGACCGGTGCGCGAATTCGCACCGAGTTACTTCGATGATGTGTTCGTCCATAGTCGAGCTATGGACGGGAAAACAGACGTGGAAGTCCATAGACTCCACGTCCGTAAGGTTCTTACACTTATGCGCGAGCATAAGTTGTACGCCAACCTCAAGAAGTGTATATTCGCAGCTAGTGAAATATCACTTCTTGGGTGCATCGTCGGAAAGAACGGAGTACGCCCTGATCCAGAAAAGATCAAGGCGATCACCGACTGGCCAGTGCCAGTCGATGTCAAGGGACTAAGGAAGTTCCTTGGGCTAGCGGCGTACTTGCACAAGTACTCGCGCAACTACGCCGAAATGACAGTACATCTTTCTTGTTTACTCAAGAAAATGTAAAGTGGAACTGGAACGCTGATTGTCAGCGTTCCTTTGAACGTATCAAGCAAAGCTTGATGCAATCGCCAGTATTGGCGATTGCCGATCAAGACAGACCATTTCATGTGGTCTGTGACGCCAGTGATTTTGCATCGGCTGCGCACTGATGCAATATGATACAGACGGCGCAGAGCGTGTCGTCTGTTATCAATCGCGTCAGCTGCAACCGGCCGAGCGCAATTACCCGGTGCATGACAAGGAACTCCTTGCCATGAAGTATGCACTGGCTAAGTTTCGCGTCTATCTCTTAGGATATAGACCGTTCATTGTATATACAGACCATGCGTCACTACGCACGGCTGTAAATAGTCCACACCTCTCGCAACGAATGGCGAGACGGTTGTCGTTCTTCGCGGAGTACAACTTCTTCGTGGAGTACAAACCGGGACGACTTAACGTCGTCGCCGATGCTCTTTCACGTCGGCCTGACCTAGAGCCGACTGTGCAATCCGACAGTGGGACTCGCTCGAGCGAGAACCAATCGGGCTCTTGCTCATCACGCGACGACGTTATGGTCGACGCGAAAGTAACCGAAGTCGTACCATTCGACTTCGGTGAAGAGGAAGAAAGTAAGAGCGATGACGCTCTTACTGATAACGATGCTGAAGATGTCAGCATCGTTCGAGGTATCACAAGTGAGAACAGTAATGTTCTCGCTGAATTAGTAACCGATATCTCTGCAGTGCACTCACAATGCACTGCAGCCAAAAGCAACGAGTCAGCTGAGGATTTCCTGCTGACTCGTGAAGCGGTAGTCCGTTTCGTGCAAGACTCCATCGCAGAAGCGGTGGATAAGCAAAAACGAAACGCAGACAATAATGGAAGGGCAAATGCTCAGACATTTATTGAAGGTGATTTAGTTTTACTGTCAACAGTAAACCTACCTAAACATGTAGTGACTAACGTGGGCAGCAATAAATTGTTGCCCAAGTACATCGGCCCGTTTCGTGTATTGCGCCGCCTAGGCAACGTATACGCGATCGAGTTGCCACGCAGGATGCGTACGCATCCTACGCTTTACGTGGGACGTCTTCGTTCGTACGTTCAGTACGCGGCTTCTTGAACGACGAAGATAGCCATTACTCTCAAGAATCCCCTTCAGATTCTTGTTGTCACGCGATACCTGGTCGTGTAGAGATGAGATCGTCCCATGATATCGGACGATCTCCTGACGAGCTGTCGCCAGCTCGTTACTCAGAGAATGAAGCCGCCGTTCATTCTTTAATAGTGCGGCAGCATTGTTTGCCCGAGACTTTCTCATGGTCAAACCCAAGCTGTCGCACAATGTTCTCTAAGCGGCGACGCTTATCCCGTTCGTGATCAACATCACAACGGAGCTCACGAGTTTAGGGTTTAGGGTTTAGGGTAAACCCGTCTAACTCAGCAGCCAAGTCCGATGAAAGAATCGGACAGGGTTTTCCCTCCACCACCGCATTCGCTGGTGGACTCCCATGGCGGGAAGCGCTTCCTCGTGGAACGCTTACTAAAGCACCGCGAGGTGAAGGGACGTCGGACGAGTTATCTTGTCCGGTGGCGTGGCTATCCGCCTTCGGCGGATAGCTGGGAACCTCGGGCCCAACTGATGGCCGACGTTCCCGGCCTTGTCGAACAGTACGACAAGGGACACCCGATGGTGAAGGAACATCGGAAAACGAGCGCCCAGCGCGCTCTTAAAGGGATTGCAAAGTAGCAATCCCTTCACGCATCTCAGAAGAGATGCGAGCCCTCCACCAGGGCTCAGTAAGGAGGTACGCCTCCTTAGGCGCTCTTGACGAGGTGCTCAGGCACCCCGGGCATGGGTCGCCCCAAGAGAGGCATAACAGGCCTGCCTCTCTAGATAAACGGTGCAAACGATAGCATTCACCGGACGTACTTCGTTTCTGAAACTTAGTGCGGCTAGCAAAAGTCTTTGAAACCAAGCCTCTTTCCCAACGTTTAAAACGTTGGTGATAAACGCGTTCCAAGATTGGAGGAACGCGTCAGCCTCACGCTTCTTGTGTGGGCCATACCATCGTGTTCAAGAAACACATCGATGTAATAATCGTTCTGCGAAAGTTCTATGCACTGGCGTCAAGGCCATGAAGCTTTGACGCATCAAACAACGGTATGGGGAACCGTTCGTTGGTCTTTCCAGACCAACGATCAAGCAGATGCTTGGGTAGCATCCATGGCTTGCGATCAGGAGCAAGACGCAATACGTTGCGGTCTAAAGCCTCCTGCGTGGTGTCAACAGAAGTACCGACACCACGAGCATTAGTGTCAACAGAAGTACCGACACTATGAGCATTGATGTCAGTTGACATCACCCTTACGGTCCCCACCCGAGTCACTATCCTTCGACTCGTTTGGAGAGTCGTCTGATTCATCAGACGACCCGAACATTTCACGGTACATTGATTCACTCAATGTACCACGATCCCTCTTCGTAACATTCGACGACGAGGTATCACCCCGGGAAAAGCCCGGGATGACTTTGAGCCGGATGCGTCATCCGACTCACCAGAGTAGTCAACGACTAACTCTGGGTCAACATCTTCACGTGGCGAAGCGCTACGTGAACCTGCAACAGGCGTCGCAGGCTGATGTTGACTTCCAGCAGACACATTAGTGTCTTCTGGCTGAGGCTGTGATGCCTCAGTAGCGGCTGCACGCCTGTGTGCAGCCGAGCTCTTGGCTGCCTTAGCAGCGACGCGCATTGACTTTGTCATAGCGTAATTGTTGAATGAAAGAAAATTTAACAAGTGTTCTTTCCCATAGTTTCTAAACAGTCACTAACGTGACTGTTGGTTGAGGGGGTGATGGAACGGGGTGAGCCCGTTACATAATATTGACACTTATATGAAGTGTCAATAAAAATATTATTATAACTAATAATATTTGACAATATTACACTTTCTTATAATATTGTTCCTAAATCTCCTTGAAGTTGGAGATGCCCTCTCATTGGTTGATATGGGCCATCCAGAGGGAGACCTCAAGAAGTCTATATTAGGACGTAGGTCCTATATCGACGACATTTTGGTGACCTCGGAGTCATGGGATGACTTATGCGTGAAAGTGGAACGACTTTTGGAGGTGTGTGACAAGTGGAACTTATCGATCAGCGCGGTTAAGAGCTCATGGGGCTGTCAAAAGGTAGATTACCTTGGCCACCAAGTATCAGCGGAAGGGCTGGAGGCCCACCCTAAGGACCTTCAGTCCTTGGTGGACTTACCGTTGCCCACTACCCTGAAATCTATGCAGTTGTTTCTCGGGAGTCTTAACTATTACAGTCGGTTCCTGGAGGACTACGCCATTTATGCATCCATCCTGTACGAATTAAGGGAAGTGGATTACCACGTATTACGAAACCGGATAAGCAGGACTGGGGACATACAGGGAGATGACCAGGAGGAGGACCGATGGGCCCGGGTGCAGGTAGCATTTGCTATGTTAAAGAATAAGATCGCCACTGCCCCAATCCTCCGCCATTTTGATCCAGACCGGGAACCCGTCATTATTGTCTATGCTAGCGAGTGGGCCATCTCGGCATCCCTGGTGCAGGAATATGAAGGGGTTTATATGCCGGTAACTTTCACGAGTCGGACTTTGAAGCCAAATGAGATCAACTATGGGCTGGTGGACAAGGAAGTGCTGGCGCTATTGCGAATACTAGACCTTTGCTACACGTCACTGGTCACCCGACCTATCAAGGTCTTGACCCGACACTCAACGCTGGCGTGGATAGTCCGGTCACCGGGTCTACAAGGTCGCCTGGGAAACTGGGCTGCACTCCTGTCTCAATGGACGTTAGAAGTGGTTAAGTGCAAGAAGGGCGAAGATGAAATACTGGGAACATTAGCGGCAAGCATTACGCCTCGCGAAAATGTGGACTCTATTCTATCTTCAATCGCCCCCAAGAGACATCCGCGCCAAGCTATCACGGTGGTTCCTCCTACAGTCGAACCTGAGGAAGTCTTGTACGTGGTCAGTTTCGATGGGTCTGCACGAGTTAAGCGTGGGGGAGGAGCCTGCAGTGCTATTGTGTGGCAACTCCCGGAATGGACGGTAGTCGCCGCTGCTTCCCGGTATTGACTGAAGCGACAGTAAATGAGGCAGAGTATGAAGGCCTATTGTTGGGCTTCCTTCTACTGGAGAACCTGGAGCGTAGACGTCTAGTAGTGTGTGGAGATTCTAACCTGGTCGTGCGACAGATGCGAGGAGAAATCGAGTGTAAGGCGCAGGGCCTGACAGTACGACGGGCGAAGGCCCTGGAAAAACTCAGGTCCTGGCCCGTTCACGAGTTTCGACACATGAAGCGCGAATGGAACCAAAGTGCAGACCGTCTCGCTAACGCGGCCCTGCAACAGCAACGAGGGGTCGAAATAATACCTGAGGAAGAGTGGAAAGACCTCGAAGAGATTAATCGTCTGCCTGAACTCTTGGTACCCAAGAATCCCAGCCCAGCAATGCGAATTACGGCTGTCACGAGGTCTCGGGTCCGGTCCAGGATGCCGACAGAGGTTGTGCAAGAAGAGGTGGTGCAACGGATACGAATTGAGCGAATTTCGGCTGCCCAAGACGAAGAAATGTGGATACGGGATTTGAAGCTCTACTTACGGGGTGAGTGGGGCGGTTTACCCTCAGAAGTGGCGTTGGCATGCGGCAAGATCGAGACGAATTACGCTTTGGATGATGACGGACTTCTATTGTATTGCCCGGGTCTGGGGACAGCTGAAGAGGATCGCGATGGGTGGATCCGGCTAGTGATACCCGAAAGCCTACAACAAGATTTTCTGCACCATTACCACAAGAGTCTTGAAGGGGGACACCAAGGAATCGGCCGCACATACCAGCGGATACGAAGGCATTTCCATTGGAGAGGGTTGTTTCGAAGTGTACAGCGCTTCGTTGGTACTTGTGTCGACTGCGAGACCGGAAAAGGTGGACCCACCTTACGAGGGAAGACCCCAGGGAATGTTCGGGCAACCTACCCATTTCAGGTCATCGCGATGGATCATATTCCATCGTTGCCCAAGTCGTTCAAGGGAAACACGGAGCTGTTGATATGGGTGGACCTGTTTACTGGTTATGTAATTGCTAAGGCCAGCTCGTCGAGGTCGGCCCAAACCGTGGCAGAAGGGTACGAAGAATGTGTATTTCGAAGGTTTGGGGCCAGTGAGGCGATCCGACACGACAGGGAACCAAGTTTCATGTCGGATTTCTTTCGCGCTTTCAACCGCATGATTGAGCAAAAGCAGCGGGCCACAATGGCCTACCGGCCGCAGGCCAATGGAACTGCGGAAAGGATGGTACAGACGATCACCCGAGCTATCAAGATGTATGTGTCGGAGGTGGACCAGAAAGATTGGGATGCATATGCGGAACGGCTCACATTTGCGCTGAACACGGCGCAGGACCGGGTCCGAAAAGAGACTCCATTCTACCTGGTGCATGGTTGGGACGCACGAAGCACGTTGGAGGCCACTATACCGCTGGGTAGTACTAGGCGGCGTGACGGTGACCCCCGCCGGTGGCGATATGGCGTACAGCGACAGTATCGCCGGGCAAGGGAACAAGTCAACGAGTTATTGCGATCGGCAATGGAAAGTCGAGCCGAGATCCACAATGAAGATGTGGCGGATAGCATGATTGAGGCAGAATCTCAGGTGTGGTTGTATTTAGACCGGGTCAAGGAAGGCTATGCCCGAAAATTGGCCCACCTATGGCATGGTCCATTCCGAGTACGAGAGATGGTGGGGGACCATGCAGCTCGCCTGGATATCAGTGGGACCGATTACCGCATTTACCCGTTGGTGCACCTTTCGAAGTTGAAGCTAGCTCGGCAATATCTCGACAGACCGAATACGGTGTTGGTGGTGGACGAAACAGATCGAGTGGATTTTGACGAAGCCCTGCTACCAGAGGATAGCTGGGATGCGGAGTTGGAAGACAATGAGTATGAAGTGGAGATGATTCTTGACAAGCGCATGGGAAGGGAAACTCGGTATGGTCGTATTCAATGTGCAATGGAAAGGATACTCCGATCCGTCGTGGGTAGACGAGGTGGACCTCAATTGCGGTGGACTACTCGAGGACTACGAACGCAGGCAAGTCACTCGGAATAGTTTTGAGGTGATGCAGAGCCATGAGGAGTAGAGGGGAGAGTTTGTCTTGGGAAGGCCAATATGATGCAAGAAGGAGGTGGTATGTGTTGCATGCACAGAGATTGGTCAAGTCATGTATTCGAGAAGTGCAGCAGAACAAGAAGAGTGAAGTATTGCTAACCTGTAGAGGACACCGAGGGACTACCTACCTAAGATATGGCACCAAAGAGGAAAATTGAGAATGTGCTAGGGATTTCGAGGTGAAATGGCATTATCTCGGCTTATTAAGGATGCACTTAAAGCTAGTGATAACCCTCAGGCGGTGTCGGGTGGAGAAAACTTGCCATGGAGACGGGGAACCCCGAAAGCGGGATGCTCGTGGATGTTCTTGTGGTAAAAGATGCGCCACGGTTCGACATCATCCACCACCTGCAACGCCTCCATAATCCCCGGTTGAAAACTCTCCTGGTTGACCCTTGGGGTCCAGTAAGACAGCTGACGCGTGGGGGTAACGGGCTGGAAGAAGGGGTACAGCAGGATGTCCAAGTCACAGTGACCTGCTACCATCCCCTGCAGGACCTTCTTCAGCACTCTTATCCAAGCCTGTGTCGCCTTGGCCCGTCGTTTTTTCCTGGCGTTGTAAATGCGGGAGACGTACGCACTGCCGGAACGAAGAGCTATGGAGAAATGAAGACGGTGCCGGTCCTCCCACAGACTCTGGCGCGATGCGTCTACGTAGGCATCGTGGAGCTCCACCAGTCCAACAAACCAGCCGTTTACGGGGAACGAGAGAGGATACTCGGACTTCGTCTGCTGCTCCCATGGGCGCGAGTTCATCAACAGCCGGAGCTGAGACTCCGTTACGAGACTATTAGTCTCGCCCAGGCGGTCCTTGGATCTCTTGTCTAAAGGGGGGGCCCGGACCCATCCACGAAGCTGGAAGGGTTATGCGGGACCACAGGTCTTTCACGCTCAATTGCGAGATCGCAAGGGGGCCTACCATAGAGACGGGCCATGGGGCAACGTCTTCGGTCTTGAACAAACTTGGCTGGGCATATCCCGGAATGGATGGGCCCCAGGCGTTGGAACCAGCGGGACCTTTGGATGCTGGCACCCCTTGATCATCAGAGTCGAGACTCTCAGTATCGGACTCAGAAGGACCGAAAAGCTGGATGAACAGGTCGGAAGGAGGCGTGGGCGTCTTTTCCGAGCTGGAAGAAGCAGCAGGTGACGTCTGTACTTCGGGAGGAGGCTTGGCCATTGGTTTCCCAGTGGACCCCGCCGGTTTAGGAAGAGGCTTGGACGTTGGTTTCCTAGTGGACCCCGCTGGTTTCGTTGGTTTCCCAGCAGACCCCGCCGGTTTTGGAAAAGACTTGAACGTTGGTTTCCCAGTGGACCCCGCCGGTTTTGGAAGAGGCTTGGACGTTGGTTTCCCGGTGGACCCTGCCGGTTTCGTTGGTTTCCCAGTGGACCCCGCCGGTTTCGTTGGTTTCCCAGTGGACCCCGCCGGTTTCGTTGGTTTCCCAGTGGACCCCGCCGGTTTAGGAAGAGACTTGGACGTTGGTTTCCCAGTGGACCCCGCCGGTTTAGGAAGAGACTTGGACGTTGGTTTCCCAGTGGACCCCGCCGGTTTGGGAAGAGGCTTGACTTTTGGTCTCCCAGTGGATCCCACCGGTTTGGACTCCGTTGATGTTGGGAGAGGACCGGACTTGGATGTCCCAGTAGATCCCACGGACGTCGAAGAAGGGCCGGATGTCGTTTTACGAGATAAGTCCACCACCTCTGGAGCGGGTTTCCCCACGGAAATCACCGGGCTACCACGACGACGAGAGGCACGTGACCGAGCCATCGCCGCTAGCAGAGACTCATCGCTGCTACTGGACTCGTCTTCAGGGGAACTTGGGGCACGGGTGGTCCGACGCTTCTTCGATGAGGAAGGGGCTGGAACTTCGGCAGCAGGAGACCGAGATCTTTTAGCCCTGGAAGGTCCTGGGACCTTAGTCTTAGGCGAGGCAGATCTATCCGCGGCGCTCCGAGCTACGGCCAGCTGTTTCTGGAGTTGGTCCCGTTGGCAGGCGACTTGCTTCACGAGAGATTTAGAGCGGGCCAGCTCATCTCGAAGTAGTGACACTTGAGATACAGTGGACCGAAGATCGGCCGTGGTGGTATCCAACTTGGCCTCCAGCTCTTCTATCTGGAGTGTGAAGCTCGTCACCGTGGCCTCATACTGGCCCCTCCAGTACCGAATCTTGGACCGAGACGCTTCAACTTCAAGCCGATAATCCTTCCGGGTGGCGAGCGCATCTCGGTATTCCGCAATGGTTAGCTGGTCGGTTTCATGATCGCGGACGAGCTTCCGAATTCGAGCCTCGATCCGGGGAAGATCAACTTTTCCAAGTCGAACGACCTCGTCCACGCGACTCTGCAAGTCTTGGGCCCGGCGATGCTCAGCCTGATAGGCCTGCTGGAGGGCCCTATGATTGTCAGCAAGGGTCTCCATAACTTGGGCTCGTTCCATCGCCAGCTGGATCGCTTCCCACGCCCGGGTAACACTCGCATAATCGGGGGGCTCTCCGACAAGGTCTACAGTCGGAATGACCAAGGCAGGGTCAGGTCCAGGCAGTGGAGGGGTAGACAAACGGCCAGGTGCTGGGGGTTCGTCGGAGAAAGAACTGGAAGAGGCCACTGGTAAATAAAGGGTGGGTGAGTTGGTGAATACGAAAGATCGTCAAGCACATGGACACCTACTTATATGTTAAGGAGACGGGACAAGGATGCACGGGGTCTTGCCGCAGTTCGGAAGACCAGCGCGCAGGGGACAGCTGTGGAGAAGTGCCAGAGAAATGGGGGGCCCTTCGTAGTTATTATAATAACTGGCGGGAAAGATCTCGGTCACTCTCTTGAATGAGTGACAGGGAGTGACCAGGGTCCCGAACTGGTCCAAGGTCCCGAGTTCGGAGAAGATACTAGGATGCCCTACACTACAGACCAAAGGACCAGTGCTGCTAGGACAGCTTAAGTTGACCCCAGGTAACAGGTGGGTCCCAGACAACAGGTGGACCCAGGTGACCGGTGGACCCCAGGCAACAGGTTGACCCAGACAACAGGTGGACCCAGGTGACAGGTGGACCCCAGGTAGCATGTGGACTCCAGGCAACATGCGGACCCCAGGTAACAGGGGCCCAGGGGTACCAGGATACTAGGGCCCAGGGGCCTAGGGGTGCCAGGGTACGGGGCCTAGGGGTACCAGGGTGCCGGGGCCCAGGGGCCTAAGGGTACCAGGATACTAGGGCCCAGGGACCTAAGGGTACCAGGGTACCGGGGCCTAGGGGTACCAGGGTGCCGGGGCCCAGGGGCCTAAGGGTACCAGGGTACCGGGGCCCAGGGGTACCTAGGGGCACTAGGGGTACCAGGGTGCCGGGGCCCAGGGGTACCGAGGCCCAGGGGTACCGGGGCCCAATGTCCGAGGGTGCAGAACCGGTACACAGAATATCGAAGATTACAGAAAGTACAGGGTACCAAGGAGCCAGTCCTTCCTCCAAGAGTCGGCACGTGGCACTTTCCAGATCAAAGGGTTAGGGTTAGGCAAGAAAAGCATACAGAGAATAAGATAAATAAACACACTCGAATTTGCATTACACGTGGCAGCTTTAAGCGCGCCTCCTAAGCTTCTCCGTCGCTACACCTCTTCCGGGCGGGATACCCTTTGGCCCCCCGACGTCCAGCAGGTGTTAGACGGCTCAAGCAACGCAAGTTGAACCTCAGGATAGTTGGCCTGAGGTGTCAAGTAAGTGTCAACACTCTACGACCCGCTACAGGAAGTGGTTTCCCTACGGGGAAGAACACAAAGGGGTCCAAGGACCAAGAACAGTCAGCCACCAAAGGGGTACATAGTACCAGGTGCATCGCTATCGACTAAGTCGATTGAGCCCAAGAGACCCGGTCCCAAGTAAAGTATATCCACTCGGGGACCACCAAGTCCAAGTCTTATACAAAGACCAAGTTTAAGTCTTCTACGTCAACCGAGGAGCAAGACCAGCCAAGCCGACGGGTACACAAGGTGAGACCCAAGGCCAATACGACACGGTATCGGGGTACCCCCTCCGTAAGTCGGCAGTCCGGCGCTGTGTGTGTTTGTGGATCTCCTACGTTGTTTGAGAATCCACTCCACCATATATATATATATATATATAACCAATCAGTAGTTAAGTACATATTTAGTTATAATTAATTAAATATAGCTCAGTCTTGAATTTACTTAAACGAACACACCACGCATGAGAAGTTGAGATCCTTCTGCGTGACGTCGGTGTTCTAAGTGTTAAGAAGTTCGTTGCACTCTCGCTTAAGCGAGAGGCAACTGGTGGTACGACTGCTTAAGCGAGAGGCAACTGGTGGTACGACTGCTTAAGCAGTCGACCAACCTCCCAACCACCCTCGCACGCGAAGGTAAGACGGTATAACCGCTTCCTCGCTTGTGCATAAGGTGTGTGCTCGTAGTACGAGGCAACTTCGTAGAAGTGCCCGTCTACACTTGAACTTCGCTACACAACTCTCTTCGACGGGGGACCAAAGTTCATCCCTTCCCGGAACAGTGAGTAATATAGAACAAGTCCCTCTTGGGTGACGGAGTCGTGCCACGTAGATCGCAAATTGAGTAGTATTTAATATAGTCCTGTCCTTTTAACTCCTTAACTCTATCCTTGCCTGAAGCTCTGATTCCTTGCGTCGACTGGTCTGATCTTTGTATTAACTGGTCAGGCGTGGCTGAACCCCGAGGGGCCGAGGTCGACCGATGAGGGACCGGGTCGACCGATAAAGGACCGTGTCGACCAATGAGGGATCCAGGTCGACCAATGAGGGACCTGGTTGACCAATGAGGGACCCGGGTCGACCAATGAGGGACCCAGGTCTACCGATGAGGGACCGGGTCGATCGATGAAGGACCGGGTCGACCAATGAGGGATCCAGGTCGACCAATGAGGGATCTGGTCGACCAATGAGGGACCCAGGTCTACCGATGAGGGACCCGGGTCGACCAATGAGGGACCCAGGTCTACCGATGAGGGACCGGGTCGATCGATGGAGGACCGGGTCGACCAATGAGGGATCCAGGTCGACCAATGAGGGACCTGGTCGACCAAGGAGGGACCCAGGTCTACCGATGAGGGACCTGGTCGACCAATGAGGGACCCAGGTCTACCGACGAGGGACCGGGTCGACCAATGAGGGACCCAGGTCTACCGACGAGGGACCGGGTCGACCAATGAGAGACTCAGGTCAACCAACGAGGGACCGGGTCGACCGATGAGGGACCAGGTCGACCGACGAGGGGCCCATGTCTACCGATGAGGGACCGGGTCGACCAATGAGGGACCGGGTCTACCGATGAGGAGCCGAGGTCTACCGATGAGGGACCTGTTCGACCAATGATGGACCGGGTCGACCAATGAGGGGCATGGTCGACTCCCTTCGGTACCGGTTAAACAGTACCCTGGTAATGAACTCTCCTTTGTTTGTCTTTCACATTCTCAGCCAACTGTCGCTTCACTGTGAGGTTACCTTTATCTCCGGTCCCTTCTATCTGGTGCGTGGTCCCTTCTCCCTAGTCCACGGCCCCTTGCCCTTTCAATCCAACTGGCCCCTGGGTTCTTCACAATTTAGGAAAGCACTTCACCACACTACTATGACATATCGACCTCAAGCGAATGGAACGGCAGAGCGGATGGTACAAATATTGACGCGAGACTTGAAGATGTATGTAACAGACGTAGGTCAAAGGGATCGGGAAGAATACGCAAAGAGATTAACATTTGCGCTTTATACCGCCCAAGATCGCGTCCGAGGAGATACCCTATTCTACTTGATTCACGGCTGGGATCCGCGATCAACATTGGAAGCCACCTTACCATTGGGAAGCACGAAACGACGTGATTCGGAGCCACGGAGATGGCGGTATCATGTACAAAGCCAATACCAACGTGCAAGAGCTGGAGTGAACGACCGTCTCAAAGTCGCGATCCAAGATCGGGCCGAACAGCATAATGCTAATCCGGAAATACATGGGATCGCAAAGGGATCACAAGTATGGCTTTATTTAGATCGAGTGAAAGATGGATATGCCAGGAAATTAGCTCACATGTGGCACGGACCATTTAGAGTTGCGGAATTATGTGGAAAACACGTTGTACGTTTGGAGATCGCGGGTACGCCGTATCGTTTATTCCCAGTGGTGCATATCTCGAAGTTGAAACGAGTGAGGAAGTTCCCGGATCGCCTAAAACATTTGTTGGAGTTGAGAAAATGTGTGTTGATGAAGCCATGTTACCGGAAGATAGTTGGAATTGCAGTTTAAATCCCGACGAATTTGAGGTGGAGAAGATTGTGGATATGCGATCCGGAAGAAAGACTCGCTACGGCAGAATACATCGAGAATTTCTTGTACAATGGAAAGGGTTCAGTGACCCTTCCTGGGTTGACGAGGTAGATTTGAATTGTGGTGCCCTATTACAGGAGTTTGATCGCGATCGGGCAAGCAGGAAACGTTTTGAAGTATTGCAGTCGCATGAAGAAGGAACGGGTGGATAATGACGATCGAGTTGTTTTGGGGTGATACCATATGCAAGAGTGTTGTATAGGGTGGTAGATAAGGAGTTTATGTATGATGGGTATAGCGATCGAAGTTCAGGGAGGCCGGATCGCCGCTGAAAAGCCCAAGAAAGAAGACAATTTCGGAGATGATTAAAGAAATGGAGTGACAAAATGGAATTGTATTGAACGACTGAGAGGTGTTACTAGTTCACAAACACCTCGAGGAACATTTATCGGACAGGCGGTTCACAGCCAGATCGACACTGTATGTCGCCTACCAGTGTAGGGGACGATTGTGGTTAAGTCGATTTGAGAATTTTGGCTAAGTCCATACAATAATTTTCTCGATAAATCCAGAGCCGAATTATCGGGACTTTTCTCGCCAACGGTTGTATCCCTTTCCCATAACGGCCGGATCCCTTTCTCATAACGGTTGGATCCCTTTCTCATAACGGTTGGATCCCTTTCTCATAACGATCGGATTCCTTTCCCATAAATGTCGGATCCCTTTCTCATAACGGTTGAATCCCTTTTCCCCATTAAGTCACTTACTAAAATGACTTATTGGGTGTGATGAAGTCGATCTCAATTCATGGACGATCGAATGGAAAAGCACCGTGGGTCCAAGATTGTTTATTTGTTTGTTCAATAAAACGAATGAAGAAGGGATCAATGGTATCGAAGACGATTGATGATATGGATTGAAATATACTTAAGGTGAAGATACATGACATGGATCACGATTCCGAATTATATTTGAATGATCATGGAATAGATCACCGTTTGAATTATACTGGATTCCTGTATTGGCTATTCCAATTGGATGGATTGAATTTGTACGGATTATAAGCGAATGTGGAATAGTGGAATTGCGCGAAGTGTGGATCGCAACTGTGGAGAAGCGAAGGAGCAATATTTCGCAAAGTGTGGATCGCCCAATATTAAATGTGGTCCACACCTTGTAGATTGACCGCGATCTGCCATAGCGACCGTGACCGCGATCCGTCATTGCGATCCGTCGACCGCGATTCTCCATAGCGATCCGTCAACCGCGATCGGTCGACCGCGATCCGTCACCGCGATTTGTCAACCGCGATCCTCCATAGCGATCCGTGACCGCGATCCGTGACCGCGATCCGTCATCGCGATCCGTCATAGCGATCCGCCATAGCGATCCGTCGACCGCGATCCGATATATGTGGTCCACACATTGAGATCTGATTTTTCCGAAAGGGCAACACGTGGCAGTAGATCCTAGTCTACAGATAGGCAGAATCGTAGGTTTTGGTATGTGATTATTTAACATTAGATAGTTCGATTTTACTTTTAAGACACGCAAGCTTCTCTTCCGGGTGGGATAATTTTGGCCCCCCGACGACTCAAGAGCATCTGCTACGCCTCGACACAAGTGATATCCCTGGATTGTTTGGACAGGGATTACAAGAATTGTCAAAACAAACAACTCCCCCTCGATTGGACGCAGCACAACAAGAAAAGGACAAGGTACAAGATCGCGAGACGGCTCAAGTGGTCAGAAGATCAAGTATATCAAGTGGATCAAGTATCTACATTTTTGGACAAGGCGATTTCAAGGAATATCAAGGCGACTCAAATAGAGTACCGCAAGAACAACTGCGATCGCGTGAAGATTTCCGCACGGTCGAACCCCAACCTATCCCTAACACAATCAAGTTCAACATCGACTCAAGTCTACCGAGAAGAGAGCAACCCGCCCTACCGACGGGTACATAAGATGAGGAAGGCTATACACACGGAATCGGAGTACCCCCTCCGATAGTCGGTTGTCTGGGCGCCAGTGGAGAGTTGGGATCACATCAGAAATTTTGTGAACCCCGCTCCACCACAGTCGTAAGAGTTTATGAATATGCCCGATCGCTTGCAAAAATGGATCTCAAGTTAGCACCAGGTGAATCACGGGGATATTGGAAATATCATGCCCCAGGAAAATGGTTCAAGCAAGCCAAGGCAACGGGCAAAATCAACAATGAAAAGGCGATTATGTTGTTTGATTCTGGAGCCGAAGTCTCAATCGTCGACACCACCTTTGCTCGTAAGGTAGGATGTGTCATTGACGAGAGTTAGAAGCAAGAATGTGTTGGGATTGGTGAGAACACATATGACGGACGGTCGTACAAGAATCAAGATCACGCTGAATGGATCATTAGTCTATTATTTCGATGCTTGGGTAGGAGATCAAGTAGGTCAAGACGCGATCCTAGGAATGGATTTTATGGTCCCAGCTGGAATACGCCTGGATTTAGCCAATGGAACACTTTGTCTGCCCGACGAGGTCAGAATACTTTTAAATGGACGAAGACCTCCGAATCGGGCGACCATACAAGCGATCACAGTTACAGATCACATGTGGTGATCCCAGTGGGTAAATCGACCAAAGTGAAGATCGGAGTTAGTCCTCCTAAAGCCAAGATCTGGGTAAGGCGCGATCGGAAGTGGGTACCTACAGTAACTACGGGACCAGGTCAGATCAAGTATCTACAGCTAACTAATGTCAGCGATCAAGAAGTGACTTTAAGTCATGGATCACCATTAGGTTGGTGGATGGTCGCTGATATGATACCTCGGTCCCCAGGATATGTCTCGGTGGGTTCGCGTCGGTATAACGAATGGCAGACATTAGCGTTCGAAGCGACAACGGATCGAGAAGAAGAACTACTGGAAGAATATACTGGACCGCTAGTGGATCATCCTTCATACCCTACACCGAAGAGGATCTTAACACGCTCAAAAGAGGAAGCAGAAGAAAGGACTACGGAAACGGTGAAACTCACGACACGATTCAATGATGAACGCGATGCGATAAGAGAAATCGGTGGCAACAATGTAGAAGATCTGTTGATCGAAGATGAAAGTGAACAAGTAGCGCAATCTTCATGGGTAATCAATGCGATCAGAGGGATTTCAACTGTCGATCACGCGCAAGGGCCGTGGGGTGAAGAAAATTACACTGACAATAACTGCACACAGGAATGTATGGAACGCGATCCGACAATTAATGACCGCGATCTGGCCGATCTGGTAATCAATGACCCCGAGGACCCCGATCCGGTAATCACTAATCGCGAGCTTGCCGATCCGGTAGTTAATGACAGCGATCTGGCCGATCCGACAATCACTGATAGAGATCTGGCCGATCCGACAATCACTGACGGCGATCTGGCCGATCCGGTAATTAATGACCGCGATCCGGCCCATATGGGTCGTGATCTGCGAGAACAAGAGTAAGACAATGATACTACGACTATCAGCGACGAATTTATTCTAGCGGAGGAAGTGTAAAGGTTAAGCCTGAAGACTCGATGTATTATCACGAGAGTGGTGAATTGTATGCCGAAGACGTGGATCAGCATATGGCTGTCTTGCCTGAGATTGTGTCATCCACCGAAGAAGTTACAATTGATGATATCCAAGTGGGCGATCCGGGAGTTCCTCTAACCAAGGACCAAGAAGGTCTTCGGCAATTGATTTGGGCGAACCTACACTTACTCATGGGCAAAGGAAATGCGCTTCCTCCTGCAGCTCGATTTGGGCGAACCTACACTTACTCATCGGCAAAGGAAATGCGCTTCCTCCTGCAGCTCGAGGGGCAGTATGTGACATTGATGTTGGTGAAGCAAACCCGATCGCGCAACGAGTACGACCGGTCGCTCCCAAATTTTGCGAGAAGTTAGCTGACTTGATCAAAGGATTACTATCAGCCAGGATTATCCAGCCGTCGACATCACCATGGTGTGGTGGAGTGGGTTCTCAAAATTGTATGATGAAACCCCAAACCACTCACTGTGCCGGACTACCGACTGTCGGAGGGGGTACCCCGATGCCGCGTATGAACCTTCTCTCACCTTGTGTACCCGTCGGCTGGCGGGTTGCACTCTTCGGAGGACTTGGTGACGATGTAGATGTCTGCCTTGAGGGAGGTATACCTGGGGGGCCTCGAGTGGATATGCTTCACTCGGTGGGCCGGTAGGTGGCCACTCGATCGACCTTGTCGAAAGTGGGCTTAGAGCCAAATTCTTCAGGGGCGCTTGTCGTCCCTGGCCTTTTCCTTCTTGTTTCAGGGGTATTAACCACCTGACCTTTACTTTTCTCCCGGACCTTGAGGTGAGGGAGACCGCTTCCGATAGCGGGTCTTGGGGGTGTTTCTACTCGAACGAGCTCACAGGCCAAATATATCCTGGAGCTCTATTCACCCTTGAACTTCGCTACACAACTGTCTTCGACGGGGGACCAAAGTTCATCCCTTCCCGGATTAGTGAGTAACTTAGAGCAAGTTCCTCTTGGGTGACGGAGTCGTGCCACGTAGATCGCAAATTTAGTAGTATTTAATATAGTCCTGTCCTTTTAACTCCTTTACTCTATCCTTGCCTGAAGCTCTGATTCCTTGCGTCGACTGGTCTGATCCTTGTATTAACTGGTCCGGAGTCGCTGAACCCCGAGGGGCCGAGGTCGACCGATGAAGGACCGGGTCGACCAATGAGGGACCCAGGTCAACCAACGAGGGACCGGGTCGACCTATGAGGGACCGGGTCGACCAACGAGGGACTGGGTCGACCGACGAGGGACCAGGTCTACCAATGAGGGACCCAGGTCTACCAATGAGGGACCGAGTCGACCAACGAGGGACCCAGGTCGACCGATGAGGGACCCGGGTCGACCAACGAGGGGCCAGGTCGATCAATGAGCGGCCATGATCAACTCCCTTCGGTACCGGTTAACCGGTACCCTGATACTGATTTTCTTCGGCGGATCCTGCGGATTGTCCTCCATTAACGGTCGCTCCCCTTCGAGGCCCCTGTCTCTCTGGTCCCCTGTCCCTGACCCACGGCCTATACTCCGCATCCAACTGGAGTCTGGGACCTCCACATCACAAAATTAGCACTTCACCACAGCCGCCCCCTGCACTTGCTCAACCGTACAACGGATTGAGCACGCGCATGCCTTCACTTCCTTCGTCACGTAGGTCCTTCATTGTCCCCTTTGTAGCCCCTCCACCTCTAACTCGTGTCTGTCCAGCCATGTCTTCCCCTGGTTCTGATCCACCGTCTGCTGACCCACCGTCCGCTGATCCACCGTCTGAAGAGCCGACCTCGGTCTTCCCAGCGCCTTCAATCGCCCCTGGTTTTAACCCCTCATCTGCTGGCCCACTGTCCGCTGACCCACCGTCTGAAGAGCCGACTTCAATCGCCGTCGCGCCTTCGGTTGCCTCTCCATGTAGAGAGGCGTCCTTGGCCGACCTTCCTGGGCCGGTGTCTTCGCCGTTGAGTGCTGCTGAAACTGTTGTCGTTCACAGCTCGCCTGTTTCCACCGCTTTGCCTCCTGCCGAGACAGCAGCTTCTCCTGTCACGCCGACCCCCATGGTTGACCGTCCGTCTTCCGCACCCGTCAACGTACGGGCAGCTCTGCGGGAATTGCAAGCTCTCGCGGACGCCCATTCCCGCCGCATCGAAGACTGCGAGGGTCGGCTAGGTGTCCTTCCCCCTTCGGCCGCCTTGTTGGCCACTCGTTGTGAGCGGTTGGAGGAGGCACTGCGCGACAAGTCCCGGCTGGTGGCCCAACTTCGCGAAGCTCTCCAGCGCTAGACTGCACTGGTGGACCGTCTGAGATGGAAGGTCGACCACATCCGAAGCCGGTACTCGCTTCTCGCCGCAGAGCTCGACCATGTCGACTTCTCTGACGGGCCACCTCCGGGACCAGCTACTCCTTCGACAGCTTCGCCCCCGGCCGCATGTTCCCCTTCACGGCCGGCGAAAGCTCTTGGTAAACGGTCCCGGCGGCCGTCACCCCGGGTACCCGCCAAAGCCCCCAAGCTTCCGAAGCCCGACGCTTCTGCGATGCCACCGTCGGCGGTCTCTGGTGGTCGTTCCCCTGTCGTGCTTGAGTCTTCGGACGACGACCTCAGCGACGACAGCGAGACCCTTCGGGCGGCTCTGGCCAAGTCTCGTTCTGCTAGTCGGCGCCCTGCCAGTGCGAACCCTGTACGTCTTCCGTCGACGTCCACTCCTCCATCGAGGACCCCTTCGGCTACCGGTCTCTCGTTGAAACGGGCGATGTTCGGGACATCGGACTCGGAGACCGAGTCGTCTGCGGAGAAAAACAAGAGTGCGCCTCCTGTCGCGGACAAAACTTCGCCCCTTCTGGCCGACTCCAGCCTGCTTCCCAGAGACGCCATGATCCCCGGATACATACCTTTTCCGCCGCGGAAGTGGCACCTTGGCCGGTCGACCTGGCCAATTCGTGGTGCATTGTTACAATTGTCTTTCACAGACTTGGTCGACCAGCTGGATCTACCTTGGGGTTGGTTTGTCCCTCCGGACGGAAACCTCGACCGCCCTCCCAAATGGAAGAGGTCGTTGGTGAACCCTCCAATGATCCAGAGATTGCTCGCGGCGGAACCTTGGGTGGAAGCTCGTGTTCCCATGCAGCCCGTGTCCTTCCGACCTGTTTGCTGGTTCGCCCAGTTGGCAGCGGCCTACATCCAGTTTGACGAAGAGCATAGTCAAGCTCTTTGGGAGGCGACCCACTGCTTGTGGATCTCCAAGGACCAAGCGCGAGCGAACTCTTTCCTCGCGTCCTACTACAACGCGCGGAAGAAGCGTCGGAGTCGGGCAACTCGAGCTTGGCGGGAGGTGGTCGACCTCATCTTCATTGGGATGAGCAAGGGCCACTGCGATCTCGACATTTTCCTGGACCCCCTCTTCCGTCATCTTCCTCGAACCCGCCGTGTGGTTTATTGGTTCCCTGGTCGTGAAGAGGGGTCGGACCCGGTCGACCTGCTTGAGGCCCTTCGGGTGTCGGATTCCGCGTGGCCGTGGCTCACCCAGTATCGTTTGTCTTCTGTGCCCCATCCTGGCGCTCTAGTTCCACGCCTCAAAGGCAAGTTTGGGCCATCCGTTTAGGTCTTCCCTTGAACATGAATCTTATTTTCTCTTCGATCCTATTTTTTGTGCTTGTCCATCTTCTATCTCCCCTTGCCATGCTTTCCTCTGTTCCAGGTGATCTTGGCAATCTTCCTCCTTCGTTCTCCATTCTCCTATACCCCTAACTCTTGGAAATTCAAGGCCGCCCCGCAGGCGACCCAAGTCTTACAGCGAGGGGCTGGGCCGACCATTGAGGGAATCGGTCTACCTTCTAAGAAACTTGCTACCGCCGGCTAGTTTTCATGGCTTTGCATTGCTTCGAAACGGTTATGGCTTGTCTTCTTGCGCTAGAAGTCCCGGAGTAAGGCTCCGCAATTCAGATCCACATCGTTCACCCACGAGGGGTCAGGGTGTCTCTTCCATTGCACGAGGAAATCTCGTTGTTGCCTCCCATACCGAGTCTTTTTGCCTGTACGACTCTCTGAAATTTCTTCGACTTCATACTCGCCCTCTTCCAATTCCCGCACCCAGCTGTCTTCTGGTAACAGACATTCATCGAAGTCGACTCGATCTGTTCCATCCACTTTCAGCTCGCTATTAGGTCGATCGGGGAACTCTCTGACGGGCTTGAGCTTGGAGATGTGCACAATTGGGAATAGTCTGTATTCTGTACCTCGTAACTCCAGACGTACTGCATGATCTCCGACTAACTCCTGGACTCGGAACGGTCCGTGCCATAGGTGGGCCAATTTTTTGGCGTACCCCTCCTTCACTCGGTCTAAGTATAGCCATACCCGGGCCCCTGGCTGAATTTCGTGGCCGACTACCCCTTCATTTTGTGCTTGCACCCGAGCCTGACTAGCCGCCCGTAAATTCTCGTTGACTTGGTCTTTTGCTCGCTGATAGTGACTCTGAATCCGATATCTCCATCTCCGAGGTCCTGATTCTCGACGTCGAGTGTTCACCACCGGTAACATAGTCTCAAGAGTGGTCCTAGCATCCCATCCATGTACCAGATAGAACGGTGTTTCCTCCCGTACTCTGTCTTGAGCCGTGTTTAACGCGAACGTTAATCGTTCCGCGTATTCTCTCCAGTCTCGCTGTCCCGCGTCGGCTACGTACATCTTGAGCGATCTCGTTAGAGTCTGGACTATTCTCTCCGCAGTGCCGTTCGCTTGAGGTCGGTAGGCCATGGTCGCTCTCTGACGTTGACCCACCATACGACTGAACGCTCGGAAGAAGTCCGACATAAACCTCGGCTCCCGATCGTGACGGATCATCTCACTGGCACCAAAACGGCGGAAAACGCATTCTTCATATCCCTCAGCTACTGTCTGGGCTGTCCGTGACGCACTTGCTTTAGCCATCACATAACCTGTGAACAGGTCGACCCAGATCAGTAGTTCCGTATTTCCTATATACGACTTGAAGAGAGATGGTATGTGGTCCATCGCGATAATTTGGAAGGGGTACGTCGCTTCAACATTCCCCGGAGACTTCCCTTGTAAAGTGGGTCTCCCTTTCCCAGTCTCACAATCCATGCACTGACCCACATATTTCTGAACACTCCGGAACAGACCCCTCCAATGAAAATATCGTCGGATCCGATGATAAGTACGCCCGATCCCCTGATGGCCGCCTTCCAAACTCGTATGATAATGATGGAGGACGTCGGCTTGGAGACTCTCAGGTATCATCAATCTGGCAGTTATGTCTCGGTCGTCTCCCTTGATTCTCTGGCCGGGGCAGTACACCGCCAGTCCCTCTTCACTTATCTCGTAATCCTCCGACATTTTGCTGCAGGTTCTGGCCGATTCCACCGACAGTTCATTCCAGTCTCCTTGCAAATATGCCTTCAACTCGCGTATCCAGCTCTACTCTTCTTGCGCATCTCGGATCCTGTCCATCCGGAGTTGTTGTACCACATCTTCGTGCATGACCTTTCCCGATATTTTGACGGGGAACCGTGACCTCGTCACCGCGAATACCTTGACCGACTGACCCCGGTCTCTAGGGACCAACACCTCTGGCAGCCGATTGATTGCTTCTAGACCTGGCCACTCTCCTCTCGGTATCGACTCGACCCCTTGCTGCTGATGTAAAGCCGCACTGGCCAACTGGTCTGCGCTCTGATTCCAGTCTCGTTTCACATGTAAGACTGCATGGGTGGGCCACGACAGGAGCCTACTCAACCCCTTGGCCCGCAACGGGGATAGACCTGAAGCTTTGCATTCAATCTCTCCACGCATCTGTCTTATAACCAGATTGGAGTCTCCACAAATAATCAAACGCCATCTCTCCATTGGCTCCAACAGGTCAAAACCCAGTAACATGCCCTCATATTCAGCTTCATTCACCGTAGGCTTGTCGAGATATTTCGATGCAGCTGCAACTATAGTCCATGCAGGGAGTCTCCACACAATAGCGCTGCAAGCACCTCCCCCTTGTTTCACCCGGGCCGACCCATCGAAACTCATCACGTACAGTTCTTCATTTAGTTCCACTGTGGGCGTCGGTAGGTCGACCACTTGCCTGGATTGCTTCTTGGGATCAATTGACGCCAGAATTGAGTCCACATTCTCTCGAGGCGTGATGCTGGCTGCTAACACCCCCAGTACCTGGTCCTCGCCTTTCTTGCATTTCACAATCTCCAAAGTCCACTGTGACAACAGAGCGGCCCAGTTTCCTAAGCGACCTTGCAACCCCGAAGACTTCACTAGCCATGGTAGTGTAGAATGCCTCGTCAGAACCTTGAGAGGTCGGGTGACCAACATCGTGAAACAAGTTTCCAATATCCGTAACAACGCCAGCACTTCCTTTTCTACTGTGCTATAGTTCACCTCGTTTGACTTGAGGGTTCGGTTCGTAAACATTACCGGCATGTACATGCCGTCGTAATTTTGCACCAACGACGCCGAGATAGCCCAATCACTTGCGTAGACAATGATGACCGCCTCTCTAGCCGGGTCGAAATGTCGTAGGATGGGCGCCGTAGCAATCTCGTTCTTGAGCATGGCAAACGCTACTTGTACCTTCGACCATTTTTCTTCGTCGTCTTCCTGGGCCGCCACTTCCTCGTTAGCCTTCAATTTGCACCTCCAAGCGTGAAAATCCACCTCTCTCAGTTCGTAAAGGATCGACGCGTATATGGCATAATCTTCGATGTACCTGCTGTAGTAATTTAGGATTCCTAGAAAGGACTGCATAGCCTTCAGCGTTGTCGGTAGAGGTAGGTCGACCAAAGACTGAAGATCTTTTGGGTGGGCCTCTAGTCCCCCTTTGGAAACTCGATGTCCAAGATACTCGACCTTCCGACATCCCCACGTACTCTTGACGGCAATGACCGAAAAATTCCAATAGTCACACACGTCTAGCAGCCGCTCCACTTTCTGGTATAATACGTCCCACGATTCGGCCGGAACAAGTATATCGTCAATGTATGATCGTCGACCCAATACAGAGAGGCCCGATTTTGCATCGGGTTCCCCTGTTGCGAACAAATCCTCTGTTTCCTCTGTGGCCGCCCCTGGCGAAATCCGTAGGAATCCATATAACGCATTATCCAACAACCTTTGATATATCTGAGGCGCATTCTTAAGCCCAAAAGGCATCCGAAGCCATTCAAATAATCTTAGTGGAGTAACGAAAGCTGAGATTAGTCTCGCCCTTTCGGTCATACTGACGACCCAAAAACCACTCGCCATATCAAGGGAACAATACCATAAAGCCGTGTCCAAATCTTCCAGTAATTCGTTAATCAACGGCATCGGGTATACCATGAGCTGGGTGAGATCATTCACCAACCGATAGTCGATACATAATCGAATATCGACCCCATTCTTCTTCACGATAATTACAATTGGGCTGGACCATGGCGAGGTGGAAGGCTGAATGATCTTTGCTGATAAAAGTCCCTTGATCAGGTCGGCTAGCTTCTCTCTGAATTGAGGGGATACCTTCCGTACGCGTTGCGCGATCGGTCTTGCGTTCCCCACATCGATATCGCATATCGCTCCTCGGGCGGCCGGGGGTAAGGCGTTACCTTTGCCCATCAGCAGATGTCGTTTCTTCCATATTATTTGTCGCAACCGGTCCACCTCTTCGGGAGTGTTCCCATCTGGATCTGGAATCTGTATATCTTCTAACGCAATGCCTTCGGATGAGGGGTCCACTTCCGGTACGACCGCCCACCCTGGCCTTATGTCCTCGGCCCAAAGTTCTCTACTCTCGAAAGAACACACCTGGTCATCTGCCTGTAACAAGTCTACCGGTTTGACTTCCTTCTCATTGGTGGTGGTCACTGTATGTAGATCTTCTTCAAATACACTCCGATTTTGGGCGGTCCCCTCCTGCCAATTCACCCTCTCTTCGCACAGTTGTTCTTCACTGTCGGGTACCGGTTGGTGCGTTATATTCATCATTGGGGTTGGGGCCTGCGGTCGCTGTAAGATGTGTGACGGAGTATTATACTCTGGTCTCTCCACTAGTGGCCCCTCTTCCTCTTCCGTTGGGTCGACCTGATGGTCGACTTGGTCGGTGGTAAATTCATAAGCCAGATTTAGCCATTCCGCATATCTTCGAGAGCCTACCGAGACAAACCCTGGCGTTCTCGGAACTTGCTCCCTAGTCAACCACATACCTACCTTGGTATCTTCATGCAATGTTAAGGGGCGAGGGCTGACATTGCTTATCTTCAAAATCGGTCGACGTCCTATCCCTTGTATCATGGTGGTCACCCATCGTTCACCCCTCGTGACCCACAATTTCCACTGTTCTGAGGTCGACCTTTTGAGAGGCACTTCCGTACATCCTCCAACGGATATCTGTACATACCGACCCAATTTCACATCCGATACTCGCGTATTATACAGTGTCCTTCGCCCAGTCAACTGTACCCTGACCTCATCGGGGAGGCAGAGAGTTCCGTCGGCCAAGTCTAATCGGATACCGGCTGGAACCATGAAGTCCATCCCCAAAACTGCATCTTGGCCTACCATAGGGCCTACCCACACCTTAAAGATGTACACCAAGTTCCCATTCAGAGTGACCTTGATGCAAGTGCGTCCCTCCGTGGTGTATACGGCTTCCCCAATACCAATACATTCTTGTCGTTCACTTTCATCAATTTGGCAGCCTACCTTACGAGCAAAGGCGATATCGAGAATGGATATCTTGGCACCAGTATCGAACAACAAATTTGCATGGTCGTTGTTGACCTTTCCAGAGGCTTTCGCTTGCCTGAACCATTTAGTAGGGGCGTGGTATTTCCAGTAACCCCTAGACTCGCCTGGCAATAAGTACAACTCCATTACTGAACTTTCTCGAGCAAAACTATTAGGTTCATTCAAAGAAGCAACATGGACCACAGGGTAATTTCCAATCTTCGATATATTTTCAATCTTAACTGGAATACCCGTCCCCTCCTTGGGCTGTTTCTCCACATATGCAAAGATGCAACAATTAGAACGCTCGGCTCGTACCAGATTCAAACCTGGCGAGCGTCCTAATTTGCCATCTTCTCGAGTTTCTCCGGGAAAATTCCTGCATGCTTTGCCGGGTTATACCATTGACGGAACAAATTGTAGAACTCCTCCATCTGGCACTTCCCAATCTCGTGAATCTCTCCACAACCCCGGCATACAAACAGGCAGCGGTCAGACGGGTGACCTTTCCTTCCACAGCGGTCGCAGGTCAATCTTTTCCAGCAATTCAGATCTCCATGTTTCTTGGACCCGCAATAAGCACATCTCGTGTTTGGGGTCGCTGATGATGGGCCGGGTCGCTGGTCTACCGCCTGGCGATGTTGGTCGGCCTCCCTAGTCGGTAGATTCTTTGAGAACCACCTCACACCTGGTTCCCTCCCTGCTTCCTTCTCCATAAGGTAGACTCGTCTTAGATCTCCCTCATTCTCCGAGGAGTCTGGACTGGAATCTTCAGAGCTCGAGTCTTCCAGGGGCGTCCGTACTGCATGTATGGAGCGGCGGTTCATATCTCTCGGCCTGTCTGGTAGTGCCGGTGCCTTCTGACGAAACTTGTTTGATCCAAACAGCATCTTGCCTAGTCTTGCCTTCGTCCGCTGACATGCTGTCAATACTTCCGCCAATTCTTCTACATCCGCCAGACGCAGCATAGTCAACTTGTCTGCTAGCTCTGGGTCGTCCACCGTCAAAATGTAGTGATCGACATGATCCTTCTGAATCTTGGGCGACCCATCCTTAATCTCCATCTTCGCCCTGAGTCCAAGCACATTCAGGCGGTACAGATAATCCAGCAGGGTCTCTTCCGACCTTTTCTTCGCATGGTAATACTGACGGGCGACAGGTACCCCCGTGCCACAGAACCGAATCATGAATTCTTGCATTAGGTCCTTCCAGTTTCCTCGGACTGAGCGACCCAGTTGACGATACCAATTCTGTGCCGGCCCAGTCAGCAAACCTCCAAAAACAAGACATCGTTCGTCATCTGGTGCTTGGTCTCTTATAAATGCTGTCTTGACCGTCGATACCCAGCTGCGCGCTCTGTCTTCGTCTTGGTCTCTTCCATGAAATTCTTTAAGATCCGAGGTCGCCGAGAGTTTGATGCAAGGGACCATACTTAGTATCTGTCCCAACGCTGCGTTCGCCATCATCGACTGAGGTCCCCTCAAATCCATGTTGTTAGGGTCGAACTCACAGGAACCGACGAATTCCATATCGACGTCGGTCATCGTGTGGCCTCTTGGCATTTGTATGCCTGGATGCTGGTCATGGTGAGCGTTCGCCCTTTGCGCCTCTGGTCTTCCTCCTGCTGCATTCCCGTTAGGGTGTGCCCGCGGTACTTGGCGTTCATTCAAAAATCTTGCCATCGACGCGTCGAAGAGGGTCTGCAGATTACCTACCGGGTAGGTAGGCCCTTCCCTTCAGCATCTTCGTCACGGGGCAGAGCAAATTCCAACTTTTTTCCTTGCTGATTTCCCATTGGCTGAAAATCGGAATGATTTTCATTCTTGCCACGCGTCGCCGTTTCAAGACCATTTGACTCCTGCTCCGCGCTGCGCGCTCGGGCCTGGAGTAGCGCCGCCCCAGTTGGGCCTAGGGGCATCCTAGTGACCGATCCAGTCGAGGACGATCCTGGGGACCACGGAGCTGCTGCCATATAATCGCTTGACGTTAGGTGTTGGGATGGGCCTTGATTCGCCCCTGGGTGGCCGGCGGCTCCGTCATGTGAGGATACACCGTGATGTCTTGAAGCGTCATCTGGCTGTCCTTATCCCGTGTTCGTGTGTTTGTCGTCAGAGGTGGGTGTTCCTTTGTTGGCGTGGTACCGACTAGGATTGACAGACGCTTGTGTATATGCTCTAACGCTTTTGTGATTCTTTCGAGTCCCAGGGACAGCAGGTCGTCCGGGTCGAACCGACCTGCGACCATGTTCGCTTCACGAAGCATGGTGACCAGCGCTGTGATCGCGTCCGTGACGGTTTGCAGCCGTGGTAGGGTCGACACCGGCCCAGTGAGTTGACCCAGCTGCCGGATCTCCAGGATCTTCGCGACGGGGTCGCTCTCCAGGAACGCGTTCAGCTTGCGTTGGTGGTAGGCCCTCGTGACATCAGCGTCTGTCCATGACGCCAGTCCTGCCTTCTCGGGGCCTATCGACTTGGTGTTTCCGGGTGCCTTCATCCGGAACTTGTTCGGCTTGGATTGCGCGATCTTGTTTTGTTGTTTTTTTGGGGACCTTAGCCTCTCGGTTTTCACCGTCGGCTGATGGTCCTCTGGATCATGATAGGCGTCATGACCCAAGGTGTCCTCAACGAGGACATAGGGAGGGTATTTAGGTTTTTCTTCAATGAATTCAACCTCGACCATGTTGACCGGGCCCCTCCCAAGGCCCGGTCGGTCCTTCGACCCTTTGTTTGTTTCTTCTTGAGTCACTGGCTATCGGTCTTCCAGTGACTCTTCGGTCTTGTGCTCCTTCTTGACATGAACATCTTTATCATCTTGGGACTCGCGGTGAAATCCCGCGTCTTCCGAAGATCCGGGCACGCGTACCATTGTGGTGGAGTGGGTTCTCAAAACTGTATGATGAGACCCCAAACCACTCACTGTGCCGGACTGCCGACTGTCGGAGGGGGTACCCCGATGCCGCGTATGAACCTTCTCTCACCTTGTGTACCCGTCGGCTGGCGGGTTGCACTCTTCGGAGGACTTGGTGACGATGTAGATGTCTGCCTTGAGGGAGGTAGACCTGGGGGGCCTCGAGTGGATATGCTTCACTCTGTGGGCCGGTAGGTGGCCACTCGATCGACCTTGTCGAGAGTGGACTTAGAGCCAAATTCTTCAGGGGCGCTTGTCGTCCCTGGCCTTTTCCTTCTGTTTCAGGGGTATTAACCACCTGACCTTTACGTTGCTCCCGGACCTTGAGGTGAGAGAGACCGCTTCCGATTGCGGGTCTTGAGGGGTGTTGCTACTCGAACGAGCTCACAGGCCAAATATATCCTGGAGATCTATTCGCACTTGAACTTCACTACACAACTGTCTTCGACGGGGGGCCAAAAATATATCCCTTCCCGGAACAGTGAGTAGCTTAGAGCAAGTTCCTCTTGGGTGACGGAGTCGTGCCACGTAGATCGCAAATTTAGTAGTATTTAATATAGTCCTACCCTTTTAACTCCTTTACTCTATCCTTGCCTGAAGCTCTGATTCCTTGTGTCGACTGGTCTGATCCTTGTATTAACTGGTCCGGAGTCGCTGAACCCCGAGGGGCCGAAGTCGACCGACGAGGGATCCAGGGCGGCCGATGAAGGACCCAGGTCTACCAACGAGGGACCAAATTGACCAACGAGGGACCGGGTCTACCGATGAGGGACCAAGTCAACCGACGAGGGACCGGGTCGACCAACGAGGGACCCAGGTTGACCGATGAGGGAACCGGGTCTACCAACGAGGGGCCAGGTCGATCAATGAGCGGCCATGATCAACTCCCTTCGGTACCGGTTAACCGGTACCTTGATACTGATTTTTCTTCGGTGAGTCCTGCACTTTGTTCTCCGCCAACGGTCGCTCCCCTTCGAGGCCCCTCTCTTTTCCCTGACCCATGGTCTATACTCCGACTCCAACTAAATTCTAGGGGTCCCCATATCGCAAAAACAGCACTTCACCACATAAGTACCGCGATCCGATACTAATTATTAGTACCGCGATCTGATAGTAAAATGGTATTAGATCCGATCGAGGTAGCGATCCAGATCGCGGCGATATTGGAGTGGACCACATTACAAGATCTGGTTTTTACGAAGGGTGATACGTGGCAACAGATCCTGAGCTACAGATAGTCAAAATAATAGGTTTTGGCATTTGATTGGTTAACATTAACAGAGTTCAATTTGCTTCTTAGTACACGTGTCGACTAAAGTAAATGAAGGTAGTTAACAACTTGATGGTAAATTGTAAAGTGATTACTTATAGGTCCTTAGTTCACAAAAAGCTACCTCTAAGCCCATCCTTTTGTAGAAGCTTCATCAATGACGTTAATTGATGACGCCATTCCGTGACGTCTTACGATGACGTCACAAACACGGATACCTTACCGGCATGTGGGTGTGGTGGAGCGGATTCTCAAACAACGTAGGAGAACCACAAAAACACACAGCGCCGGACTGCCGACTTACGGAGGGGGTACCCCGATACCGTGTCGCGTCAACCTTGGGTCTCACCTTGTGTACCCGTCGGCTTGGCTGGTCTTGCTCCTCGGTTGACGCATAAGACTTAAAGACTTGGTCTTTGTATAGGACTTGGACTTGGTGGTCCCCGAGTGGATATACTTCAATTGGGACCGGGTTTCTTCAGCTCAATCGACTTAGTCGAGAGCGATGCACCTGGTACTGCGTACCCCTTTTGTGGCTGACTGTTCTTGGTCCTTGGACCCCTTTGTGTTCTTCCCCGTAGGGAAACCGCTTCCTGTAGCGGGTCGTAGAGTCTTGACACTTACTTGACACCTCAGGCCAACTATTCTGAGGTTCAACTTGCGTTGCTTGAGCCGTCTAACACCTGCTGGACGTCGGGAGGCCAAAGGGTATCCCGCCCGGAAGAGGTGAAGCGACGGAGAAGCTTAGAAGGGGCGCTTAAAGCTGCCACGTGTAATGCAAATTCGAGTTTGTTTATTTACCTTATTCTCTGTATGCTTTTCTTGCCTAACCTTCACCCTTTAATCTAGATAGTGCCCCGTGTCGACTCTCGGAAGAAGAACTGGCTCCTTATTACCTTTACTTTCTGTAATCTTCGAAATTCCATGTACCGATTCTGCACCCTCGGACATTGGACCCCTGGACCCCTGTACCCCTGGGCCCCTGTACCCCTGGGCCTCTGGAACCTGTTTCCGGGACCTGGGGCCTGTGCTGACTCCGCACGTCTGGGTCCTTATATTCTTAATACGGCGGGATCTGGTGTATGGTTGTAAATCCGCGAGGCCGGGTCGTGGTCACTCCCTCGGGGAAGTGACCAGAAATTATCTTTCTCTCTGTTCCATTTCCCTAAAACTCCAACTTTCCCTGGCACTTTACCACAGTTGTCCCCTGCGCGCTGGTCTTTCGAACTGCGGTAAGACCACGTGCACCCTTGTCCAAACTATTTGAATTAACAGTAAGTGATCCTACGTCGTTTGGGTGGTTGCGTTCACCAACTCACACGTCTTGTATCCGTTAGTGACTTCTCGTAATCTTTTCACCGGGTTCCAAGCACCTGACCGTTGGCCTTTTCCCGAGCTTCCTGTACCTGACCCTGACGAGGTCGCCCCGACCTTGGACCTTATTGGGGAGTCCCCCAATTATCTGGAGGTATCTCAAGCTTGGGAAGTTTTACGTGTCGCGGTGGAACGGGCCCAGTCCATGGAGACCCTCGCTGAGGAACACAGGGTCCTCACACGGGCCTACCAGATGGAACATCGCCGGACCGCGGAATTACAGCGTCGCGTAGACGACCTCACGGAATCCGAGGTGACCCATGTGCCCCGGATACAGTCTTGGGTCCGGAATCTGGTCCACGAGCATGAAGTGGACCAGCTGGCCATCGCCGAGTACCGGGATGCACTCGCCCAACGGGTGGACAATGTTCGGGAAGTGGAAGCATCCCGATTCCAGATCAAGTACTGGAAGGACCAGTACAACGAGGCTGTCGAAAATTCTTCGGCTGAGATTCGGTCGCTTGAGTCCAAGTTGGACGCACTTCGCAGTCCTCAAGAACTGTCCAAACAAGTGTTGGTACTCCAGAAGGAGGTTGCCAACTACAAGAGCCGCGTGAAGACCCTCCTCCGGGAACGTGACCAGCTGCAGAAGCAGCTAACAGTTGCTCGAGGCACGGCGGCAAAATCGACTCCAGCCACGACCAAGGCCCGAAGTTCCAGAACGACGAAAAGGTCACGTTCGCCTTCAGCCAAGGCTTGGTCGCCCCTTAAGCCGAAGAAGCGAAAAGCCAATCGTGCCCCGGGGTCATCTGAGGCCGAGGATAGCAGTAGTGACGACTCGATGTTCGCCGCCATGGACAGATCGCGGGCTTCCAGTCGTCGCTCCGGCCCTGTACCCTTTACGTCAGAGGTCGGCCCCGAGGTCATAGACCTATCGACTAAGGCCAAGTCCAAGGTTCCCACTCCGCCTTAAAGGCCCCCATCCCCTCGCACCTGCCACGCAGCGTCTCGGGCGTCAAGGAACAAGAAGGCTCGAACGACGTACTCCGACGAGTTCTTAGAAATGTTTGGACCAGACTCTGAAACTGAGAGTGACGAGTCTAGCCATGCTAAGCGTAAGCCACCAGCCAAAAGTTCCCGCCGCAAGGGCCCCGCCGGCAAGGGTCCAGTACCACCCAAGGGATCCAGCGGCAAGGGTCCAGTACCACCCAAGGGTTCCAGCAGCAAGGGTTTCGCACCATCCTCCAAGGGTTCCAGCAGCAAGGGTTTCGCACCATCCTCCAAGGGTTCCAGCGGCAAGGGTTCCAGCGGCAAGGGTCCAGCACCATCCTCCAAGGGTTCCAGCGGCAAGGGTCCCGCACCACCATCCAAGGGTTCCAACCGCAAGGGTCCCGCACCACCATCCAAGGGTTCCAGCCGCAAGGGTCCTGCACCACCACCCAAAGGTTCCAGCAGCGAGGATCCTGCATCCACATCTGAGGGTCCCAGCCGCGAGGATCCGGTACCAACACCTGAGGGTCCTGCCAGCCAGGGTCCCACCCATGATGATTTCCCCGACCGTAACATCCACGGCTACTCCCTTCCTGGTTATGCGACGCCCAGCACGTTCGCCCCAGGAAGACGTTGCCCCCTGGTCGATTTCCCAGGTAGGGGCCCTCGTTATCACCCAGCTGACGCCAGAGGAACTTTGGTCCAAGGTATCGCTTCCACTGTCTTGGGTGGGTGCCTCTGAAGACCAGAAGCCCCGAAGTCCCCCAATCTGGAGCGAAGCCCTCATGAAGGACTCTCAACTTCAGCTTCTGATGGACTCATGTCCTTGGGCCCAGGGGGTCGTGACCGTAACCCCTATTTCTTTTCTGGTGTCCGGCTGGTTCAGTGACCTCGTGAAGCTCCATGATACGTATGTCGATGCGTCACGCCAGAGTCTATGGGAAGACCGACACCGACTTCCACTTTTCTCCGAACTCCGTACAAAGAGCCAATACGCCTCTCGGCTGTCCAATGCGAGGAAGAAACGGCGGGCCAAGGCGGTGAGGGCTTGGATGGACGTACTTGATAAGGTCCTGGAAGGGATGAAGGCCGGTCACTGTGACCTCGACATTCTTCTTGACCCCTACTTCCAGCCCATGATCCCGACCCGTCAGCTGACCGTCTGGTACCCAATCGTGACCACGGAGGATCCTCAGTTGTAATTGTTGAGAGCTTTGCAGACCGCAGACGACACTGCCCCCTGTCGCGTGTTCTATCGCAAGAACATTCAGGAACACCCCGCCTTCCAGGTCCCTCGTCTCTCCGGCAAATTTCGCCCGGACCGATACATAAAATGTTTAGTCAGCTAGCTTTCTGCTCCAACGCTTTTTCGGTAACTTCACGCTCCTTTTCTTTGAGCCTATTCCCATGGGCCCCTGTACCCCTAGGCCCCTGGACCCCGGTACTCTGGGCCTTTCACAATACTTCGCAATCTCTTTTGTGCTGTCGCACTCTCGAATATAATAACTTGACCTCCTTGTAAATGTATGACAAATACCGCCTCCTTCTTGCATCATCTTGGCCTTCCCAAGATGAACTCTCCCCCATGACTCTGCATTGCCTCGAATCGGTTCCGAGTAGCCTGTCTGCGCTCATAGTCCCTAAGCAATCCTCCGCAGTTGAGGTCCACCTCATCCACCCATGACGGGTCAGGATATCCTTTCCATTGTACCAGGTATTCACACTGGATCCGTCCGTACCGAGTTTTCCTTCCCATACGTCTGTCTAGAATTTTCTCCACTTCGTATTTGTCATCTTCCAGTTCCGCGACTCAACTATCTTCTGGCAATAGAGCTTCATCAAAATCCACCCGGTTCGCTTCGTCTACCACCAACACCGTATCTGGTCTATCCGGGTATTGCCGGACCAGCTTCAATTTTGAAACGTGTACCAACGGGTATATACGGTAGTCTGTTCCACTGATATCTAAACGACCGGCATAGTCACCCACCAGTTCTCTCACTCGGAACGGCCCATGCCATAGATATGCCAGCTTTCGAGCATACCCCTCCTTGACCCGGTCCAAGTATAACCAGACTTGGGAATCCACCTCAATATGACCATCAACCACCTCCTCATTGTGGGCCTTGGCCCAACATTCCATCGCAGATCGTAATAATTCGTTGGCTTGTTCCCTCGCTCTGCGATACTGACGTTGTACGCTATATCGCCATCGACGGGGCTCACATTCACGCCGCTTCGTGCTGCCTAACGGTATGGTGGCTTCTAGAGTACTTCGGGCATCCCAGCCATGTACCAAGAAAAATGGAGTTTCCTTTCGGATCCGGTCCTGGGCCGTATTCAACGCGAAAGTGAGCCTTTCTGCATAGGCATCCCAGTCCTTCTGATCTACCTCTGACACATACATTTTGATGGACCGTGTAATGGTCTGTACCATTCTCTCTGTTGTGCCATTGGCCTGTGGTCGATACGCCAGAGTCGCCCGCTGTTTCTGCCCAATTATGCGGTTGAAAGCACGAAAGAAATCTGACATGAAGCTGGGTTCTCTGTCGTGACGGATCGCCTCACTGGCCCCAAACCGACGGAATACGCACTCTTTGTAACCTTCTGCCACGGTTTGGGCCGACCTCGACGAACTAGCCTTGGCAATCACATATCCCGTAAACAGTTCCACCCAAATCAACAGCTCGGTATTACCCTTGAACGACTTGGGCAAATATGGGATATGGTCCATCGCGATAACTTGGAACGGGCGGGTAGCTTGAATGTTCCCTGGACTTCTCCCTCGTAAGGTGGGGCCACCTTTGCCAGTCTCGCAGTCTACGCAAGTGCCAACATAGCGCTGAACGCTCCGAAATAAGCCTTTCCAATAGAAATGTTTCCGGATCCGTTGGTATGTACGACCAATTCCCTGGTGTCCCCCTTCTAGACTTGTATGGTAGTGGTGTAGAAAGTCTTGTTGTAGACTTTCCGGTATAACTAGCCGAATCAACCCATCACGGTCCTCGTCTACTGTTCCCTTGTAAGAGCAGTACAGAAGAAGATCGCCATCATCCAAAGCGTAGATCATCTCAATCTTTGCACATGTAAATGCCACCTCGGCCGATAGACTACTCCAGTTGCCCCGTAGGTAAATCTTCAAATCACGTATCCACATCTCTTCATCTTGGGCTGCTGCAATTCGTTCGATCCTTATCCGTTGCACCACTTCCTCTTGCACGACTTCCGTTGGTATTCTGGATAGGGCCCGGGATCTCGTAACAGCTGTAACTCGCAATGCATGGTTCTGGTCCTTGGGTATTAAAAGCTCAGGTAGACGGTTGATTGCTTCGAGGTCCTGGAACTCTTCTTCCGGAACTATATCGACACCCTGTTGCTGGTGCAAAGCCACGTTAGCAAGTCGGTCTGCACTTTGGTTCCATTCGCGCTTCATGTGTAGAAACTCGTGAACGGGCCAGGACCTGAGTTTTTCCAGGGCCTTCGCCCGTCGTACTGTCAGGCCCTGCGCCTTACACTAGATTTCTCCTCGCATCTGTCGCACGACCAGGTCAGAATCTCCACACACTATCAGACGTCTACGCTCCAGGTTCTCCAGTAGAAGGAAGCCCAACAATAGGCCTTCATATTCTGCCTCATTTACTGTCGCTTCAGTCAAATATCGGGAAGCAGCGGCGACTACCGTCCATTCCAAGATTTGCCACACAATAGCACTGCAGGCCCCTCCCCCACGCTTAACTCGTGCAGAACCATCAAAACTGACCACATAGAGGCTTTCCTCGGGTTCAACCGTAGGGGAACCACCGTGATAATTTGGGGGGTTTTTTCCTAGGGGTAATTGAAGACAAGATGGAGTCCACGTTTTCGCGAGGCATTATGCTGGCTGCCAATGTCCCCAGTATTTCATCCTCGCCCCGCTTACACTTAATCACTTCTAACGTCCATTGAGACAGGAGTGCAGCCCAGTTTCCAAGGCGACCTTGTAGACCCGGTGACCAGACCATTACGCCAGTGTTGAGTGTCGGGTCAAGACCTTGGTAGGTCGGGTGACCAGTGACGTGTAGCAAAGGTCTAGTATCCGCAATAGCGCGAGCACTTCCTTGTCCACCAGCCCATAGTTGATCTCGTTTGGCTTTAAAGTCCGACTCGTGAAAGTTACCGGCATATACACCCCTTCATATTCCTGCACCAGGGATGCCGAGATGGCCCACTAGCTAGCATAGACGATAATGACAGGTTCCCGGTCTGTATCAAAATGGCGGAGGATTGGGGCAGTGGCGGTCTTATTCTTTAACATAGCAAATGCCACCTGCACCCGGGCCCATCGGTCCTCCTCCTGGTCATCTCCCTGTATGTCCCCAGTCCTGCTTATCCGGTTTCGTAATACGTGGTAATCCACTCCCCTTAGTTCGTACAGAATGGACGCATAAATGGCGTAGTCCTCCAGGAACCGACTGTAGTAGTTAAGACTCCTGAGAAACAACTGCATAGCTTTCAGGGTAGTGGACAACGGTAAGTCCACCAAGGGCTGAAGGTCCTTAGGGTGGGCCTCCAGCCCTTCCGCTGATACTTGGTGGCCAAGGTAATCTACCTTATGACAGCCCCATGAGCTCTTAACCGCGCTGATCGATAAGTTCCACTTGTCACACACCTCCAAAAGTCGCTCCACTTTCACGCATAAGTTATCCCATGACTCCGAGGTCACCAAAATGTCGTCGATATAGGACCTACGTCCTAATATAGATTTCTTGAGGTCTCCCTCTGGATGGCCCACATCGAACAGGTCCTCTGGTTTGTCAGAGCCCGGCTCTGAGGAAATCGTAAGAAACCCATATAAAGCATTATCCAACAGCCGCTGATAGATCTGCGGCGCATTCTTCAGTCCAAACGGCATTCGTTTCCACTCAAAAAGTCCGAGCGGGGTTACAAAGGCCGAGATTAAACGGGCTCGTTCAGTCATACTGACCACCCAAAAACCGCTAGCCATATCCAGTGAGCAGTACCACAGGGCCTTATCTAGGTCTTCCAGCAACTCATTCACGAGAGGCATAGGATACACCATAAGCCGCGTTAAATCATTCACCATCCGTTATTCAATGCACAGCTTTATATCCACCCCATTCTTCTTGACAATGATTACAATTGGACTGGTCCATGGGGAGGTGGAATGCTGGATTATCTTGGATGACAAGAGGCCTTTTATCAGGTCTGCCAGCTTCTCCCTAAATTGAGGGGCCACCTTCCGTACCCGTTGGGCGATTGGCCGTGCTTTCCCAACATCAATATCGCACACTGCTCCTCGATCCGCCGGGGGTAATGCATTACCTTTTCCCATCAGCAAATGTCGTTTTCTCCATATAATCTGACGGAGGCGGTCTACCTCCTCCTTTGGGGTATCACCGGAGTCTGGAATCGGGATGTCTTCCCACATAACTTCGTTCGTGGATGGGGTGACCTCAGGAATAACAGACCAATTTTTGTCGATATCCTCGGCACATAAGTTTCCACTCTCGTGAACACAGACCTGGTCATCAGGAGTATCTACTTCAGCCTTGATAATCGGTGGACCCTCTCCATATCGTTCCTATCCCTAGATGAGACTTCCGTGCCCACACTAGCTCCAGTTGGTTGACCTCCATCGAGGGCCTCCCCTCCAGACTCCTGATCTGATGGTAATGACTCAGGGTCCCTCATAACAGGCTCGTGCACCACCGTTAATCACTGGCACTTGGGTCCCCGTCCGTAGCAACATCTTCTGTGGAGTCGTGTACTGAGGTTTCTCGACCATCGGACCTTGGTACAGTGGTTTCTGCATCCTCCTCGTCAGTGGTTGCTTGGTAGATTAGATTTTTCCATTCAGCGTACCTCCTAGAGCCAACTGACACGAATCCTTGGGCCCGGGGAACCCGGTCCTTAGCCAGCCAAATGCCCAGCTTGGTATCCTCGTGTAGGATCAGGTCCTTGTCGCTCACATTAGTGACCCTCAAGAGTTGGCGATGTCCATGTCCTTGGATCATCGTAGTTACCCATATGTCTCCACGGGTCATCCATAATTTCCACTGGTCCGACGTAACCTTCTTCAGCGGAGCCTCGACATATTTTGTCGCCGGTAAATTCACGTACTGGCCCAATTTTACCTCAGAAATATGGCCACTATACAAGATCTTGCGACCTGTCAGCTGGATTCGAACTTCGTCTGGCAAGCAAATAGTTCCGTCCGCCATGTCCAAACGAATTCCAGCTGGCACCATAAAGTCCATTCCTAGTAGCACATCCTGGCCAGCCATGGACCCGACCCACACATTGAAGAAGTATACTAATACACCATTCAGTGTTATCTTGATCTTCGTTCGCCCTTCCGTGGTGTAAAATGCTTCTCCAATGCCCACGCACTCTTTTTTTCGCTTGTGTTAATCTGACAGCCTGCCTAACGAGCAAATGCGATATCCAAAATAGATATCTCGGCACCAGAATCAAACAGTAGATTCGCACGAATATTGCTAACTTTCCCAGAGGCCTTGGCTTGCTTAAACCACTTTCCTGGGGCATGGTGTTTCCAGTATCCTCTTGACTCTCCCGGCAATAAATCCAATGTCATCATAGTCTCTCCTCGGGAATAAACGTGAGGTATACATGCATTGGCCACAGCAGCAACAGAATTAATGCAAAAGCCCGATGTATTTCCAATCAATTCATCCAACTTATTGACCTTCCCCACGGGGTGTTTCTCCACAAATGCATGAATGTAACAACTAGAACGCTCGGCTCGTACCAGATTCAAACCTGGCGAGCGTTCTAATTTAACATCTTCTCCGCGGCCTCAGGCAGCTGACCCGCGTGTTTGGTCGGGTTGTACCACTGGCGAATCAGATTGTAGAACTCTTCCATCGGGCACTTGCCGACGTCATGAACCTTGCCGCAACCGCGACACACAAACAGGCAGTGATCGGCTGGGTGACCCTTCCTTCCACAGCACTCGCAAACGAGTCGCTTCCAACAGTCTAGATCCACATGCTTCCTAGATCCACAATGGGTACACTTTGTCGCGGGTGACCCTGGAACCACCTTTTGCCCAGGTCCCTCTGCCATACGTCGACTTCGGTCTGGGTCTGGGTCCTGATGATCCCGGGGGTCATCTGCGTTCCTCTCCCTGCCAGTGTAAGGCTTACTCGCCGCCGCATAAATTCTTCTGAGGTCACCTTCTCCCTCAGTCCCACTGGATCTGGACCCTTGGTCATTTTCACTTTCAGAAGTGGCTCGGATGACTTGGACGGGTCTTCTCAGCTGACTCTTGGTGTGGTCTGGAGTGGTTGGGGCCTTCTGGCGAAACTTACTGGACCCGAACAAGACCCTTCCTTGACGCGTCTTCGCTCTCTGACGAGCCAGCAGGACTTCCTCCAGGTCGTCTGCATCAGAAAGTCTGAGCAATGTAAGCTGGTCCGCTAATTCTCGATTATCCAAGGTTTCCACGTAATGATCCACGTGTTCACGCTTTACACTGGGGGGTCTACCCTTAATATCTAGCTTGGCCCTGAGCCCCGCCACGTTCAAACGGTACAGATATTCCAAGGTTGACTCATCGGTACTCTTTCTGGCGTGATAATATTGTCGGGCCACCGACACCCCCAAGCCGCAAAATTGTGCTTGGAACTCTCGCAGAAGCAATTTCCAATCAAAGCGTACCGTACGACCCAGCTGTCGATACCAATTCTGAGCTGGACCTGTGAGCAGGGACCCAAAAATGAGACACTTCTCGCTGTCTGGTGCCTGGTCTCGGAGGAAAGCCGTCTTTACCTTAGTGCTCCAGCTTCTGGCACGATCTTCATCGTGGTCCCTTCCGCTAAATTCCTTCAGATCCGACGAGGCCGATACCCTAATGTGTGGAACAACAGTAGGGGGTCCTCCTGCCGTAGCCGTGGCCACAGTCGCTCGCGCTGAAGTCATCGGGAACGCCAAGTCATCTGGGTCGTATTCATCATGGGTTGACCCCACAGATTCCATGTCCACATCCGGGATATCGCCTAGTGGTCCTAGGCGCTCAATCCGCTGGGAGGACCTGGGATGAACTGGTCCTTGACCCTTCGTGGTTTGTCCCCTGTCCACTGCAACTTTTGTGGAGCCTTGCTCTTCAAGGAACTTGGTCATCGCCTTATCAAAGTACGACTGGAGTGCGCTAGGGGGAACTGACTCAGTCTTTGTTTCCTGATCCGTTTTTGTCCCCATCAACCTTGGCTCCACTTTGCACCGGGCTTCCGTCTCCTCCTGTGCTTGGCGCTGGACCCATGGGGTTGCTGTGTCCATATGGCCATCTCCGCGAACTCGTGCTTCTAACAACGCTGCACCAACTGGACCCAATTGCATTCGGTCCACCGTATCCATCAGGGCCGACATCATAGATGAGGTGGCCGATTCGTATTGAGACCTTGGTGACGATTCACCGAGTGACCCAGCAGGAGAGCCCACACCAGGATCCACTACTCCTCCATCTTGACGGGGTACTTCCTTTGGGGGGAACTCCCCCACCAACGTCTTGAGGTGACCATGCAGGGTCACTAAGGTCTTCTTCAAGGTCTCGAACCCGAAATCGAAGAGGGTATCAGCAGTAAAGTTCCCAGCAGCCATCCCAGCTTCATGTAGTAGATTCATTACGGCCTTGAGGATCTCCAGGTCTGTGGTCGTGGTGGGAAGAGCCGTTATTGGGCCATGGACCTGGTCTAGTAGCTTGACCTTGAGCGTCTTCATCACCTGATCCTTTCGCAAATACGTCTTCAACTTGCTCTGGTGATATGCTTCTTCCAAATCTTCTTCTGTCCAGTCCTTACTAGCCACACCTTGGCTCTCCCCCGACTCGTTCGTCGTGTCTCCGCCTGTTGGTGCCTTCATCTTGGTATGCTTCTTTTGCTTGTTCTTGGGCACCTTTGGCTCTTGAGTGGTAGGTTGGGAGATTTGTTTCGGGGTCCCTTGTTTTTTAGCTTTCGCTGTCCAAATTGGGACCCCTGGACCATAATGTTTCACATGGCCCACGTTGTCTTCTTCAACGAAGACATAAGGGGGAGGATTTGGTGGCTTTTCTTCATATTCCACCTTGACCTCAATAGCAGAGCTCCTCCCCGGGCTCTGCAGGTCCTCCGATCCTTCTTCCTTCTTGATCACTGGCGATCCGGTTTCCAGTGTCTTGGTCGTCCCTTGGTCTATCTTGACCGATGTCTTTTCTTCTTCGTGGGACTCACGGTGAAATCCCGCGTCTCCCGAAGATCCGGGCACGCGCACCATTGTGGTGAAGTGGATTCTCAAACAACGTGAGAGAACCACAAACACACACAGCGCCGGACTGCCGACTTACGGAGGGGGTACCCCGATACCGTGTCGCGTCAACCTTGCGTCTCACCTTGTGTACCCGTCGGCTTGGCTGGTCTTGCTCCTCGTTAGACGCATAAGACTTAAAGACTTGGTCTTTGTATAGGACTTGGACTTGGTGGTCCCCGAGTGGATATACTTCAATTGGGACCGGGTTTCTTGGGCTCAATCGACTTAGTCGAGAGCGATGCACCTGGTACTGCGTACCCCTTTTGTGGCTGACTGTTCTTGGTCCTTGGACCCCTTTGTGTTCTTCCCCGTAAGGAAACCGCTTCCTGTAGCGGGTCGTAGAGTCTTGACACTTACTTGACACCTCAGGCCAACTATTCTGAGGTTCAACTTGCGTTGCTTGAGCCGTCTAACACCTGCTGGACGTCGGGGGGCCAAAGGGTATCCCGCCCGGAAGAGGTGAAGCGACGGAGAAGCTTAGAAGGGGCGCTTAAAGCTGCCACGTGTAATGCAAATTCGAGTTTGTTTATTTACCTTATTCTCTGTATGCTTTTCTTGCCTAATCCTAACCCTTCGCTTTGGATGCTACCACGTGTCAACTTGTGAAAGAACAACTGGATCTTTTAGGACATAGGAATTGTACCGGCTCTACACTTTAAAGAAGACCTGTACCTATTATAAACTTATGTCACCTGGCCACATGGGGCCCGTGTGACTAAGGCTCAACAGGTCCCCTGGAGTCCACCGGTCACCTGGGTCCACCGGTCACCTGGGTCCACCGGTCACCTGGGTCCACCGGTCACCTGGGTCCACCTGTTGTCTGGGACCCACCTGTTATCTGGGGTCAACCTAAGCTGCTCTAGCAGCACTGGTCTTTTGGTCTGTAGTGAGGGACATCCTAGTACCTTCTCCGAACTCGAGACCTTGGACCAGTTCGGGGCCCTGGTCACTCCCTGTCACTCATTCAAGAGAGTGACCGAGATCTTTCACGCCAGTTATTATAATAACTACGAAGGGCCCCCATTTCTCTGGCACTTCTTCACACCATCATGATCTCACAAAGCAGACGATGAATCCACTTGCCCTCTTGAATCGGGGTGGATCTTCCATCTCACGATAATGTGGATGAAGATCCATCCCTCATTGTAGACTACAATGAGACCACACCACTGCCATCACCCCAAAGTGGCGATGAGCATAGTGCATTGATGGGACATATGTCCCCATCATTCGAGGCACCCGTCCTTGAGGAAGCTTCTATGCTTCCTACAAGCGAAGGAAAACCCCCGTCGTCTGCGCCTACGAGCGCAGCGACTAAGACTGAGCGCGCTACTTCGAAAGGAGTAGTCGCGACTCAGTCAGATGTAACTTCTCAGGTTGATGTCTTGACAATCCATAATGGAAAGTCAGACTCAGGTGAGTGTGAGCTTAAAGCTCCACCAAGTACACCTTCGGCCTCACTAGCCCGCCGTCGCGAGGGCGGCTACGTGAGTGATGGCTTGCCACCAATGCCACCTCCATCTGAGTGGATGAACTCGGATGGGTCTAGCGCAGCGCTTTTGCAGCGTGCAACTATAGACGCTCATAAATTTTATAGCGTCTTTCCTTTGTGGAAAAAGCAGGGCAAAGCACTTGGTCGTGCTTTCCCAATTCCATTCGTGCTGCGTTCTAACGAAACAGTCGACGACTATGAAGCTGAACTTCGGCGCCGTGTTACCTTGCATGAAGATGCAACGAAACAGCGGTCGCAGCGAATAAGCTTCGCCATGAAGCGTGCGCATGAAATTATGGGCGGTAAGCGACCCCCAATTAATTCTCGCCACGCTTCTTCTGCTAGTCCTTCCGGACCTAGCAGAAAGAAGACAGCTGTTGCTGCTTCACATAAGCATCCACCAGCCCAGGCACGTCAACGCGCAAAGCGTCCACAGGCTCCCACGAGTCAAAGCTCGTTGGGTAACCCTTTCAATGGACAAGGATTTGGAGCTTTCGCTTTACAAACCGGTGGGCCAACAGCCTTCCAACAAGGAAGCGCGTATTCCCTTCCGTGTCCACCAACACAGTTGGCGCCCGATAGGAGCGGCGATTACGCCCACTTAATCGCGGCTGCCTATCCTGCTGCTGTTCAGTCGCAGACTGAGTCCGCTGCGCTGAAGAGGCAGGTGACAGATCTCGAGAGTCAAGTCTCGCGACTGACCTCGGATCTGCGCGATGTGAGGGCGAGAGACCGTCAGGGGTATGACCGCCTGAAGACCCGTTTGGACATACACGAGCGACTGGTGATGAGAGACCCGCGTCCAACGCAGAGTCTTCCTCGATCGCCGAGTCCTCTATCGCCTCGTTCGTATACGGGGAGCCTCTCGGCTTCCTCGTCGCCTGGTCGGCCGAGACGCTCGACTCATCTTCGACGTCACCATCGGTCTCGTTAGACTGATGCGGATATGTGATCTCTTCTGGATCAACATACCATTTCAGACGACCCACGTAAAATACGGGGTGCGTCTTCATATACGGTGGGAGAGTGAGCCTATAATTTAGGTCTCCAACTTCTTCAACCACTGTAAAGGGCCCAATGAATCGGGGCAATAGCTTAGTAGTACCACCAGGTAGTACAGAATTGCATGTTTAGGTAGGGTAGCAGTACTTAATAGCACTTTGTCCCCCACACTAAAGTGTTCATTGTTTTTGCGACCATGCTGGTCTGCATATTGTTTTTGCTTGTCCTGTGCGCTTGCCATCGCGTCACGGACTTTACGTGTGATGGCTAATCGCTCATCCACAAAGCGCTGAGCTTCGCTCACGCTTTTAGCATCCAGCTCGCCGATGACGCCGCCAAGAGGTCGTTCATGGGTCGACGCTGTTGATAACACTATAGTGTCATCATCGAGGAGCGCTGGCATTTCTTGCCGTGCCTCCTCTGTGACACCTATAGGTGACGTGACCACTGCTAAATTAGCAGTGTCACTAGGGCAACCTTGGCCCTTTTTGGCGTTTGCACCGAGCGAAGTGAGGGGCCCTCCCCCACTAAGACTCGGGCTGCGTACAAACGAGACTGGCGTTCGAGGATGACGCAGTCCGTTAATGTAAATCGGTGTTTCACCCGTACTGGCGTGAACACTGTTGTTAATAGCGAACTCTACAAATGGCAATTGCTTGCTCCATTCTTTGGGAGTCGCTATTGTACGCAACACATCCGCCACGACTCGATTGGCCCGTTCTGTTTGGCCATCGGTCTGGGGATGATCAGCGGTTGACATGTGGAGCTTGCTACCCAGCAGCTCAAACACATGTTGCCAAAAACCCGACGTAAAACGCGGATCCCGGTCCGATACTATGGACTCGGGCATCCCGTGTAGTCGATACACGTGATCCAGGAACAAGAGGGCAGCCTCTTTTCCTGAGATCTTGGTGCTACATAATGCCAAATGCACCATCTTGCTCAGTCTGTCTACAAAGACGACGAGACACGTCCTGCCTTTATGGTCAGGTGGTAAGCCAAACATGAAGTCCAAACTGACCGACTTCCAACATTCAGTTGGAATCGGCAGTGGCTTCAGTGGCGCACTGTTCGAAGGTGCAGGCTTTATGCGCTGACACTCTTCGCAAGAGCGAATATAGTTGGCCACCCACCGATATAGGTGGGGTCACCAAAATTCCTCTGACACCCGTAAGAATGTCTTTTCACGGCCCAGATGCCCACTAGATGGCGCATCATGGCACTCGTGAAGTATCATCAGCTTGAGATTTGTGTCATGAGGGACATAGATTCTCAAGGGATCACAGGGTGACAGTTGGTACCATAGCAGGCCATCACTGTAACTAAAGCGATTTATCTTCGCTTTGAGGTGCGACGGAAGGGTAACCTTTCGTCCACCAAAATGATCCAACAGCAGGCGACAATGTTCGTCCTGACTGTAACACTTCTTGATATCGGATGCCATTGAGCTCGTCACATGGTAGGCCTTCATGGCTGCCAATGTTGACGACTCAACTTGTGCTTTCGCACGAGACACACTATCCTGGTGTCGTGCCTCGAAGTCTGGTCTGCGCGATAACGCGTCTGCCAAGACATTCGACTTACCCGGCTTATATTCAACTTTGAAATTGAATTCATAGAAGAATGTTAGCCATCTTGCCATTCTCGGCGAGAGGTGCGGTGAATTTATAGCGGTCCGCAGTGATGCGTGATCCGTATAAACCACAAAAGGTTCGGTGCCCAAGAGGTGCACCCGAAACTTCACAAGGGCATACTTAATTGAAAGTAGCTCCTTATCATGCACAGGGTAATTCAGCTCGGCAGCTTTTAAAAGCCGAGACTGATAAGAAATGACACGGTCAACGCCGTTGTCATCCTTCTGCATGAGCGCGCTGCCGATTGCAAAATTGCTTGCATCGCAGACGACGCTAAAGGGCTTATCCGCGTCTGGCAATGCCAAGACCGGTGCCTCTACAAGAGATTGATTCACTGAAGTGAACGCATCTTCTTGTTCCTTTGACCAAGTCCATTCTGTATCCTTTTTCAAAAGGTCAGACAATGGCTTAGTCTACTCCGCATCATTCTTGCTGTACTTATGCAAGTAATTAGCGAGCCCAAGGAATTGGCGCAGATCCTTCACATGTCGTGGGACTGGCCATTCCTTTACAGCCTTTACCTTTTCTGGGTCTGCTCGTACACCATGTGCACCTACGATGCAGCCCAATACAGGTATCTCGGGGATTACTATGACGCACTTTTGCAAGTTAACGTATAATCGGGCATCACCCAGAGTCTACAACACAGCGTCTAAGTGACGCTTGTGCGACTCTATCGCGCTCAAACCGTCCTCCGCCCTACTATGCACGAATACATCGTCAAAGTAATGGGGCGCGTAGGCACAGTGCTGACGCATCACGTGAGCCACCACTCGGTTGAATGTTGCCGGAGCATTTTTCAACCCTTGTGGCATCACAAGCCACTCCCATAGCATACCGCTTGGGGTGCTTACTGCCGTTTTGGCTACATCGGTATCTCTCATGAGAACCTGATAGTAGCCATCCTTCAGATCCAGCGCGGAAAAGATAGTTGACTTTCCCATGGAATTCAACAAAACATCTTTCCGCGGGATCGGCGTTTGAGCTGGAATGGTGGCCGTGTTCAGCTTATTATAAGCATGAACCACGCGCCATCCACCTGGGGCTTTACGCACACAGAAGGTCGGGCTGCAGTGAGGCGACTTGCTCTCACGTCCATGTCCCGCCTTGGCTCGCTTGTCGAAGAACTCATCGATGTAATCGACTTTTTCCTTCGGCAACGGCCATTGCCTGGTCACACAATACTTGGTGCCAGGCTCCAGGTCAATTTCGTGCCTGATGCCCCTATCGGCCGGTAGGCGGCTCGGCACTTCTGCTGAAAACACATCACGATGTTTCCACAGAAAATCATAGAACGGGCTGTCCTTCAAGGCATCCCAGCCTTGAGCAGCGAACCGTTTCTTTTTGTCGGTATCCAAGACGCTCTCATCCATTGTGCAACAGTCCACCACGTTCTCTTCTGGAACTGATGCGACTATCTCGTGGATCTTTCCTTCCTTTAGTTCGGACAGGAACAGATCCCACGTCATCTCCGAGAGATTTACTATCTCCTCGGCAGATGCCAAGACAAGTTGGAGCACCTCAACTGAGGATGCCTCCGGCATTTTGTCTTCGACGGCCTCGAACAACTCGTTCGTAGGTCCGTCCTCTTGGACCGAGACTGATCCAAGGGTCACTCGTTTCGACGTGCCCTTGATCGTCTTAATACGTCTGGTGCTCGTTCTTCGAGTCACCACGCCCTTTGACCTGAAAGAAGGTGTCGTTGCTATCTCAGCTAAAGCACTCCTTCCAACCGCACCAGGATCATGGCTCTGTGCCGGTTCTTGTGGCGCTTGACTTCCTGTCAGCCCACCATCAACTGCCACAGGCTCTCGGCTCTGTGCAGGACTATTGGACGCATGACTATCTGTCATCGCCCCAATCACTACACCAGTCTTTTCGACCTGGGTAGGAATATGTGTCACCTGGCTTTCCGGCAGTGCACTCCCAACTACACCACTCCTTTCGAGCTGGGTAGTTCCTGGTGTCGATTGAAATACCGTCATCGCACCCTCGACTGTGTTGGACACAGCATAAGCCACATAAGCTTCTCGCAAGAGCACATCCTTTCCGGTGTCTTGCGTAGAGCTAGCGACTGTGCGTGTACGCCAGTCTATTCATGGTTGGTGTTTAGCCAACCAAGGCATGCCTAGGATGAGGTCATACGGACTCTCCATACCTAGCACTGTGAGCTTCTCTTTACAGGAGAAGTCACTGAAACTGAAGACGAGTTCAACTTGAACTCCCTCCGATTTTACGAGCGCGCCGTTCGCTAAACGAACGATCGCCTCTTCTCGCTTGCCATCCTGGCAAAGCGACTCATAACTCGCCGGCCTCCTTTTCAGAGCCGCGAGTTCCACAAAGTTTTGTGATGCACCCGAATCCACGAGAAGGGTCATCCTTGGTCATAGCCTCGTACTCGAGCGCTATAGACCAAAAGGGTTCAGGTCCGACCTTTCGAAACCTCAGGGACTATGCTACCCATTTGTTCGATCACTCCGAACTTAGGGGTAGCTTCAGAGTCCGCGACAGTAGGGCATCCCGCCCCTACTGCGCTACCGCATTTCCCGACCCATCTTGGGCAGGTGCTGAACCTGTGCGTCGTGCACGCTGGTTTTTCGCACCTCCCTTCGGGTTGGGAGACCTTTTGCTGGCTGCCTTAGCACCAGCAGCTACTTTGGCATAGCAGCGAGCCATCATATGGCCTCGCTTGCCGCACTTGTAGCAGATCACATCTGCATTGCCTAACTCCATAGGAGTGGCATCAGACCTTTCGGTCGACGGCCTGTAATAGGCTGTCGCCGAGGCGCTGTTGTAGGATTGCTCCTCAACTAAGGCAATGTCAATTGCCTCTTCCATCGTCGCTGGCACCTTTCTGAAAAGGGCCTGACGCGATGGGCCATGCCTAAGTCCATTCATGAACGTGGCTACCTTGATACGCTCTGGTATCGGTTCCCCATTGATGGAAGCCGACAGCGAACGCATCTCCTGCACAAACTCTTGCAGAGAGCGTTTCGCCTGTCGTGCTCCAAAGAAGCGCGCCATAAGCAACACTTCGTTGTTAGGCGGCTGGTACATGGCGCGAATCTTTGCCTTAAATATCGCCCATGATGGAAATGCATCAGCATTAGCCATCAGCGCAGAGTATGCCCACTCTGACGCTTTGCCACGTAAGTTGGACATGGCATACGACACCATTCTGGTGTCGTCTTCGATGAGCTGCGCCACTCCACATGCTCCACTGTTAATAGCCAGTGAACAATCGTGTGAGGGCTAGTTCCATCGAACTTCGGAGGGTCCATCCGAATGGGCCTCGGTTGAGCAGGCCGGGCAGAGAGCGTCTCAACAGTTCTGTTGAGCGCCTCATTACGTGCTTGCTCAAGCCTAAGCTCATCCTGAGTCTTAGTGATGGACTAAGCGGTGGCTTGGCTGTTTACCTCGGACGCGTTTCTACGCTGTCCGAGCACAAACGCCTCAAATTGCTCCAACTGAGCAACATGTTGCTCCGACGACAATGTAAGAGGTTGACCATGGCTTGTTCACCAAGTCCCTGCGCCATATGCTCTGCCAACTCCCTTTGATGTTGGGAGAGGTGAGGGAAGTCACTCCAGTCCATATTAAGGACCATGTCAACCACACGCACGCTCAGAGAGACGGGTCGTGGGAAGGACTACTAGTGCTACCAAGTGTAGACGGGCACTTCTACGAAGTTGCCTCGTACTACGAGCACACACCTTATGCACAAGCGAGGAAGCGGTTATACCGTCTTACCTTCGCGTGCGAGGGTGGTTAGGAGGTTGGTCGACTGCTTAAGCAGTCGTACCACCAGTTGCCTCTCGCTTAAGCGAGAGTGCAACGAACTTCTTAACAAGAAGGCACCGACGTCACGCAGAATCTTTTCAACTTCTCGTGGGTGGTGCGTATGTTTATGCAAATTCAAGACTGAGGTATATATAATGAATTATAATTCAATATAAACTTAACTACCGATTAACTATATATATAAACATATATATATAGATCGGATACGCGACTCTTTAGAAGCGTATCCTGACGCATGAGCTTAAATCTAGATTTAAGACCGCAACTGACGTCCTTCTGAGACGTCGCGATGCCTAGCTTCAACTAGCGTCATCCCTTCCCATGTGAATCCAAAAATGGATATCACATTCACGAGGGTGGATCACATTTGTGTATCGCACCTAAGTGACACGTCAAAAGTAATCATGGATACTTTTAGACCAAACATTAAGTGTATTACTTAATGTTTACGTGTACCCTGTTACAGAATTGTAACAGTAGAGGCATTGATCAAGCGGTGAAAGAGATGATAAATGCTGCAGTCATACACACACTCAAGGCGAAAACCGAGTTGCCAAGGAAGGCGATCTAAAAAAACGTCGGCTATTGAAGCCGCTTCTTATGAAGCACCAGCACATGAGATTTACATTGCAGAACTTAAGATAATTTTGCAGAGCCTCTCGATGCGGAACAGGTCATATAGGACAGTGAGTTCAATATATCGTCAACTGAGGGCTCTGGAAACAAACGATCTATTGCACTTGAAACCGGTGCGAAACCTAAAGAAAGCATGACAGAGATACTCGAGAGCATCCCGTGGTGACAAGGAGATTGCCAATGAAGACAAATAAACAGGCAATTGCGTCGAATGTGGAGAGTGATCGGATCGTAGCTATTCAATTGGTAGTGCACTGGACGAGAGATCCTGCGACAAAATAATGCTTCCTCCTCTGGTGTCATTGCCCGAGGTGAGTGACGGAATGGTCGAGAGAGCTCCACCACCCATTCCTCCGTCGTCGACCAGCTGGTCGCCTCCGTTGCCAAACTTCAAGCTCCGTTGTGTACTGCTGCAGTCTACTTTCCAAGTTCCGGTAGTGTTAGTAACGGCAAGGTCCGTTAAACTGCTGGGAGTGTTTTTAGGGGTATTGCGAAACTTGTAGCGCTGCCATCCTCTTTCTTGGCGCGGAGACCTCTTGCTGTTCAGTCCCGCGTTGCTTCGATATAAGCCAAAGCCTGTCAGGCCAGAAAATCGATGTCTTTGCGTTGGGGATGACGTGTTTTACCCGCTGCGTCTTGCATGCTATCACTCCTCCCGTGTGTATGGGCGTATGCAAAGAGCGCTGGATTAATCTTATGGCGACTGGGCTTCGTGCTGGTAGAGGGATGCCACAGGAATTGCTTTTAAAGGTTCCTTAGTTGTTGCTCTGCCCTTGATGGCATCTCAAAGACAGCCGCTGTAAACACACGGCTGGCAGCATTATTACGTTGAGAATCAAAACTCTGTTTTTGACACTGGTTGCGAGCCAAGTCGTTGTCGCCGTTGTATGTTACGGATACGCACAGCTTAGCTCGCAGTCTGCGCAGTCTAAGTATCATATCCGTGTGTCGTAATTCCTATGTTCCATGAAGATCCTCCCTGTCGACGACTGTGTTTAGAAACATAATTTTACTATTTGTCGATTGTACCTTCAAGTCTGACATCCGTTTCACGATGTATATCACTCTAGTGTTGCGTCTCCTGCATAAACACCGCCAAATTGTCGATGAAAGCCACAAACTTCTGTTCCACCAGCCCCTCCTGGCACTATAGACCTAGATCTCAGTATCTTGTTTAATTGCCAGCGCCAGTTTTTTTTGAGATGAGAAAGAGCAACGGGGTAATTGAGCACCCCTGCCGTCTTCCGAAGACCACCTCCTGTGGTTCAGCAAGTTATTCACAACGCTTTCCGAAAATTGAGCAAGAGAATGGCCCGACTGTGCAGAGCTGCCAGCTCCAGTTCGGCCTTGGCTGTTGCCAGGAAAGCCAGCATCATCATCACGATTTTGCGCATCTGCCTGCCATGGATGAAGCCTTGCTGCGACTATCCAATAGGTGTTTCCAATACTCATTGGGCTCGCGTCGCGATGATTTTTGTATAGACCTTGTATTCGGGTTGAGGAGTGCGATAGGGCGGTAGTCTCTAGCGTCATTAGTATCGTTTCTTACTTGTCAGCGGGATGATCAACCCCTGCAAGAGCTATTTTTTAAGAATTCCAGACATGGTAGTCCGTCAATGTATGTCTGTGTGCCAGAGCTGTGCCGGGGAGTGTGACATCAGAAGTGGTTGTTGCCTTTTTTCTGTAAGCCGTCTCGGTATTGTAGCCTTGTGATTACTACCAAAGTGCTGAATGTAGCTGGCTTGTAGCTCGATGGAACTGTTGGCGTTTGTAGTGGTACGTAGGCGTACATGTTGTTATGGGAGTGGACACCGTGTTTCGAGTTCGCTGTTTCATTTTCACCAGCATCTGTTGATCAGTTTCGGTGTGGTTGATGATGTTAGATTTTTAAGAAGGAATGACGAGCTATAAAGGCTAAGTTGCCTCCTGAACGCAAGCATAACCCCCTGACCACCCACAGAGAAAAGGAAAAAGTTACCTCCCGCAAGTATGCAAATTGATCTTACGAAGATTGGGAGTCGACCAGTCGGTGCTCAGCGAGATCCTGTGTGTCTGGTCTTTAACAAAGTTCACACGTTAGAGGCCATAAACGTCGATGTGGAGGTGCTTGACGTCGTCGCTGCGGATGAAGAAGAAAAAGAACGGCCAAACGCATTGTCGCGTGAAAGAGGCTGGGTTGTGACACCGGAATCGGGGAGGCTTTGACAATGCTGAGGACAAAAGATCTGATGTGTCGCTCGTGAAGATGAGAAAAAGTCCCGCTTCCGCTTCCCGAATGGTATAAAAAGCCGCTTTGAGAGACACTTCACCGTCGCAGTAAAACAGAAAAGGAGCAACGGGATTCTGCAGATCGTCAAGATCGCGCGATGGAAGTATGATCCAGCCAGCTTCAAGCAATATTTGCATTTGAGCCGAGCAGGGTCACAGAAAATAGTAGGGAATTGTCTTCATCTGTACGGAGCGGTCCTAAGGATTGTTGTATATCAAGACTAAGCCATACTTGCATACTGATTAAGCACCGGATGGGGTCTTTTAGTCTTGTCACTTTTCATTTTGCTCTCAAGTAATCAATAGCTTCATTTGTGAAGATGCCAGTTAAGCTCTCACTCGCCAAGGCGCTGATTATTATCATGCTCGTCGTACTTTTGGCCACGGCAATGGAGACGACAGTAGGGCTACCAGAGGATGCCCAAGAATCAGATACGTTGCATGTGGATCATACACCCCTGACCTTGAGACAGAAGCGTTACTTGAGGTCAACCGCGAACCTAACGTCAAGCACACTACTGCAATCCAGTGTTGGTGCGAGAAGGCTGACTTCTCTTCTCTCGGAACTCAAGAAACTCTCTGCCAATATGGGTGAAAGTACGTCGGCGATCATCTCATCGGCCACTACACACTTTAAAGCGACAATGTTTGGCCATCAGCAGGAATTATCGAACGATAAGTTTATTGACCTGAAGCTCAACGATATGGAACAAAAGCTCTTTGATAACCCAAATCTCGACAAGTGGATAGATTTCGTCAAGGCAAACACCCTTTCGCAAGAAGAAGCGGTTGCCCAAATGTGCAGGACTCTGTGGCACATGTTCCCAAAAAATAGTGATAGACATGCATATCTGGTCAAAAATCTAGGTGGAGTAAAAGCTTTAGACAAACATGGGAAGATAGCTAAACTTCTTCGCGAACGTCAGATGGGGATATGGGCAAACCTGAGGATGACGCCAAAAGAAGCAAGCGAATATCTGGGTATGAACAGAGTATTGAAAGACGATCTAATTGACAGCCCAGAATTTACTATGTGGGGTGCTTACATGACCCAAAGACATCAGGGTTACCGTGACGCTCTCCATATCCTCGCAAAACAATTCGATTCAATAGATGCTGATCTGGTGAGGAAGCTAGCAGCAATTCACGTCGACAGTGAGAGCTTCTCTTTTGCCCAAGGCCTGATATATTATTACTGCTGGTTTTTGCGCCAGGCTAAAATAGATCCGGCCATATTTTACAAGGATCTAAAGTTTGATATTTCTCTATTCACGGAAAATATTTCCAAGTCCCTGTTGAAGGAACCGCTTGTCAGGATTTGGTTGGACTACACGTACTTGAAAGCGATGGTTCATTGGAAAATCAACGAAAACCAAGTGTTAAAAACACTTAACGATGTTTTTGGCGATGGTAATGGTATGAATATCCTTAAGAAACTAAAAGGAATGGATAATCTTGGCCGTGTTGGTGCAGAAAATGAAACGAATGATTTGGCAACGTCGATGGACAGGATTCTAGAGATATTAAAGAAGAATCATATTCCGCTGCAGGACTGATGAATCGAGTGGGCAGTTTGGGTGAATACGCCAATGTTGATGCTGATAACAAGGAATTTTTCGATATCGTGCCATTATTTCGACTTTATCAAAAGTATTTTATAAATAAAATACACTTTTCATACACTTTTTGTTTCGTTATTGTAAAGTTAATTGTCGAAATATAGCAACGAGTTAACGAGTAGTCAAATGCAATGACATACAGCCTTAGGAATCTGAAACTTGGTCTTCTTGTTTGCTGTGAGGGCGCCGCAATTCAAATAACTTGTAGTCGACTTTGTGCGCTTCTAGGGATGACGTTGAATACCTGAATATCAGCAACATCTTAGGTATTAAATTCGGTGCGAGACTGCGAGTAGGTCGAGTAGGACTGGCCATACCGAAGTTATGTTGTCCAGATCAAAAATTCTTCACTTTTTCCAAGACGTTGAAAGATTCTCAAAGAAGACGTTGATTTCCTAAAACGCACTACTTTTCTCTTCGAATCTTAGAGTGGGGCGCCTCATGTGCTACTGCTTCTTGCTCCAGCATCCAGCGCCTGAATAACTCACCACAAAAGTCTCGTATCATCAGAACAAGTAGCAACTCCCGTCTCCTCCTCCGCAGCCTTCGATATAAAGCTGTGCTGTTCAATCAGCGTCTTCCACTGCAGCGATTTTCGGAAAATTCTGCTTGTGACGTGAGTGAATCGTCACTTTTACCATTTTTTACCATTCTGGCATCGTCTAGCACCATGTCTTCCCTCGTTTTGCATCTCGATATTCCTGAAGAGCAGCAGCATTTCTGTGACGATAAAAGGATGAGAATAGTGAAGCCTTATCGAGCAATCAATACTGTCCAACACGTTAGTGTAACTGCATGGCATCCTTGCATGGTGCTTCAAATCGCCTTTATGTAGCTATCGTCTCCACATCAGAAAGAAGACAGAACCACTATTTCCCGAAAGTGGCTACAAGCGCTCTATAGCCTGCAACTTTGGCGAACGATATCCAGTAGAGCGTCTTTCTTATCCAGTGATTCCAAAAGAAAAACACGAGTTTCTGTCCAAACAAGAAGCAGTTAGTATGATCTCACGGCCAGAACACATGGAATTGCGGTTCTCCTACCTTCGCCTCCACTGTCATTCACCCCTGAAACATTAAAAGCAAACACCTTGTCATCGGTCTTGTCATTGACTGCTTGAGGCTTTTCAAACTATAAACAAAACGGTGCCCACACGTAATCACCAGTGAACTACCACATCATTAAGAAAAAGCTTTGATTCCATTGAGCACCTACCACGAGCTGTAGATATGGTTGAGACCCTTCTTCCGCATCATCCTTACTTTTCCACAACAAAAAGCGATACGCGCGATAAACCAGAAAGCAGGTCTAGTACACAAACAATACATTGTCAGTCTACTATCGCTCAAATAAAAGAGATGAATGGCGGGGCACACCTTTGCATAGCGATCACCTTCGGCTTTTGTGGATACGGTCCCGATCCACAACGCGTGATAACGAAGACGGACCGCAGTCTCCTCCTCCTCTTCTTGCTGAGTTTTGCGCGTTTTCATGTAAACGGCACGCTCAGGTTCGTAAAGCTCGATTAAATCTTGGTCGGTAGGAAGAGACGATAGGTAATTCCACAGAATCTTCTTGACACGCTTGCTGGTCGGGGCATCGTCCACAAACACAGCTCCAAATTCTGTTAAGCCGAAAATGAAGATTGCCCAACGGCCACGAATAACGGAAAACAGCAACGCCATCATAGCTACAACCACGAAGGCGGTTGCAGTTTTCCAAGGGTGTGTCCAGTTCAAAAGATTCTCGGCGCATGCTAATGCTCCACATGTACGACCAATCTCAGTTTGCAGCTGTCTAATGGTGTCTTTCATCTTCCAGAAAGCGTCAAAAAGGTTTGCTCCGATAACCTTCGACTTCTCTTTTTCAATCATGGCCTCACACACAAACTCAGAAAAGTTGCGTTCCACATGACTCACTTGTCGCTTTTTTCGCGCTACGGTTGGTTGAGCTGGTCTCAATTGCTGCGATTCACAAGTTTCGTTCAGACATACTTTATCATTTGGCGACATCGTACCTTCCTTAGGGATGTGAAAGTCAGCGCGTACAACGAGATAATCACCATCTAACTTTTCTAGGTCTTGAGAAGTGGAATTGGTGTTGCCGTTTGGTGTAGAAAATGAAGACAGCGGAAGATACAATTCACTCGACTGGTCGTCTCGCTTAAGAAGACGTCGAAGCGGAATCGTCGTCGTTGCTGCAACAAGATCTGCTGATTCCTTTGCTTCGCCGCTCAAAGAAATGCACAAATCGAATTGCAGAAGACCAGGGAATGATGACCACGGAACCAGATCATCATGACCAGAAAAGTTTTTCCGAGATGCTTGCGGGATTGGAAAATAGTAGGCATGGTGATCGACGCCGTAACTAGTGGCTACATCAGACGCTTCTGCTGCATCTTTCAAACTTCGCTGGTATGCAGAACATTGATTGCAAGCGCACATCTTAGCATTATGGCGCCAAGATACGTTAAAGTTCCGGAACGGAAATGTTTTTCGAAGGTTTGCAGCAAGTATGGTACCAGCTGATGACAACGAGTTTTTGCGCCATACTGGATTCCGGCTTTTGCCGACGACATCCGTCCACGCAACAATCGCCTCATCGTAACCAGAAGGGTTAAGCACTATATCCCTTGACTCGGATTGCTTGTCATTTGGTCGATACTTAATTCGAACATAGTAACCAAGCTTTGACGAGGAAACATCCTTCATATGTGACTGCGATTCAATGAGAAGACTGTCTGTCTCGCGAGATACATGTGCTTCGTGCACTGCAACATGCAAGTCAGCTAACGGCCTGTATAGCTTCAGCTGTTCCTCTTGTTCTAGCTCGTACTCCTCGTAGCCTATCCAGCGTGCAATATAAGCCCCCTCGAGCCGAACATGCAGTCGATACAGCATGTACATGAGGATCCCTCCAAATACGTACGATAGGGCGTATTCAAAGTCAGCAAAGACACAGCTGTACACGAATAAAACAAAGCACACCGCAGATTTTTTCTTGTTTTTCCACGAAATTACGCTGGCATATCCGGTATCAATTCCTTGGAAAATCTTCAACGCCCGACCAAAACGCTCGATTGTTATCCGCAGCGATTCAACCGAAAAGTCTTTGTCCTCGCGTTCGAGAAGATAAGAATCGTCGTTTGCACGTACACGTAGCAAGTCTTCTTTGTGTTCCACATATGTCAAATCAATAAGTGTAAAACCAAGTTTCTCACCGGGTTGGAGTTTACATCCCTGAGGCGGCGATAACTTGAAACGTTCTTTGTCACTCAGTATTGGCAGTGTTACCCATGAATCGTTGATTGCAGCTTGGTTCACCTCGTTATTCAGACTCAAATGGCGAAGAGGATTGCGCAAACCAATCAAAATCGGGTTTGTCCAAATGAATGTATCAGCTTCGCGCTGGAGTAGCTGAAAGAGTGAGACGTTAAATTGTGCAATGCACAGATCCGAATTGAAATCGATCACTTCAATGTGGAATACCGAGTTTGGATGCCGAACCTTAAAGCACAAATTCTCCATGTACATCGGATCTGCACTCTTCAATACAGGGCTGGTTTCATGCATAACGCCGTCAAAATTGATACGACAGTAGGTGTCCCCTTCAAAAATGTTCTTCGCGTGAAAATCGTCTCGGCAGTGCTTCGTACACAAATGTAAACCACGAAAACTCACAAAAAGGTCCCCTGCTGAATGTGATACACCGTCATTTAGTACGCGATAATCAATACCTTTATGCTCTATTTTCTTTTGTCCAGCGCTCAGTAATTCTTGGGTCACACATTCACACTGGATCGTAGCCTTCATTATGCATCCTTTGTGAACGTCAATACCACAAAGTTCACATCGGTAGCCCCAAATACTTTTCAGTGCATTCATGATAGACCGACCGCCTGAATAGAGCACAGGATCCAATAAGCAAACCAACTAAATATAACCATTATCAACGTAGCAGTGACACGTACACACTGCGCAAATAGGGATCGCAAGACCGATGGATTTGAGTTGATGGACACGAAATTTGTGTGCGTTAGTCAAACTGATCTCTCCTTCTGTCGGTACAAACTTGATCGCAAGCATAATCTTGGGCTGCCCCGTGCTATGTGTAAGCAAGGAACGAGATGATAAGGTAAACCACCTTTTCGCTTCAATATTCGGGTACCGGAGCAGAGGACTCATGTCCAGTAAAGTACAAGCAATCTGGTCGTCGGCAAGATAATTGTAATTGTACACCTCGACATCCAATAGCGGGATTGGCGTGATAGTGCTGTTGTACATATGAGAAAACTGCATCGTATTGCCGTTCATGGTACCCCAAACAGGATTTCGACCACCATTTTCAACCGGTTTGGTCTGCAATGGTTCTTTCCAAGGAAGCAACGATAGTCTGGCGTAAGGCGCTTGCTTGCCAATTAGTTGTATCCCAGGCAATTCCATCGCACAATGCACCGTTACGTGAAAAGTACCAGGTCTGTTTAAACTTGATACAGGAGTCTTTGACAGGCTTAAAAACTCATCACGAGACGTAATTTCCGGGTGTTGTGCTAATACATTTGCCGTAAATTGTGCACATCCCTCGTGCGTAATAATGTCGGTCTTTATGAACCGATACATGCTGCTAGTAGCATCATCAGGCCATGACACTTCACACATGTCACATGTTCTTGGATACTTGTCAATGTTGTCAGGTATTTCTTCGATTTCTCCCGTCATAAAAATTGCATCTACCTCTGGAAACTGATCAAGTGGATGTGTATGCGTGTGATCATCCAAAGTCTTTTGTATTTTCATAAACGTTGAATTTGTGGCGCCAATTTTCTTGAGTCGGGATCTAGTTTACAGAATATTGCAATACCACATCGAAAAAAAGAAAAAAACATCAGTAAAAGCAACTTTACTCTTGTAAAAACAAAAAGCCCCACCACACATTCGATCAAACGTACATAGCCGCTCCAATTGGTGTCGTGGCCTTTAATTTCATCATCTCATGTGTTACTTCAGGATCGCGTGTCGCAAACTTTTCCTGCAATGCGTCCAGTTCTTTCGACGTACAAAGACGTACGACATCTCGGTCGGATATAAACTTGCCCATTTCTTCGTCTTGAGGGACTACAAGTCCCGTGGATTCATTGAAACACTGCAATTTCTCATGCTTTAACACGTGCTGGAGTTCCCATTCCGCCACTATGGACCTTAGTGACACTGTTTTTTTACCTTGTACATGACGTTTTGTAAGGCCTTTACAAAGCCTATAACAGATAAATAGAATAATAACAAGAGAAAGAACAGTTTCTAGTCGTTAAGGGAGGGGGGGACGTGTCTTACGTACCAAAAGTCGACGGTATCCGCGCTATTCTTGGCCCGAAATCGAAGCTCCATGATTGGAAGATTTTGATTTTAGAATGTGGTTCAACTCGGAATTAATAGTAACAATTTGATGTAAAATACCCAATTCCATTTCACGCAAATCACTTCAATTTTCAAAGTGATACTATGATTAATATTAGTGGTGATACTATGACTAATACTAGTGACGCCGAGACAGTATTTGAGGACGATTCGCCTTTATCTCCGTGTCTTTGGACGCTTAATCAAGTGATAGAGAATCAGCATCAAAGGACTGTGAACCAAGAGAGTTATAGTAAAGGCAAGTACGCAAGACTTTGACCTTCCATACCTTTTTATTCATGAAAATGTATTGATTTAAGGACTAATGCAACCCCTTTAACCAACTCGTTTGAATAGACTGTAATCTAATACCTCAGCATCATGAGTTGCAACTATCACCGGCATCACAGCTAAATGTGCTTTCCCACATTAGTGAACTTGCTGACGCACCATCACGACAGACTGGCATTGTGTCGAGATTAGGAACTCAACAGACACAACGTTCCAATGTGTGGGGGGCGGCAATTCAAACTGCAAAGCGAAAAGAGACCTCGCGACCTGTTAAAAGTTCCAGAGCAAGGTCAAAGAGACACAAAAATGATCAAAAGCCAATGCAATCGCAGACCGATCGACTAGCTACTGATATGCTTGACTGGGAGACTTGTAGCGGTACGAGAATGAACAAGTAGTACTGATTGTTGTTTCATATTTACGAGAGACAATTATGTTACTTTTTTTGTATTACTTTTGGTATTTGAACAGAAGGAGATTTATTTACATTTGAGGATAAAATGGAGGAAGATCAGTGGATTTATGAAGAAATTGACGATAGCGAATTGGAAGACGAGGCGTCGTAAAAGCATTTTAACACGTGCATTTACAAAACGAAACAATGCATACCCTCTTATAATAAATACTGTAGCCATAGTCATAGCAAGGAAAGGATTATTTTTTATATCAACGTCATATGACAAACTTCTGGCGAGTGACATCTGCAGACGACGAGGACGGCGATACTGCGTCCTCGATCTCGGATGTATTTACAACTGTACGTTGTATCCTTTGCCCGATTTTGGTCGTGCTTGTTTGACGCTCTTTTTTGTTGTTGCTGTATATTGACAGATGCTTAATGTGAATGAGGACATTATTACAGCGACAGCTGAATGCCAAGCAGACGGAGACATTAGTGGACTCATTGCGTAAGAACCTCTATCATTTAATATAGAGAATATACGACTTACTAATAACTTGATTTAATGTCACTATGTATAGCTACCAGTGCATTCTCCATCGGGATCTAATGGAAATGGCCGAGTTCATTGACTCCATCTTTGGTGTCTATAGCAGTATTCACACTATCAACAATAGCACTAGTGATACTACTAGTAGTACAGTATGAAAGCCTTGTATGGTTTCTATGATTGGGTTTGTCGCTTGATTCTAATGTTATTGTTGTTGTTGTTGTTGTTTTGTTGTTATTGGCACAGCTACTGCAGCAAAAGAAGAGTGATGAGTCGGAGCATCATCTGATTGATCTGACTGCTGAAGTTGCAGAGGACAAAGCATTTGCTCCCACAGCAGAGACTTTTCCTACGGTAGGTAAGAAGAAGTTGGTACGACAGAATACACAGCGTGGTGCACTGCTTGCAGCTATTGAAGCTGGGGAGAAGGTTCGGGAGACTCGGCGATCCAAAGAGCAGTGGATCAAGTCACGGCATCAAGTGCTTGAAGAGGAAGGCGTTAGTGCAATAACGAACAAAAACTCTAGCGGTATGTTGGAGATTGCCAGCACGCAATTGGGAGAGAAGGAAACGCAACAAGAGAATGGAGGATTGGCGTTGGCGAATCAGCTGCGGGCACACCAACATGTTGCTGCGTTCTTGCAAACATTCAACGAGACGACACCAGCAGGCCCTCCGCCCACTATGAACGTTTTGCTTGCCAACCAGTTAGCTATGCATGCCACAGCTCCACCTTTGGCAGTCCCTGCTCCACTTTTGCCATCAATGTCGGTAGCAACCATTGCTGCTGCGACAAAACCGATTAAGCCAAGCACAGCCGGAGATAGTACCCCCAAGATCGCGCTGCCGCCAGCACATTCCATGTATGATATGCTCTTTTCTTTATCAGGGATATTTAATCCGCAAGCCACCGCAGGATTTATGCCACTGCTGCCGTGGCAGCAGCAAGCTCGAACAGCAATGCCCGCTCGAACTTCAGGTAAATCTATTCGCTGTTGTATCACGCTCTGTGAAAAGACTAAGTAGAACTGTGCTTTGTACTTGCTTTGTGTAGTGAAGACGCCTTATTTAAAAAGGATGTGTGAATCATGTCGTAAGCGGCATTTTAGTGTTCGTCAATGCCGTCTCGTGCTTCAACATTCAGATCCTGAGTGGCAACCTGCACAGCCGCCACCAGCCAATCGACGACGGAGGCGCAAGCAATCCGCTTCCAATACCACCAAACAAGTAACTTAAACTTTCCAAGCACTACTCTTTAAGTTTGACATTCTTTAGCAAGGCAGACCTCGTCGGTTGCTGCTCCAGCGCAGCGATTACCACCTACCTTGTCACACAGCAAGCGAGGAGTGCAAAGCTTCCGGCAAGTTACTACAGTCCGAGAGAATGACGATCAGAGCATCAGCTATTGGCAACATTAGTTTGATGGAGGGTAGGATACTAACGCACCTCTTCTTTCTCCTCACGTGTTTGCGTCCGACGCGCATAGTACGTGTCCAAATGCTTCTTCGGGATCTTTTTGAGCAGCTCTTTCGGGAACGCACGGAAAAGCGACCATGCGAGGTCCAACGACTCGAAGATATCACGCGACTGGTATGGGCCCTGTGCGATGAACTTGCTTTCGAATTTGTCCGTGAACTTCAGGTACAGGTGATCTTCCAGCGACAACGCTTCTTCACCAACTACAGCCTTCATGGCCTGAACATCCTTGCCAGTAGCATAACTGGCATACTGTACACACGAGGGCAAGCACCACAAATAATGAATAACAGATCGACAGGCGCATATATTCTGTTCGAGTATCCACCTACCAGCTGGTTCGACACGGCGCTGTGGTCGTCACGCGTCATACCGTCGCCAATAGCACTCTTCATTAGACGCGACAGTGACGGCAGCACGTTAATGGGCGGGAAGATCTGACGGTTGTGCAACTGGCGATCCACATAAATCTACGACAACAGTCAAATGGAACCAATGTGAGCAGATCAACGTACTTTCGTAACTGCGACAATATAGTGAGGCACAGATAGTACCTGTCCCTCTGTAATATAGCCCGTCAGATCCGGAATGGGGTGCGTGATATCATCGTTGGGCATGGTCAGAATGGGCAGTTGCGTGATGGATCCATTGCGGCCTGTCACCCGACCAGCACGCTCGTATAGTGTCGACAGATCCGTATACATGTAACCGGGGTAACCACGTCGTCCGGGCACTTCTTCACGCGCTGCAGAGACTTCACGAAGAGCGTCGGCATACGAACTCATATCCGTCAGAATGACCAACACGTGAAGGTCGCGCTCGTAGGCAAGATACTCAGCAGTGGTCAACGCCAGACGCGGCGTCACAATACGTTCAATAGTAGGGTCGTTAGCTAGGTTCATGAAGAGCGCCGTCTTTTGCATAGATCCACTCTCTTCGAAATCATTACGGAAGAATCGGGCCGTCTCCATGTTAACGCCCATAGCGCCAAAAACAATGGCAAAGTTGTCCTCATGCGAGTCTATGACGTCCTTGCGCTGCACCAGACCAGCCTGACGCACAATTTGTGCAGCAATCTATACAGTCAAAGCCATACCGACGTAAGAAGGCAAACTGATACAATATCTTTGTGTAGACAGCTAATGAGCCTGTGTCTACCTACCTCGTTGTGGGGTAAACCAGCAGCAGAAAAGAGCGGAATCTTTTGTCCACGAGCGATGGAGTTCATCACATCAATAGCAGAGATACCCGTCTGGATCATCTCCTTGGGGTAGTCACGACACGACGGATTAATCGGTTGTCCTTCAATGTCCAAGTATTCCTCAGCTACAACAGCAGGGGCGCCGTCGATAGCTTTACCAGAACCATTAAAGGCGCGACCCAGCATTTCTTCAGAGATGGCCATCTTGAGCACATCACCCGTGAATTCACAGTGCGTATGACGATTATCAATACCATCCGTTCCTTCAAAGACTTGAACAACAGCTTTGCTTCCCTGTACTTCAAGTACTTTACCCTGACGTTTTTCACCACTGGCCAATGTCAAATTGACAATTTCAGCGAATTTGGGCAGCTACAAAAAGATAATTTTGCACGTCATGAGAAGAAAAAAGAGAAACTTTTCGTAGCAATAATTCAATAGCAATTACTTCTATTACTACCACACCTTAACATTCTCTAGAATGACGAGCGGTCCATTTACACCTGAAATCGTACGATAATCTGAGCATCAAAAAGATTGTAACGAGCTCCGTTATAAACACTTGCTACGCATGACAAATGTCCCGTTTTAATTAACAAGATACTAACCAATTCGTGGTTCAACGTAATAGTCTCGCACAACTGCCGCTGCATTTGCCTGAAAGGCCTGTTCTACTGTTGTTGCCATCGTTCTTCTTATAAAAAAAAGATTCCAGGATTTCTCCCTTAAGTTTTCTTCTTCGTCCTAAGTACGAAACATATTGGCTTTAGAGGTTAGCTTCATCAATATATCTATATCTATATGCATACACACAATACTAATATGATGGGGTCGAGGGAGAGTGTACTGATTGATACCAATAAGAAGGAAACGCGCAAGCTGCCCCTCCTTTGTTTCAACTTGTTGCTTACTCGTCTTTCTTTATCGACTTGCAATGATCCACAACATCCTCGTTGATATTGTTAGAGACGGAAGCAGTGGCTTCCTCATCAGCAGCCGATGCAACAGCGGAAGCGGCGGCTTCATCGCTAGTGTCGTGTACGCCAGCAGGTTTCATACGCTGCAGCTTTTCAAGCCATGATACAGCACTACCCGATGTATTCGACGGATCGAACGAACCCCGGGTCGAAAGTTGCTGTGGAGAATAGATGAAAACTTCCTCCTTGAGCTTTTTCGTGTAATTGTCCTTAGTCGTCCACTTGGCGCTTTGCTGACGCAGCAAAGCCACCAGTGCCTCTCGACGACGCTCCACTTCAGCGTTCCGTTCCTGACGCACCACCACCTTCTCCTCGAAATGTTTCCTACACAAAAGACCCGATGCCGTGAACAACCGTGCAGCCTCCAGAAGTTTATTGACTAAGCAGGATATCTCACCTGACTTTCTCGTTGTGGATGGTCTTCTCACGAGCGACCTCCTTAGCACGGATAACCTGCTGCTGGCGCTTGATCTCTAGTCGAGCTGCCTTAGCCTTTAGAATCTTCTGTCGCTGAGCCCTGTACACATGGAACACGTACGTTGTCAAGTTAACCAGATGCCCTCTTTCCTGTCTCTTTAACCTTTGCTACATCAATCCTACTCTGCATCACGTGCAAGCTTCTCTCTACGACTCTTCTCCTCTTTAATAAACTCTTTACGCAGCGACGCAATCTCATTACGGTACTCGACACGTGACTGGACGAATGAGTAACTCTCCGACGTATTAGCGGCTAATGATGTTGAGAACTGTAGCAAGAGTAGAAGAAGAAGTTTCATTTGTTAGTTGCAGTCGAGACATTGCAAAGTTATATAAAGTGGGCTATTAGTGTACCAATCGAGCAACACATCCGTTCTTTGCGACGGTGGAAAACCTTGTACAAGAAATCATAATGCAAGACGCAAAATACTGGCGACCACACGTTGCAAACCGTGAATTATGTAGCTGCTCGCCTCGGTTTTAACGTAATCTTATAATTTTTCAAAATTAATAACAAACGCTCTGTTAACGCTCTGAGACACAATATCCTCAAATTTATGATAATACAGGTCTCCCTCCAATAGCTTATGATTACATTGTAACAGCTTACCGAGAGAGACAACCTATTGGAGGACTGTTTGCATTAGAAGAAGAATGCAAAGCTAATAAGAGTATCTTTTATAAATTAACAAAGGTTTTATTATGTCGGGGGTCGATGACGAGAAAATAATATAAAAAAGCAAAAGCCACCCTTGTTACTTATTTTTGTCATGCCATACGTTAAGTATACGCCGTGGTATACTTTTATTTATTTTTTATTTTTAATATATTCTTTGAATTACAAATGCTCCACTACTGTTTAATATAACTTGCCGCTTCGGTTATTTTTATAAGTCTCGATACATTTTAAACGCGAGAAAACTAGACCAATAGCTATTATGCGTTCCTTAGATGATAGTCACTTCCAAGCCGTTGCAATTATTTTTATACTTTTTTATACTTATTTGTAGAAAATGTTGCAATCAACTGGGCTGTTTCCTTTCGACAAAAGACCATAGCGCCTAATATCAGTCTTTTATAAAAAAAAGAATTTCATATTGGGTGTTTTCAAGAGTTTAGTAAGTTAAAGTAGCCAAGAATCAGCCATCCGACTCAAAAGACGTAGTATGTTCCATGATTCGCTCGGGCAGAAGCTCCTTACGCGGCAAATTAAATGTATCAATGCGCCGCAAGATTACGGCGTCGTCCGATGAATCAGACGACCGGTCTTTCGAGCCGTTTAAATCACACTGGGCTTAGAAGGCTAGACGTGATGTCGCTTCTTATATTTAAATCACGCAGGAGGACAGCGAACGCATGTCCTTCATGTCGCTCCTGAAATCAAGCCGCAGATGCTAGATCGATACATGGCAGGCAAGCACTTCTTAGCTTACTTTGGGCGCCGTAAATCTTGCGGCGCATTGATATATTTAGTGTGCCACGTCCCCTTGGGAAAGGAGCCACTGTCCGAGCGAATTAGAGAACATACTTTGTGCCATTAAGTCGAATGCCTAAATTGACTAATTCTAGGCTACTACAACTTACTAAACTTTCAACGTCTTCAAACGCACCGCTAACAGTAACCAGAGCACTTCATCGGCGATAGGAATATAGCCGCTTCCTTCATCACTGTGACCATCGCAATGACCATGAGTCCTCAAGATGGTGTGAGCAGCGTATTGCATCAGGCGCACAACATCAATTTCTCAAAGTCATCGAGCGAACTCGACGACAAAACGCTGATATACATCGTAGCGACAGTGGTATCCACATCACTGTCGGACTACACAGTCGGCTCAAAATCGGACCGACATGGGGCGCATTGGCGACGACGTAAATTCGTCTCGGTGTATTTATCGCGGCGTTTATATACTCCGCGAAGAACGACAACCACCTCGCCATTCGTTGCGAGAGGTGTGGACTGTGTACAGCCGTGTGTAACGACGCATGGTCTGTATACACAATGAAAGGTATATCTCCTAAGAGATAGACGCGAAGCTAGCAAGTGCATATTTCATGGCAAGGAGTTCCTTATCATGAACCGGGTAATTGCGCTCAGCCGGTTGCAGCTGACACGATTGATAACAGACGACACGCTCTGCGCCTTCTGTATCATATTGCATCAGTGCACAGTCTGTAGCGGAGCTACACAGCTCTTTAGCCAGAGGAAGACTTTCGGCTGGAAGCCTCTTAGTTCTAGAGAACTAAATAGAGTGAAGGCTAAAAGCCACTTAGTTCTGAGGAACTAATTAAACGACTTAAAGTCACCCTGTTCTAAGGAACTAGGAAAGAGACTTTTAATCAATCAAGCAATATGCTTAAGGTTCAGAGAACCAACGCACAGAGTGCAAGAACAAGCTAGAAGCTTAGGGGTTCAGAGAACCAACGCACGAAGTGCACAAGAGAACAAGTCAGAACGACTTGCGATCTTAAACTCAAAAGGAGAACTGATTATATTTATGCTTTAAGATTTTATGAATAGTCCTACTCTAAGTACACTACACTAGATTAATTACTATAATAGTAATTATTATATGCAGACTTTGCTATTGGACGACGTATCGCCTAAACATCTGTGTATATGTACTTAATACAGCGTTAGTGATTTATCGAATCCCAATCGATAAGATACGGTATTACCGAATACCGTATTATAACGCTCATACTTAATACCTCTCTAAAGAGAAGTATAATAATGCATTATATGCAATAGAAAGGAGAGTTTAAGCGTAAACTCTCGGAAAGACGCTACAACCGTCGTGTAACCCCGTTACACCCTCCCCCACCAGACTGACGTTCCCATAGAATGTCACTCGACATCTTTCCTCATAGAGGTAGTGCTTTAGCGAACTTTTAAAACCTCACGGTTTGTTCACGGCACACAACATGACGCCTCCCGGCAGTGAGTCACAGACTCTTAGGGACCTTATTGAGGACGACCTTGACGAAGCGGTTGATTACGAAAGTGACACCGTCTTTGTGGGACCCGATGGGTCCCCTTTAGCCACCCTCACGGGTGAAGATGACACTCGTCATGCACCGAATCCGTTCCCTGAACGTGGTGCAGCAGATGCGCTAACAGCGTTACGTGACCCGCCTGACGTATCATCAACGGTAACGGTTACCAATCCACTCGACGAGCAGCAACAGCGGTCCATCGACCAAGAGGAAGGCGCCAAGCGCCGAACGAAGAACATGACGCGGCTGCAGGACCACCGACAGTACAGGTTCAAGCCACCTACGGTGGAAGAACGTCTAAAGGAAGCATCTGGGCATTCCCTTTCTGGTTGGACCATTGGGCCTGAGGCCATTTCACCTGAGGATGTTGCCACACGCACGGCACTTCGACAACGGTATCTGGAGCCCCATATCACTACTCAAAGCCAATACTTGGCACGCCTTAATAGGCAAGTGCGCGGTGCGCCAGTTCCTCCGATGAAGGGTGTTCCCATCCTTCTGTTCGCGGGGGAAACCGAGGAAGAAGAAGACACGGCTTTCAGCCGCTGGGCGCATTATGCGCGACGTTTAAGCAGCATGTGGGCCCTACGGGCAAGTGCCGATGTGGCAGATGTTCGACTTGAGCGGAAGATGCGTTATGATTACGCTAAATTGAAGGCCCGGGGGAAATTGAAATCCCAACGAACGCATTATGCGCCTGCTGCCCAGCAGCCCAATGTTTCGGCTACCCCTGTAGCCGCGAGTTCACGACAGCCCGAGGCCGCTAACCCGCCTACCCTCACCCTTACTGGTGAGAAGCGTCAGCGCCAACAGACAGACCCTGCGCACGACGCTCAAAAACGTCCACGGCGTACGGGCAATCCTGCCGAAGGGGAGTCTCAAATTCCCATGAATTCCATGATTCGGGATAACCCCGCCATTTCACCAGATACTGGTTTTGACCATGGCGGCGACGCTTCTGCAGTAGACGCTCCACATGGAACTGCAGGTTCCCCTGCGCATCGAGCAAAGGAGGAGGAGGTCGGTGTATCGGAACAAGCTCATGCCGAGCTTGTTCAGGAGGTGCGGACCCTTCGTGAGGAGAGGCAGACGATGAACTCCCGGCTTGAGTCCCTGGAAGAGAGTCGGACCCGAATGCAGGGTCAACTTGACTTGTTGGTGCAGATGCTCCGTCCCGCGACAATGCCAATGGGCCCGGCGCGAGCGCCTTAGCGTCTATTTGGGACGGATCCCGATAAGGTTTCAACATGGCGACATAGAACACAGGATGTGTACGCAATTTGCGCGGCAAGTTAAGCGTATACGCTGTGCCTTTCTTGGCAATGACCTTAAAGGGTCCGATAAAGCGCGGACGCAACTTCGTCTTAAAGACAGCGGATACTACATTGGTAGGTAGGTTTTTAGCATTAAGTAATACTTGGTCTCCGACCTCATAATCATTAATACAACCTCTGCCTTTCGCATCTGCATATTCCTTTTGTTTATCTTGACTATCAGCCATTGCATCTTGCACATGTCGTAAGACATTTAGTCGCGTTGCGAGAAACGCATTTACCTGTTTCCTAACAGTATTAGGGCTGACATCAGCAAGCCGATCGGCAACCTCTCCCCCACCAAGCCCTGAACCACTCGGTGGTAGCGTTAACGGAACGCGTGGGTGTGTGAGACCATTGACATAGAACGGAGTGTAGCCGGTGGAGGCGTGCACGGAATTATTGAGTGCAAACTCAACTACAGGGAGCATAGAGCTCCAACGCTTAGGCGTTTCAGCACAAACGCTGCGTAGGATATCTTCAACAACGCGATTTACGCGTTCGGTTTGACCATCGGTCTGCGGATGATCCGCCGTGGACATGTCCAAACGGGTGCCCAGCACCTGGAAGACGGACTTCCAAAATTTACTCGTAAAACGAGGATCACGATCAGAAACAATTGCTACTGGCAAGCCATGTTGGCGAAACACCCGATCGATAAACAGCTCCGCTGTACCCACACCATCGATCGAATCTGGCACAGCCGCTAAGTGAGCCATCTTGCTCAAACGGTCAACAAAGACCACAATACCTGTATTGCCATGCGAATCTTTCGGTAGGCCAAATACAAAGTCCATACTAATGGACTCCCAGCACCCAGTGGGAATAGGCAAACTAGCCAGCGGCGCTGCCGAATGGGGCGAGGGTTTCACCCGCTGACACATTTCACACGTACGCACATATGTGCTCACCCATTTGTATAATTTGGGCCACCAATAACTTTGGCATATTGCCCCATAGGTCTTTTCACGACCCAAATGACCACCGATGGCGGTGTCATGTACCTCATAGAGGATACGATGCTTCAGGTCCTCGTCATGAGGAACTACAATACGCGGAGGATCCGCTACATCTGTACGATAGTACAACAGCCCCTCATCGATAGAATATCGATGGAGGCTTGCACGCAATCGTGCCGACAATTTAATGTCCGAGTCTTTAAACTCCTCACTGCCAAGAGCATGTAGCAACGCTATACAGTGATCATCTTTAGCATACGCCGTACGAATGAGATCGGTGATAGAAGACGACAACATCGTCACATGAGCAAGCTCATAATCAGGTCTGCGTGACAACGCATCAGCCAAAGCATTTTGCTTGCCCGGCTTATATTTCACCTCGAAGTTATATTCGGCAAAGAATGACAGCCATCTGGCCATTCTCTGCGAGAGATGCGGCGACTGAGTCGCAGTGCGTAACGACGCATGATCGGTATAGATCACAAAAGGCTTTGAGCCCAGCAGATGAACTCTGAATTTGACCAGGGCATACTTCATCGCAAGTAGCTCTTTGTCGTGAACTGGATAGTTCTTTTCTGCAGCTTTCAGCTGGCGAGATTCAAAAGCGATTACACGCTCACGGCCTTCATCATCTGATTGTAACAGAGCACTGCCAATGGCAAAATCCGATGCGTCACAGACGACGCTAAACGGTCGGTCAGGGTCTGGCAAAGCCAAAATAGGAGCATGTAGAAGGCTTGCCTTCACTGCTTGAAAAGCATTTTCGTGTTCGGCATGCCAACACCATTCCACATCCTTTTTAAGGAGATTGGATAACGGCCGAGCCATATCAGCGTAATTTTCGCTATACTTGTGTAAGTAATTGGCAAGGCCAAGCCATTTACGCAAGTCCTTCTGAGATTGTGGAACAGGCCAATCGACTATGGCTTTGACTTTGGCGGGATCCGCTCGTAGTCCTCGCTTCCCAATGAAGCACCCTAGAAAGGGAATTTCTTCGGCCCCGAAGATGCACTTAGAGGCATTAGCATATAATTTATTAGTGCGCATGCACTCGAGCACTGCTCGTAAATGAACAATATGGTTCTCAATATCTGACCGCCCATGTTCAGCTCGGCTATGGACAAAAATGTCATCAAAATACGTCTGTGCATAACTTCGATGGGGTCGAAACAATTGCGTCACCAAACGGTTAAACGTAGCCGGAGCATTAGATAGCCCTTGGGGCATCACTAACCACTCCCAGAGCATACCGCTCGGAGTACTAACAGCAGTAAGCGGAATATCACTAGCTCGCATGAGCAATTGGTAATAACCATCGACTAAGTCGAGCGCACTGTACATGGTACAACCGACCATATTGTTCTGAAGAACATCCTTTCTAGGTATCGGTGTCTGTGCAGGTATAGTGGCCGCATTGAGCTTATTATAAGCATGAACAATACGCCATTTACCATTTGGTTTCTTAACACAGAAAGTGGGTGTCGAGTGCGGAGATTTACTTTCACGCACCATGCCCGCCGCGTGCTTTGCACGAAAGAACTCGTCAATGACGTCACACTGTTCTTTGGGTAAAGGCCACTGCCGTGTTACACAGTATTTGGTTCCGGGAACCAAGTCAATTTCATGACGTACGCCCCTATCAGGTGGTAGAACCGACGGTGGATCGTGACACACCACGTCCTGGAATTCTTTTACCAAAGGATAGTAGGGATCTGAAGGGTCCTTTAGAATAGATGCCCCACTACGTGCACTTAGTGCCGCTTTGGTATCTTCAAGGACTGTCTCATCGACAAGCGAGGATGAGTTCAGCTCGAGGTTAGGTCGAATGACCACCATATCGGACAGAGCACCTGCCTTCAAGGCCTGATGAAATTCATCCACAGACATTTCGCCTAGCTCTAAAAGAGCATTTAATGATGGGAGGGCCTCAAGGTCAACCTCACCATCTACATCACCTGTCACTCCGTTGACCAGGGTGTACAACTGGTCATTGACATTACTATGCGATAAAACAGACGCTTTGCGTCTCGCAGCCGCCATCTGGCGACGCTGCCGTCTCCTTGACGAGACCGTACTCTTCAAAGTACTTGGGATGTTATCGTCCCCAAGGTCAACAGACCCCTTGTCGTTTACCTGCCCTATGTTAGGGCCGATGTCATTACCGACACCCAGTGGGTCACTAGTACCAGTGACTTCACTAACAAGGTCATTGACCTTCACTCGCTCTATACGAGAGCCGATGTCATTACCGACATCCAGTGAATCGCATTTCCAGCCAATATCACTAACAAGGTCATCGACCTTAACTTGCTCTATACGAGAGCCGATGTCATTATCGACATCCAGTGAATCGCATTTACAGCCAATATCACTAACAAGGTCATTGACCTTAACTTGCTCTATACGAGAGCCGATGTCATTACCGACATCCAGTAAATCGCATTTACAGCCAATATTACTATGAGTATCACTTAACGGAGTACGTGCCGTTCCACTAAGTGTCATTGAGCTCTGCTCGACACTATTATTGTTGACATCGGAGTTTATCAACTCAGACACTCCAATGTCCAGCACATTAACTGAATCAGTTAATGGCTCGCGCCAATAGCACTTTTGTTTTCTAGCGAAGGTGGGTTCATGACTCTCCAAAGCTTCGCTAGGAACATCGCGCGTTGCGCCTAAAGTTTTGGATCTCCAATCGATCCACGGCTCATGGCGTTCCAGCCAGGCCATACCGAGAATGAGATCATATCTCGAGTCCAAATCTAGGACAAGACAGCGTTCAACGCTATTGAAATCTAAAAATTTCACACCTAAGTTCAACGGAACTTTAGGAACGGTGACACGTACACCAGTCGCGAGACGTACGGTTATACTGTCACCCTCTTGCGCTTCCAGCGCCTCAGCATACAGCTGACTCCCCTCAAGGGAGCGACGTCGGACATAATTCCCTGACGCCCCTGAGTCAATTAAAATTGACCAGGGTTTCTCAAAACCCTTAACGGTTGCCGACACAACCAACAAGCCTGGCTTGTAATTTTGTTCTATGGGAGCATCCACAGAACCACCTGGGGCTAAGCCCTGTTTACCTTTACCTCCTAAAGATTCAACAGAACTTAGTTCTTTCCCAGTAGGGCGCCCCGCGCCTACTGGGAGTCGACATTTTCCCCTGCGGTGCTCGCCTTTTGGCTAGGAGCAGGGCTTCGGCTTTGCCGATTTGAACGTTGCTTTCGCAACGGACAGCTAGGGCGGAGATGCCTAGTGCTTCCGCACATGTAACATCTACGGATGCTACCTTGCTGCTCAGCAGCTTGAAGCTCAGCTTCTTCAGCATGGCTGAGGTCCATGGGTTCCGCCCTATTAGAGGTATTTGATTGATACCAGGGCAGACCATATCGGGCAGATTTAAAATTGAATTCAGCGTTAAATGCTACGCTTACTGCCTCCTCAAAAGTTGAAGGCTGGACACGGAAAACTTCCGTCCTGGCGACCCCAGTGCGAAGTCCCTCCATAAAAATGGTTACTCGGACTTCCTCTGCCAGTGGGTCCTGCTGCATAGCAGCAATGAGAGTTCTCAACTCTTGGACATAGTCCGACAATTCTTTCTTACCCTGTCGGGTAGCTAGGAAGCGTGAGCGCACACGATAAGCCTGATTAGGCGGTGCAAACACACAAGTTAATTGCGTTTTAAGCATCTCCCATGTGGGAAATGCAGCATTTACAGAGACACCGCTCGTTAGAGCCCACTCTCTAGCTCTTCCACCGAGCTTAGAAATTTGTGTAATTGGTACTTCAGAAGTGAAATTAACTATGGCCAAGCCAACTCGTTGCTTATCGGATGCAAGCATGGCGGCATCCATTGCCATTTCAACTTCTCGGATCCAGAGGAGAAGGTTCTCTCCCTCCTTCCCCTCGAAGGTCTTGACACTTAAAACAAGTGGACGAGCCTTTGGCTCTGCATCGGTCACAGGTACCGGAATGTACTGTATAGGCGCGGCTGACGCTGCCTGGTCATGGACCTGCCCGAGGAGCGTTGCCTCATAACGCATAAAGGCCTCAAGACGAGCATTTAGAACCTCGGGGCCTTGGGCCAAAAGGGCCTCGATTTGATCGGGCCCAACGAACGCAGATAGTTTATCTAAGGCGAGTCGCTGTGCCTCAGAGAGGTGATTTTGATTCTCCATTCTCACAGAGGGTCAGTCTTTAAAGACTCAGGTGTAGGATTGACTACTAGTGCTACCAAGTGTAGCGGAGCTGCACAGCTCTTTAGCCAGAGGAAGACTTTCGGCTGGAAGCCTCTTAGTTCTAGAGAACTAAATAGAGTGAAGGCTAAAAGCCACTTAGTTCTGAGGAACTAATTAAACGACTTAAAGTCACCCTGTTCTAAGGAACTAGGAAAGAGACTTTTAATCAATCAAGCAATATGCTTAAGGTTCAGAGAACCAACGCACAGAGTGCAAGAACAAGCTAGAAGCTTAGGGGTTCAGAGAACCAACGCACGAAGTGCACAAGAGAACAAGTCAGAACGACTTGCGATCTTAAACTCAAAAGGAAAACTGATTATATTTATGCTTTAAGATTTTATGAATAGTCCTACTCTAAGTACACTACACTAGATTAATTACTATAATAGTAATTATTATATGCAGACTTTGCTATTGGACGACGTATCGCCTAAACATCTGTGTATATGTACTTAATACAGCGTTAGTGATTTATCGAATCCCAATCGATAAGATACGGTATTACCGAATACCGTATTATAACGCTCATACTTAATACCTCTCTAAAGAGAAGTATAATAATGCATTATATGCAATAGAAAGGAGAGTTTAAGCGTAAACTCTCGGAAAGACGCTACAACCGTCGTGTAACCCCGTTACACAGCCAATTGCAAAATCACTGGCGTCACAGACAACATGAAATGGTCTGTCTTGATCTGCAATCGCCAATACTGGCGATTGCATCAAGCTTTGCTTGATACGTTCAAAGGAACGCTGACAGTCGGCGTTCCGATTCCACTTTACATTTTTCTTGAGTAAACAAGAAAAATGTACTGTCATTTCGGCGTAATTGCGCGAGTACTTGTGCAAGTTCGCCGCTATCCCAAGGAACTTCCTTAGTCCCTTGACATCGACTGGCACTGGCCAGTCGATGATCGCCTTGATCTTTTTTTAATCAGGGCGTACGCCGTTCTTGCCGACGATGCACCCAAGAAGTGGTATTTCGCTAGCTGCGAATATACACTTCTTGAGGTTGGCGTACAACTTATGCTCGCGCATAAGTGTAAGAACCTTACGGACGTGGAATCTATGGACTTCTAAGTCTGTTTTCCCGTCCATAGCCCGACTATGGACGAACACATCATCGAAGTAACTCGGTGCGAATTCGCGCACCGGTCTCAATAAATGTGAAACACATCTATTGAATGTGGCTGGTGCATTACTAAGCCCTTGCGGCATCACCAACCATTCCCAGAGCATACCAATAGATTTGCTCACTGCTGTGTACGGGATGTCCCGTTCACGCATTAGGATCTGATAGAAACCATCCATCAGATCCATGGATGAAAAGATGGTACTCTTAGACATACCATCTATGATTACGTCCTTTCTCGGTATCGGTGTTTGCGCCGGTATCGTTGCATGTTTAACGCGTGCACTATCCGCCACCATCCTGTGGCTTTGCGCACACAGAACGTCGGAGAGCTGTGAGGTGAAGTTGACTCCCTCACATGGCCCGCAGCTAGGCGATCGGCAAAGAACTCGTCGATCGCCTCAACCGGTTCCCGAGGCAGTGGACACTACTTCATGACACAATGTTTTGTGCCTGGAACGAGGTCGATCTCGTGTCGAGTACCTTTTTCCTTTGGTAACACGCACGGAACGGATTCAGGGAATACATCCTTGAATTCGATCAAATCCTGTACAAAGGATTTGACTTCAGCGACTACCAGGGTTGCGATGTATATCGTTCAATCCTAGTCTTCTCATCAAGGACACTTTCGTCCATTGATGAGCTGCTGAGAACCCGTTCGTTCTCGGCAAAACTGTTGCTGACCTAATATCGGTTACGTACTTGTGGAGAAGTGCCAGGGAAATGGAGGCCCTTCGCTATTATTATAATAACTGGCATGAAGAGTCTCGGTCACTCTCTCGAATAAAGGACAGGGAGTGAACAGGACCCAAAGTGGACCAGGAACCAAGGTGAACTAGGACCCAAGTTGAATCGAAACCCAAAGTTGACCCGGCACCCCAGGTGGACCAGATTCCAAGGTGGTCCTGACGCCCAAGGTGGATCGGTACCCAAGGTAGCACCAAGGTAAAAACGGCTTTCATCCGAGACCAGGCTCCAAACAGCGAGAAGTGTCTCATTTTTGGATCCCTGCTCACGGGTCCAGCTCAAAATTGGTATCGACAACTGGGTCGTACGGTACGCGTCGATTGGAAACTGCTTCTGCGAGAGTTCTAAGCCCAACTTTGCGGCTTAGGTGTGTCGGTGGCCCGCCAATATCATCACGCCAGAAAGAGAGCCGATGAGTCACCCTTAAAATATGTATACCAGCTGAATGTGGCGGGGCTCAGGGAAAAACTAGATATTAAGGGTGGACCACCCAGTGTAAAGCGTGAACATATGGACCATTACGTGGAAACCTTGGATGATCGAGAATTAGCGGACCAGCTTACATTGCTCAGACTTTCTGATGCAGATGACCTGGAGGAAGTCCTGCTGGCTCGTCAGAGAGCGAAGACGCGCCAAGGAAGGGTCCTGTTCGGTTCAAGCAAGTTTCGCCAGAAGGCCCCAACCCCTCCAGACCACACTTAGAGTTAGCTGAGACGACCAGTCCAAGTCATCCGAGCTACATTGGAAAATGAAAATGACCAAGAGTGGGTCTGAAAGAGAAGGTGACCTCAGACAAATTTATGCGGCGGCGAGTAAGCCTTACACTGGTAGGGCGAGGAACGCAGATGACCCCCGGAACCATTAGGACCAAGACCCAGACCAAGGTTGACGCATGACAGAGGGACCTGGACTGAAGGTGGTCTTAGGGTCACCCTTGACAAATTGTACCTTTTTGGATCTAAGAAGCATGAGAATTTGGTGTTGGAAGCGACTCGTCTGCAAATGCTGTGGAAAGAAGAGTCACCTATCCAACCGCTGCCTGTTTGTGTAGAGGTTGCGGAAAGGTTCATGACGTCGGCAAGTGCCCGATGGAAGAATTCTACAATCTGATTCACCAGTGGTACAACCCGACCAAACATGCGGGGTAGCTGCCTGAGGCGGCGGAGAAGATGTTAAATTAGAACGCTCTCCAGGTTTGAATCTGGTACGAGCCGAGCGTTCTAATTGCTGCATTTATGCATTTGTGGAGAAACACTCCGTGGAGAAGTTCAATAAGATGGATGAATTGATTGGAAATACATCGGGCTTTTGCATTAATTCTGTTGCTGCTGTGGCCAATGCGTGTATACCTCATGATTATTCCCGAGGAGAGACTATGATGACATTAGATTTATTGCCGGGAGAATCAAGAGGATACTGGATTCACCATGCTCCAGGAAAGTGGTTTAAGCAAGCCAAGGCCTCTGGGAAGGTTAACAATATTCGCGCGAATCTACAGTTTGATTCTGGTGCCGAGATATCTATTTTGGATATCGCCTTTGCTCGTAAGGCAGGCTGACAGATTAACACAAGCGAGAAACAAGAGTGTGTGGGCATTGGAGAAGCAGTTTACACCACGGAAGGGCGAAAGAAGGTCAGGATAACGCTGAATGGTGTATTAGTATACTTCTTCAATGTGTGGGTCGGGTCCATGGCCGGCCAGGATGTGCTGCTAGGGATGGACGTTATGGTGCCAGCTGGAATTCGTTTGGACATGGCAGATGGAACTATTTGTTTGCCAGAAGAAGTTCAAATCCAAATGACAGGTCGCAAGACCCTGTATAGTGGCCATATTTCTGAGGCCAAACTGGGCCAGCAAGTGAGCTTGTCGGCGAAAAAATATGTCGAGGTTCCGCTACAGAGTTCTACGTCGGACCAGTGGAATTATGGATAACCCGTATGACATATACGGGTCATCTAGGTACATGGACATCGCCACTTCTTGAGGGTCACCAATGTCAGCGACAGGGACCTGATCTTACCAACGAGACCGCTGGAGCCACCAAAGACTCGTCCATGTTCATCTCGAATCTGGTCATTGGAAGGACTACGAAGTGCTACCAGGTGTAACGGGCTAAGGACCCATTACCGTCTTACACTAAAAGGGCGTTGAGGAAGCGCTCTTAATTAACTCGTAAATACAACTCTGTTTTATTTTTGCTTTGTTTTATTATCGCACTAATTCAAATGTGCTCCTTAACTCATTGGACCCACTTGATATGAAAGTCAATTTATTATTGGTTAATAATTGGGTGTGGCACCCCAATAAAAAATAACGCACTGTATCCGCTAATCGGATACTGCCCTACGTCTACTTATGTAATGATATTTACCCTACACGATGCTACCAAGCTGGGCATCTGGCTGGCTAAGGACCGCGTTCCCTGGGCTCAAGGATTCGTAGAAGTTGGTTTTAGGAGGTAGAGGTATGCTGAATGGAAAAATTTAGCCTACGAAGAAATCACAGACGAGGAAGACGCAGAGATCACCCGAGAAGAAGGATACCAAGGTCCGGTGGTCGAGAGACCTTAGTACACGACTCAACAAAAGATGTTGCTAAGGACGGGGACCCAAGTACCAGTGGTTAACGCGGTTCAAGAGTATATTATGAGGGACCCCGAGTCATTACCATCGGATCAGGAGTCTAGAGGAGAGAACCTCGATGGAGGTCAACCGGCTAGAGCCAGCGTGGGCAAGGAAGTCTCATCTAAGGATATGACCGATATGTAGAGGGTCCACATGGAGGAGAGTCAACAAGTCCACCTAGAGGTGGGTCAACAGGTCGGGTCAACAGGATGACAAGGCTGAAGCAGATACTTCCGATGACCAAGTATGTGTTCACGAGATTGGAGACTTATGTGCCGAGGATATCGACAAAATTGGTCTGTTATCCCTGAGGTCATCCCACCTACGAACGATGTTGCGTCGGAAGACATCCAGATTCCAGACCCCGGTGAAACTCCAGAGGAGGAGGTAGACCGTCTCCGCCAGATTATTCGGCGTAAACGACATTTGCTGTCTTGTTTACCTTGACGGTTGCGATTTTTCTTAGCTTCAGCACACTGCATACAAAAGGGCATAGTTTGATTCTGTCAGCTAAATACCAGCGGCAAGCCCCTTGTGACCCATACGAACAACATCTTGGTAGTTCAAATGACCTAGCCGCTCATGCCACTTGCAAAGGTTGGAGCTTTCAATTCGAGCGAGAAAAGCAGAAACCTCATCTGCAGTATCAGATATTGCGGAAAGTGACCAAAGACGTAATTCGCGAGGAGCACGGGCGACGATACTATCATTTGTAGAGACCTTACAGTAACCCGATAATGAACTTGATCGATAAGCTTGAGACAGAAAGCAGGTTTCGTGGCAAGGCGGGGACGTAGTGCACATCAGTGAGCACAAATCGGGTAACCGTACCGTGCATAATCGTCTTTAGCACTACACTGCCGTTGCTGACGGCCTGAAGCACGAAAATATTTGCGACGCGGACTCGTAAGAAACTGGGTGTGGGCGTGATAATGGCAGCTATATTGTTGGTGAAACCATGGGTATCGCCGCTGTCAATAAGCTACGTTGTCGAAGCTGGCAACTTAGCGTCTCGAAATTGAAGTACGATGCATGCTTCAGCACCAATAAAATCATTAGGGGTAGTAGAGTCTAACGGAAATCCATGATCGATACACTTTCTGCCGACCCGAGAAAAAACCATTTCCAGTTGAGTCGATAATAGTGTCGTCAGAACCTTCGACGACATACGATTCGGCGACATTATCGGTTGGGCTTACTGTGGTGGCAACGTTGGCTTGTCCGACTCGGCGTTACGCGTCTTGGATCACTGGGCAGTCAAATGTTTTGTGTTCCGTCGTCTTGCAGGCCCAGCATGGTTTAATGCCGTCTTTGGGTCGCGAACGACTCGTGTAGCTGCACTGAGGTAATTTGGGTTTTGCTGAAGCTTGCGTAGTTGCTTTCGCTGAAGCTGCAGATGCTCACTTTACATTTGCTTTGCATTTATAGGACGCTGTCTGTGGCTACTCGACTTGCGGCCATCACCCAAAAGATTCGTCAGGAGCGTAAAAGCTTTATTGGTTTCGTCGTTGATGTTGGTAGCGTTGTAGTCGATGACGCTGGCGAGATGAAGCTGAATCCCTGGATTTGTGAAGGCATTTTTGCACAATTCCTCCAGGATAAGGGCTTTTGATCACCGCCCAATTCTTTCCCATCGTGGCGCAGATATGCGTAGTAACCGTGCCATGTTTGCTTTGGTTTCTTAGGCTTGTTTTGATAGTCGCTCAGGCGTGAATGCGATAGCGTGCACCGGAACTCTTCACGCAAAGCTGCTTGGACTTCTTGGTACGAAGGGTTGTGATTGTGTGAGTCGATAAACTCGTCCAGGAACTGAAAATAAAAGTCCGAGGCGGCGCCGTCAAGAAAGATGACGAGGAACGTCTCACGTAATTCATCCGTATACGTCGAGTTGTTACGCCGACTTTAACTTAGAATGGCTTGTTCAAACTTGCGCATAAAAAGATCAAAGCCGCCCCCAAGACCAGGTTATTTATCCTTGCCGGTAAACGTCTCACACTAGACTTCCTTGATCCGGGGTATTGTATGTGGCGCTAGCACAGAAGGCGCGAAGACAGGACTTTAAGCTGGCGATGGAGGTCTTGAGTCTGGAGCTAAATTTTAAGATAGAGCTAGTCCTGGAGATGAACATGAATCCTGCGGTGGTGGGGGGAATTGTGTCGGTGCTGGCGACCGTTGGGTGCGCGGTGGCACAAAATTATAGGTCGAAAGTGGCACTTGAGCTTCTTCATGAGCCGGATCAATGTAAAAGTTCTCAGAATCAATAGGTGAGTGTTGATCACGGTCCATACGTAGAAAGTGGAGGTAGGTTATCGCGCAATAATACTTCGTAGCGACATTGCAGGGACTGAAGTCGCTCTTCCAAGGAATCTCGAGTCGCTTAAATGCAGCCAGGCGATCTTCGGCAGCATTATCTCAAGCGATTTCTTGTAACAATTGAATCTCCATGGAATTCTTTATGTGTTAAACTTCAGTTATACAACTTAGCGCCTCTTCCTGGGCGACACGATGATGATCAATCGATTTTGTAAGCTGGTCTCGAACTTCGTGCTTTGCTTGAAGTGTGCGGCCAACGAATCCTGAGCAGATTTACTGATAGTTTGCTGCTCAGTTAAAGCTACTATAGTCTTGACATGCTCGAATTAGAGATGTTTGTTGCGCTATGAGAGGCAAGAAATTCTTGATGAAATCGTTCCGCGACTACTTGGTGCTCTGCGCGGCAGTTGACGGGTGCTGTTTATTACTACACTGGTACTTCGGAGGGCTGAGGAAAATGGAGGAAAAAAGGTTCTAACAGGATATCCAGATCGCAATGCCCCATGATCATTCCCCGGCGATCGAGTCAAAGCACCGTCTTCCGACGGGGTCCAGATCGCGATCGAAGCTGTATACGCTCCCTGTAAAACTTCGCCACTTCGGGACCGTTCTCTTGCTGGTGATTCGACAGATGTAAAGGATGAGTCAATTCCCATAGCGCCTGCGATACCGATCTTAAAAATTAATATAATGGATTTTTAACTTGTCAAGCCACCTAGTCATCGAAAAAGAATCCGGGGCGACTAACGTATCAAGATTTTCCACGTCTTCTGAGCATAAAGTGCGGCAATCTGCGCCGAAGTGTCCATAGTGAGTCAGGAGGCGGTTCATTGGATGTAGGCAGCGTGGTGAAAAGGTATCTTTTGGGCTTGGAAATATGCTTGTACAAAAATTTCACTACTAAGTCGGCCACGTAGGTAGAGCTAATTCTTCGGGCTGACCATGGCGCAACCTGAGCTGACGATCGAGGAACTCGTTTGCGGTATCCAAGGATCCATTGCTTTCGCAGCTTCTGAGTAGCTGGTAGATCGGCGTACTCGTGTGGAAAGAGCAAAAAGTTGATCTTCTCACGGGATTCGCTGGTGAAGCTGACATCACCCTCGGAATTACTAGAAAGCTCACCGAAGAGATCTATCTATGAATTGTTTAGTCGTTCAGTCAGGCGCAGGATGGCGCAGGCGAAGCTGGGAGTGACTCAGACGTAGAACTGGAAGTGTCGTATTGATCAGGGAACCAGGTGATCCAACGTGCGTAGAGATTCCAGTTGCCGAGCCACGACGCCTAGAGGAAGAACTCGACCCAGACAGAGCTGCAAGCATAGAATCTTCAGAATCGAAAAGCTCTTCTTCGTCACCCAACTCGGAGGAGGAAGGCGTAGGATTTGATTTCTTACCTTTCACTTTCGAAGGTGTAAGATTTCTTCCCTTTCGATTTCAAAGGGGTTGAAAATATTTTTCCGTTATTTCACTTGTGTTTTAGGAGCATCCAAATCACTTCTTTCAGATCCGACATATCGCGCTGGCACAGTGGATTGTGCCGATGTAGCGGATCATGTAAATAGTACAGATCGCGCTGGTGGTTTATTTTGTGGATCGACGAAGCTTTTCCCGTAATGGAGCCAGGCGGGTTCGAAGGAGGAGGGCCTACGGATCGCGTAGATGGGACAGATCGCGCTGGTAGGTTTTTGTGGAACGACGAAGCTTTCCCCTTAATGGAGCCAGGCTTGTTCGAAGGAGAAGGACCTACGGATCGAAAACGATCGAGTGGAGGTTTGGACGTTAAAGAAGACGAAGATCTATTACTTTTTGAAATGCCGAACTAGCTGTGGTAGGAGTCTTAGCTTGGATAATTGGGGTGATCCAGATGCTAGCTGGGCCAAGTGGGATCGAAGAGCATCCCGATCATTGACGGTCAGATCACGCTCGACTTCCCGATCTACAATTTTTCCAAGTAGCTGATCCAAGGAGGCATCTTTGCGATACTCTCGTTGAGAAGATTATCATTATTGGTTTGGAGTTTATCAAACGATCCTGGAAAGAAGATAGCTGGAGTTGGAACTGATCCTTCGAGACTTGCTCAACAACGGTCATTTGTCATCGGTGTATCTCCTGAGCATGTTAATTCGCCATGTTTGCCTTGAGTAAAGCGGATTATAAACTTGCAACCTCTTGAGATTGATCCGCTCGTATTCCCAGTTCGTCCTCAAAGTCCTGAGCCTTCTGGATCGCAGTGTCGTAACGTTCCTGAAGCCGCTTGTAGCGATCTAAGACGAACTTGGACAGAGGAGGTGATAATTCCTGGAAGGATTGCAATTCACGTTTTAACCTATTATAGCGCACTTCTTACTTTCGTAAAGCATCCTCTGGAGAATTATAACTGTCCACAATGACAGTTTGGGCGTCCAAACGATCGTATAGTGCTGCAATTGACGACTCCAAGATATGGCGATCCATTACTGGCGGGAATTATACCCGAGATAGAAGGAAGCAAAATTCACGATCCGGAAGAATGTTTCGTAGGCGGATCTGATACCATGTGAGACGGTTCTGGTCCCGAAACGTCTGATGGGCTTGCAGAGATCAAGGAATCGGAAACATCCTGGCTGGCAGGAGAAGCGGAGAAGAGATCGAGATGACAGAGGTGATTAATGTGGATACGATGTACAGTCAGGTCAACACTGTATACCGGATAACGGTGCAGGGAACGATTGTAGAGGAGCGAAGGAATAGATTTTTGTAAGGTGTAGATCGCGATCCAGGTTATGTGGACCACACATTTTGGATCGATCGCGATCCATTGTGATGAAACGCGATCTGACTCAGAAACGCGATTCAGTTCAGATACGCGATCCGAAGCAGATCTTGATCCAATTTATGTAAATCACACATAATGGATCGACCGCGATCCTGGACTATTACGCGATCCGAGAATAAGGCAATATCAGGATGGTGAAGGTATTTGAAGTGGACGACATGTCGATATCTGATTTTTCTGAGAGGGCCACATGTGGTAATAGATCCTGGACTACAGATAGGCAGAGTTGTAGGTTTTGATATTCGGTCGGCTAACAGTAAGCAGAGTTCAATTTTACTTCTACTACACGTATCGACTTCTCTTCCGGACTGGATTCTTTGGCCACCCGACGTCTCGAGGAAGCCTACACACTACGCAAGTCATATACCTGGATTGTTTGGCCAGGGATTACAAGAACTCTTTACAAAACTCAACTGCGATTGGACGCAGAAATAACATGTAAGGGCAAGGCAAGCAAGTTCAGGACGGATCAAGTGGTCAGAAGGTTCTGCTCAAGTGGTCAGAAGATTCAAGCTTCGCTTAATTGGATAACCGTTATCGAATGGGAAGATCACACCAATTACTCGGTCGATCTTGTGAAGATTTCCATAAGATCACCAAACCCCCTATCCCTAACCCAATTAGGATCAACATCGACTTAAGTTCACCTAGAAGAGTGCAAACCGCCCAACCGACGGGTACACAAGGTAAGGAAGGCTTTACACACGGAATCGGGTACCCCCTCCGTTATTCGGTAGTCCGGGTGCCAGTGGAGAGTCGATATCGCTTCAGCAATTTTGTAAAACCCACTTCACCACAGAACCTTTTAGCTTCGAGCGTAGGCAACTGAGTGATCTCCGAACTTAGCTTCAAAGGCTCTATCAGATCAAGAGTACAAGCGCCTATGTTTTATCCGTCATTAATTAAGACATTTAACGACTTGGTTACTTCCTATTGGACTTATTTCTTCAGGAAATGGGGACTCAAATCCTCAGTGATTGTTTCCTAGGGACTTATTCCCTCAGGATCGCTGGAACTTAAGTAATTGACTTACTTTAGCTGTGGTGGCGCAACCACAGCGAGATCCTCTACGATCAACTCTCCAGCTGATCTAGGACTACCATGTTGCCGCTTCTGGGCAATCGGATTACTCTTCTGTGGATACTGCTCTTAGGCAAGCACTCATGTCCCGATTCAATCGACGTATTTAAGCGGTAGACCAACCTTCTGCGCTGCCTCTGCTTCTGCACAGCCGCCGGCAGCTTTATCCAGAGTGTGACTATCTGTCACACTGAGTTCTTGTGCAATCGTACTAACGACCGAAGCACAAGAGAGGCCATCGCACTCAATCGTAGTCCATTCACATGCTTGTGAACACTTGTGAGCGCTCTTAGACGTTCATCAGGTGGCCATCTGATGATCAAGCGGCAGGAATCTTTACGTTCAATTCTGCCAGGTGGGTGACATCAAACTTGTCATCCAGATCGAGTACGATGAAACCATGATCGTACTCTTTACTTTCTAGAGTGTAGTGGATTCCCACTACACGTTTTCTTACTATTACGAATGCAACTATGGCAAGGCGCATCGTCATGTTAATTGAGAAGGTCTCGCGCTCAACATAGTTGTGTGGAGAAGTGCCACAAAAGTGAAGGCCCTTCGCAATATTATAAAAGTGGAGCCCGCCCAACCGACGGGTACACAAGGTGAGAAAGAATTTATACACGTAATCGGGGTACCCCTCCGTTAATCGGTCGTTCAGGAACCAGTGGAGAGTCGGAATCACATCATCAAATTTGTATAACCCACTCCACCACATATATAAGCGCACCCTATTACGCTTCTCCTTCGCCTCACCTCTTCCGGGCGGAATACTCTTTGGACCCCCGACGTCAGCAGGTTTCAGAAGGCTTATTCTATGCAAGTTAAACCTCAGGATAGTTGGCCTGAGGTGCAAGACTCGACGACACGCTGCAGAAGCGGATTCCTACGGGGAACAAGAAAAGGGTTCGAAAGATCAAGAAACCGTTAGCCACCGAAGGGGTACATAGTACCAGGTGCATCGCTCTCGACTCAGTCGATCGAGCTCAAGAAAACCGGTCCCGAGTGAAGTATATCCACTCGGGGACCACCAAGTACCCCCATACAAGACCAAGTCTTTAAGTTTTCTACGTCTAACGAGGAGCAAGACCAGCCAAGCCGACGGGTACACAAGGTGAGACCCAAGGTTGACGCGACACGGTATCGGGGTACCCCCTCCATAAGTCGGCAGTCCGGCTCTGTTTAGTGTTTGTGGCTCTCCTACGCTGTTTATATAGATACTCCACCACATTTGATCCTACAATCATCTAGCGACTGGTGTCGAACAAAGCTGTTCAACCCCACAGTTTATCAGGGCGCGCAGTGACATGGCTTTCGTTACTTCGATTTTCGATCGGAAATTGGTTGCGTTCAGTATCATTGAGATATATTGTGATTTCGGTAGTGTTGGGTGTGGTCGTTGGGCATCTTCGACCAGTACCACACCACCGGCACGCACGCTCCTTTTTAACCTCCGAAGGATGAGAAACATGCTCAGATGCCGATGCAAGTCGCTGCGTCAAACGCAACGGTTGTCCACGTTATCTAGTGTGCCCAGGCTGGGTTTAGGAGGCTGGCCATGGTGTTCAAGAGAAGTCTGTGCTTTCGCACTGGCTCCTCATTGTGCGCTTCCTGAAATGTAGCACTTGACAATGTCGTTGTCTCCTGTGGAATTAACATGTTCACAGTCACCAGTGCGGATGTGCGGATTATAGCCCTCGATCTGGAGACCCCGGTCAGCATCTTTATCCAGCTGTGCTCCCATGGCTTTCCATCTGAGGACTGGGACTGTCCAAATGACGGAGTTGTGACTGTGGTACGCACTTATACCACTGATGTGCAAGCTTTAAGGCTTCAATCTTTCCATAACAATGGCAAATGATTTGCGAAATGCACGTCCGCAATCGCACGTCCTAGAAGTTTTGCTGGCGAGCAATCGAAATATCGCTGAGGCTTGCCGGATAGCCACAAAACAAGATAAAAGTTGCCTGTGAACATGAAAGACACCATGAGCAATCAAGGAAAGTAAATACGATAATATGCCTGATCTTTAGACGGGCACTTCTACGAAGTTGCCTCGTGCTACTTAGCACACACCGTCAGCACAAGCGAGGAAGCGGTTAGATCGTCTTACCTTCGCGTGCGAGGGTGGTTAGGAGGTTGGTCGACTCGTACCACCAGTTGCCTCTCGCTTAAGCGAGAGTGCAACGAACTTCTAAACAAGAAGTCACCGACGTCATGCAGAAGCTTTTTCAGCTTCTCGTGCGCGGTGCTTTTGATTTAGCAAATTCAAGACTGAGCTATATTTAATGAATTATAATTAAATATAAAACTTAACTACTGATTGGCTAATTATGTAAAGATCGGATACACGACTCTTTGGGAGCGTATCCTGTCACATGAGTTTAAATCTAGATCTAAACTTGCGACTGACGTCCTTCTGAGACGTCGCGATGCCTAGCTTCAACTAGCGTCATCCCTTCCCATGTGAATCCAAAAATGGATATCACATTCACGAGGGTGGATCACGTTTGTGTATCGCACCCAAGTGACAGGTCAAAAGTAATCATAGATACTTTTAGACCAAACATTAAGTATATCAATTAATGTTTGCGTGTAACTAGATGCCCTGTTACACCATTCCCCGTTTTAAAACGATTTTTACTTTTTGAAAAACATCGCCTAGGAGACGGAGAGACTTGAGAGCCGTTATAAACGCTCCGCTTAGTCTACTAAATTCTCGTGCCACCGAAACGTGGTAAGGCTGATGGGTCGCCTGCAAAGGCGTCCATGCAGTCTAACACTAAGCGCACGCGCCGCGAATTATCGCAGCTGTCGCAAAGCGCTTCAGGCACTGAGGTGAATCTTCCATCTCACGATAGTGTGGATGAAGATCCATCTCTCATTGTAGATTACAATGAGACTACGCCATTGCCATCACCCCAAAGTGGCGATGAGCATAGTGCGTTGATGGGACATATGTCCCCATCATTTGAGGCACCCTTCCTTAAGGGAGCATCTATGCTTCCTGCAAGCGAAGGTAAAGCCTCGTCGCCTGCGCCTACGAGCGCAGCGACTTAGACTGAGCACGCTACTTCGAAAGGAGTAGTCGTGTGGTGGAGTGGGTTCTCAAAATTGTATGATGAGACCCCAAACCACTCACTGTGCCGGACTGCCGACTGTCGGAGGGGGTACCCCGATGCCGCGTATGAACCTTCTCTCACCTTGTGTACCCGTCGGCTGGCGGGTTGCACTCTTCGGAGGACTTGGTGACGATGTAGATGTCTGCCTTGAGGGAGGTAGACCTGGGGGGCCTCGAGTGGATATGCTTCACTCGGTGGGCCGGTAGGTGGCCACTCGATCGACCTTGTCGAGAGTGGACTTAGAGACAAATTCTTCAGGGACGCTTGTCGTCCATGGCCTTTTCCTTCTGTTTCAGGGGTATCAACCACCTGACCTTTACGTTGCTCCCGGACCTTGAGGTGAGGGAGACCGCTTCCGATAGCGGGTATTGGGGGGTGTTGCTACTCGAACGAGCTCACAGGCCAAATATATCCTGAAGCTCTATTCGCACTTGAACTTCGCTACACAACTGTCTTCGACGGGGGGCCAAAATTCATCCCTTCCCGGAACAGTGAGTAGCTTAGAGCAAGTTCTTCTTGGGTGACGGAGTCGTGCCACGTGGGGTTAGCTCGCACTTGAGTCTAACCACACGTCTGTCTTCAACGGGGGGGACAAATATATCCCTTCCCCGGAACAGGCGTGTGGCCAGACTAGAGTTCCTTTACAGCGCGACGAAGACTTGCCAAGTAGATCGCAAATTGAGTAGTATTTAATATAGTCCTATCCTTTTAACTCCTTTACTCTATCCTTGCCTGAAGCTCTGATTCCTTGCGTCGACTGGTCTGATCCTTGTATTAACTGGTCAGGAGTGGCTGAACCCCGAGGGGCCGAGGTCGACCAATGAGGGACCCAGGTCTACCAATGAGGGACCGGTTCGACCAATGAGGGACCCAGGTCTACCAATGAGGGACCGGGCCGACCGATGAGGGACCGGGTCGAGCGACGAGGGACCCAGGTCTACCGATGAGGGACCGGGTCGACCAATGAGGGACCGGGTCTACCGACGAGGAGCCGAGGTCGACAGATGAGGGACCCAGGTCTACCGATGATGGACCTGACCAATGAGGGACCGGGTCGACCAATGAGGGCCATGGTCGACTCCCTTCGGTACAGGTTAAACGTTACCCTGGTAATGACCTCTCCTTTGTTTGTCTTTCACGTTCTCAGCCAACTGTCGCTTCACTCCGAGGTTCCCTTTATCTCCGGTCCCTTCTCTCTGGTGCGTGGTCCCTTCTCCCTAGTCCACGGCCCCTTTCCCCTTCAATCCAACTGGCCCCTGGGTTCTTCACAATTTAGGAAAGCACTTCACCACAGTCGCGACTCAGTCAGATGTGACTCCTCATACTGATGTCTTGACAATCCATAATGGAGAGTCAGACTCAGGTGAGGGTGAGCTTAAAGCTCCACCAAGTACACGTTCGGCCTCACTAGCCCGCCATCGCGAGGGAGGCTACGTGAGTGGCGGCTTGCCACCAATGCCACCTCCATCTGAGTGGATGAACTCGGATGGGTCTAGCGCAGCGCTTTGCAGCGTGCCACTATAGACGCTCATAAATTCTATAGCGTCTTTCCTTTGTGGAAAAAGCAGGGCAAAGCACTTGGTCGTGCTTTCCCAATTCCAGTCGTGCTGCGTTCTAACGAAACAGCCGACGAATATGAAGTTGAACTCCGGCGCCATGTTACCTTGCATGTAGATGCAACGAAACAGCGGTGGCAGCGAATCAGCTTCGCCATGAAGCGTGCGCATGAAATTTTGGGTGGTAAGCGACCCCCAATTGATTCTCGCCACGCTTCTTCTGCTAGTCCTTCCGGACCTAGCAGAAAGAAGACAGCTGGTGCTGCTTCACATAAGCAGACACCAGCCAGGCACTCCGACGCGCAAAGCGTCAACAGGCTCCCATGAGTCAAAGCTCGTTGGGTAACCCTTCCACTGGGCAAGGATTTGGAGCTTTCGCTTTACAAACCGGTGGGCCAACAGCCTACCAACAAGGAAGCGCGTGTTCCCATCCGTGTCCACCAACACAGGTGGCGCCCGATAAGAGTGGCGATTACGCCCACCTACTCGCGGCTGCCTACCCTGCTGCTGTTCAGTCGCAGACTGAGTCCGCTGCGCTGAAGAGGCAGGTGACAGATCTCGAGAGTCAAGTCTCGCGACTGACCTCGGATCTGCGTGATGTGAGGGCGAGAGACCGTCAGGGGTATGACCGCCTGAAGACCCGTTTGGACATCTTAGAGCGACTGGTGATGAGAGACCCGCGTCAAGCGCGGAGTCTTCCTCGATCGCCGAGTCCTCTATCGCCTCGTTCGTATACGGGGAGCCTCTCGGCTTCCTCGTCGCCTGGTCGGCCGAGACGCTCGACTCACCTTCGACGTCACCATCGGTCTCGTTAGACCGATGTGGATATGTGATCTCTTCTGGATCAACATACCGTTTCAGACTACCCACGTAAAATACGGGGTGCGTATTCATATACGGTAAGAGAGCGAGCCTATAATTTAGGTCTCCAACTTCTTCAACCACTGTAAAGGGCCCAATGAATCGGGGCAATAGCTTAGTAGTACCACCAGGTAGTACAGAAATTGCATGTTTAGGTAGGGTAGCAGTACTTAATAGCACTTTGTCCCCAAATCTAACGTGTTCATTGTTTTTGCGACCATGCTGGTCTGCATATTATTTTTGCTTGTCCTGTGCGCTTGCCATGTATCACGGGCTTTACGTGTGATGACTAATCGCTCATCCACAAAGCGCTGAGCTTCGCTCACGCTTTTAGCATCCAGCTCTCCGATGACGCCTCCAAGAGGTCGTTCATGGGTCGACGCTGTTGGATAACACTATAGTGTCATCGTCAAGGAGCACTGGCATTTCTTGCGGTGCCTCCTCATTACCACCTATAGGTGTCGTGACCACTGCTAGATTAGAATTGTCACTAGGGCAACCTTGGCCCTCATTGGCCTTCGCACCGAGCGAAGTGAGGGGCCTTCCCCACTAAGACTCGGGCTGCGTACAAACGAGACTGGCGTTCGAGGATGACGCATTCCGTTAATGTAAAACGGTGTTTCACCCGTATTGGCGCAACACTGTTATTAATAGCGAACTTCACGAATGGCAATTGCTTGCTCCATTCTTTGGGAGTCGCTACTGTACGCAACACATCCGCCACAACTCGATTGGCACGTTCTGTTTGGCCATCCGTTTGGGGATGATCAGCGGTTGACATGTGAAGCTTGCTGCTCAGCAGCTCAAACACATGTCGCCAAAAACCCGACGTAAAACGCGGATCCCGATCCGATACTATGGACTCGGACATCCCGTGTAGTCGATACACGTGATCCAGAAGCAAGAGGGCAGCCTCTTTTCTGATATCTTGGTGCTACATGGTGCCAAATGCACCATCTTGCTCAGTCTGTCTACAAAGACGACGAGCCCCGTCCTGCCTTTATGGTCAGGCGGTAAGCCAAACATGAAGTCTAAACTGACCGACTTCCAACAATCCGTTGGAATCGGCAGTGGCTTCAGTGGCGAACTGTTCGAAGGTGCCGGCTTTATGCGCTGACACTCTTCGCAAGAGCGAATATAGTTGATCACCCACCGATATAGGTGGGGCCACCAAAATTCCTCTGACACTCGTAAGAATGTCTTTTCACGGCCCAGATGCCCACTAGATGGCGCATCATGGCACTCGTGAAGTATCATCAGCTTGAGACCTGTGTTATGAGGGACATAGATTCTCAAGGGATCACAGGGTGACAGCTGATGCCATTATAGACCATCACTGTAACTAAAGCGATTTAGTTTCGCATTGAGGTGCGACGGAATCGTAACCTATTGTCCACCAAAATGATCCAACAGCAGGCGACAATGTTCGTCCTGACTGTACTACTCCTTGATATCGGAGGCCATTGAGCTCGTCACATGGTAGGCCTTCATGGCTGCCAATGTTGACGACTCAACTTGTGCTTTCGCACGAGACACACTTTTCTGGTGTCTTGCCTCGAAGTCTGGTCTGCGTGATAACGCGTCAGCCAAGACATTCGACTTACCCGGCTTATATTCAACTTTGAAATTAAATTCATAGAAGAATGTTAGCCATCTTGCCATTCTCGGCGAGAGGTGCGGTGAATTTATAGCGGTCCGCAGTGATGCGTGATCCGTATAAACCACAAAAGGCTCGGTGCCCAAGAGGTGCACCCGAAACTTCACAAGGGCATACTTAATTGAAAGTAGCTCCTTGTCATGCACAGGGTAATTCAGCTCTGCAGCTTTTAAAAGCCGATACTGATACGATATGACACGGTCAACGCCGTCGTGTCATCCTTCTGCATGAGCGCGCTGCCGATTGCAAAATTGCTTGCATCGCAGACGACGCTAAAGGGCTTATCCGCGTCTGGCAATGCCAAGACCGGTGCCTCTACAAGAGATTGCTTCACTGAAGTGAATGCATCTTCTTGTTCCTTTGACCAAGTCCATTCTGTATCCTTTTTCAAAAGGTCAGACAATGGCTTAGTCTGCTCCGCATAATTCTTGCTGTACTTATGCAAGTAATTAGCGAGCCCAAGTAATTGGCGCAGATTCTTCACATGACGTGGTACTGACCATTCCTTTACAGCCTTTACCTTTTCTGGGTCTGCTCGTACACCATGTGCACCTACGATGCAGCCCAGTACAGGTATCTCGGGGACCCCTATGACGCACTTTGCAAGTTTACGTATAATTAAGCGTCAGCCAGAGTCTGCAACACAGCGTCTAAATGACGCTTGTGCGACTCTATTGCACTCAGACCGTCCTCCGCCCTACTATGCACGAATACATCGTCAAAGTAATGGGGCGCGTAGGCACGGTGCTGACGCATCACGTGAGCCACCACTCGATTGCATGTTGCCGGAGCATTTTTCAACCCTTGTGGCATCAAAAGCCATTCCCACAGCATACCGCTTGGGGTGCTTACTGCCGTTTTGGCTACATCGGTATCTCTCATGAGAACCTGATAGTAGCCATCCTTCAGATCCAACGCGGAAAAGATAGTTGACTTTCCCATGGAATTCAACAAAACATCTTTCCGCGGGATCGGCGTTTGATCCGGAATGGTGGCCGTGTTCAGCTTATTATAAGCATGAACCACGCACCACCTGTTGCTTTACACACACAGAAGGTCAGGCTGCAGTGAGGCGACTTGCTCTCACTTACATGTCCCACCTTGGCTCGCTTGTCGAAGAACTCATCGGTGTAATCGACTTTGTCCTTCGGCAACGGCCATTGCCTGGTCACACAATACTTGGTGCCAGGCTCCTGGTCCATCTCGTGCCTGATGCCCCTATCGGCCGGTAGGCGGATCGGCACTTCTGCTGGAAACACATCACGGTGTTTCCACAGAACATCATAGAACGGGCTGTCCTTCAAGGCATCCCAGCCTTGAGCAGCGAACCGCTTCTTCTTGTCGGTCTCCAAGACGCTCTCATTCATCGTGGACGACGAGCAACAGTCCACCACGTTCTCTTCTCGAACTGGTGCGACTATCTCGTGGATCTTTCCTACATTTAGTTCATACAGGAACAGATCCTACGTCATCTCCGAGAGATTTACTATCTCCTCGGCAGATGCCAAGACACGTTGGAGCACCTCAACTGAGGATGCCTCTGGCATCTTGTCTTCGACGGCTTCGAACAGCTCGTTCGTAAGTCCGTCCTCTTGGACCGAGACTGATCCAAGGGTCACTCGTTTTAAAGCGCCCTTGATCGTCTTAATTTTTCTGGTGCTCTTTCTTCGAGTCACCACGACCTTTGACCTGGAAGAAGGTGTCGTTGCTGTATTAGCCAACGCACTTCTTCCAACCGCACCAGGATCATGGCTCTGTGCCGGTTCTTGTGGCGCTTGACTTTTTGTCAGCCCACCATCAACTGTCACAGGCTTTCGGCTCTGTGCAGGACTACTGGACGCATGACTACCTGTTGTGGTGGAGTGGATTCTCAAACGACGTGAGAGAACCACAAACAAACACAGCGCCGGACTGCAGACTTACGGAGGGGGTACCCCGATACCGTGTCGCGTCAACCTTGGGTCTCACCTTGTGTACCAGTCGGCTTGGCTGGTCTTGCTCCTCGTTAGACGTAGAAAACTTAAAGACTTGGTCTTGTATGGGGGTACTTGGTGGTCCCCGAGTGGATATACTTCACTCGGGACCGGTTTTCTTGAGCTCGATCGACTGAGTCGAGAGCGATGCACCTGGTACTATGTACCCCTTCGGTGGCTAACGGTTTCTTGATCTTTCGACCCCTTTTCTTGTTCCCCGTAGGGAAACCGCTTCCTATAGCGGGTCGTGGAATGGGTACGAACCCACAGGCCAAAATACTTCCTGGAGTTCGTTCGAGCTTGAATCTTACCACACGACTGTCTTCAACGGGGGAGGCCTAAATATCCCTTCCCCGGAACAGGTGGGTAGATCGAAACAAGTTCACACTTAAGTCTTGACACTTACTTGACACCTCAGGCCAACTATCCTGAGGTTCAACTTGCGTTGCTTGAGCCGTCACCTCACCTGACGTCGGTGGTCCAAAGGGTATCCCGCCCGGAATAGGTGAGGTGACGGAGAAGAGCTTGGAGAGGGGCTTAGAGCTGCCACGTGTAAGCAAATTCGAGTGTGTTTATTTATCTTATTCTCTGTATGCTTTTCTTGCCTAACCCTAACCCTTCGCTCTAGATGACACCACGTGTCAACTTGTGGACGAACAAATGGCTCTTTTCAAACATGGGACTTGTACCGGCTCTGCACTTTAAGGAGGCCTTGTACCTTCTATAACCTGAGTCCACCTGTCACCTGGGGTCACCTAGGTCCACCAGCCGCTTGGTGTCCACCTGTCACATGGGGTCCACCAGTCGCCTGGGGTCCACCTGTCACATGGGGTCCACCTGTCGCCTGAGGTCCACTGGTCACCTGAGGTCAACCTAAGCTGCCCTAACAGCGCTGGTCCTTTGGTCTGTAGTGTAGGGCAACATAGTGCCTTATCCGAACGTGGGACCTTGGACCATTTCGGGGCCCTGGTCACTCCCTGTCACTCATTCAAGAGAGTGACCGAGTTCTTTCACGCCAGTTATTATAATAACTACGAAGGGCCCCCATTTCTCTGGCACTTCTCCACAAAACTCTGTCCCCGGTCACTGGAAACCCTGTCCCCGATTACTGAAAACCCTGTCCCCGGTTACTGGAAACCCTGTCCCCGGTTACTGGAAACCCTGTCCCTGGTGACTGGTAAACCTGTCCCCGGTTACTGGTAAACCTGTCCTCAGTAACTGATACGCCTGTCCCTGGTGACTGGTAAACCTGTCCCCAGTGACTGTTAACCCTGTCCCCGGTAACTGGTACGCCTGTCCCTATTGACTGGAAACCTTGTCCCCGGTGCCCTGTCCCCGGTAACCGGTATCCTGTCCCTGGTGACCCTCATTTGAAACTTGGAACCTTGTGAGACCTGGATTATTTCCCCATTTATTGTAATATCCTCAGAAACCCCGATTCTTCTGGCACTTCTCCACACTGTCATCGCCCCATTCACTACACCAGTCTTCTCGACCTGGGTAGTAATATGTGTCACCTGGCTTTCCGCCAGTGCACTTTCAACTACACCACTCCTTTCGAGCTGGGTAGTTCCTGGTGTCGATTGACATACCGTCATCGCACCCTCGACTGTGTTGGACACAGCATCAGCCACATAAGCCTCTCGCAAGAGCACATCCTTTCCGGTGTCTTGCGTAGAGCTAGCGACTGTGCGTGTACGCCAGTCTATCCATGGTTGGTGTTTAGCCAACCAAGGCATGCCTAGGATGAGGTCATACGGACTCTCCATACCTAGCACTGTGAACTTCTCTTTACAGGAGAAGTCACCGAAACTGAAGGCGAGTTCAACTTGAACTCCCTCCGATTTTACGAGCGCGCCGTTCGCTAAACGAACGATCGCCTCTTCTCGCTTGCCATCCTGGCAAAGCGACTCCTAACTCGCCGGTCTCTTTTTCAGAGCCGTGAGTTTCACAAAGTTTTGTGATGCATCCGAATCCACGAGAAGAGTCACAACTTGGTCGGAGCCTCGTACTCGAGCGCTATAGACCAAAAGGGTTGAGTTCCGACCTTTCGGAACCTCAGGGACTATGATACCCATTTGTTCGATAACTCTGAACTTAGGGGTAGCTTCAGAGTCTGCGACAGTAGGACATCCCTCCCCTACTGCGCTCCCGCATTTCCCGACCCATCTTGGGCAGGTGCCGAACCCGTGCGTCGTGCACGCTGGTTTTTCGCACCTCCCTTCGGGTTGGGAGACTTTTTGCTGGCTGCCTTAGCACCAGCAGCTACTTTGGCATAGCAGCGAGCCATCATATGGCCTCGCTTGCCGCACTTGTAGCAGATCACATCTGCATTGCCTAACTTTATAGGAGTGGCATCAGACCTTTCGGTCGACGGCCTGTAATAGGCTGTTGCCGAGGCGCTGTTGTAGGATTGCTCCTCAACTAAGGCAATGTCAATTGCCTCTTCCATCGTCGCTGGCACCTTTCTGAAAAGGGCCTGACGCGATGGGCCATGCCTAAGTCCATTCATGAACGTGGCTACCTTGATACGCTCTGGTATCGGTTCCCCATTGATGGACGCCGACAGCGAACGCATCTCCTGCACAAATTCTTGCAGAGATCGTTTCGCCTGTCGTGCTCCAAAGAAGCGCGCCATAAGCAACACTTCATTGTTAGGCGGCTGATACATGGCGCGAATCTTTGCCTTAAAGATCGCCCATGATGGAAATGCATCAGCATTAGCCATCAGCGCAGAGTATGCTCACTCTGACGCTTTGCCACGCAAGTTGGATATGGCATACGAAACCATTCTGGTGTCGTCTTCGATGAGTTGCGCCACTCCACATTGCTCAACTGCTAATAGCCAGTGACACATCGTGTGAGGGCTAGTTCCATCGAACTTCGGAGGGTCCATCCGAATGGGCCTCGGTTGAGTAGGCCGGGCAGAGAGCGTCTTAACAGTTCTGTTGAGCGCCTCATTCCGTGCCTCCTCAAGCCTAAGCTCATCCTGAGTCTTAGTGATGGACTCAGCCGTAGCTTGGCTGTTTACCTCGGACACGTTCACACGCTGTCCGAGCACAAACGCCTCGTTTGCTCCAACTGAGCAACATGTTGCTCCGAGGACAATGTAAGAGGTTGACCAGGGCTTGTTCACCAAGTCCCTGCGCCATATGCTCTGCCAACTCCCTATGATGTTAGGAGATGTGAGGTCGCTCCAGTCCATATTAAGGACCATCTTAACCACACGCACGCTCAGAGAGACGGGTCGTGGGAAGGACTACTAGTGCTACCAAGTGTAGACGGGCACTTCTACGAAGTTGCCTCGTGCTACTAGCACACACCGTCAGCACAAGCGAGGAAGCGGTTAGATCGTCTTACCTTCGCGTGCGAGGGTGGTTAGGAGGTTGGTCGACTCGTACCACCAGTTGCCTCTCGCTTAAGCGAGAGTGCAACGAACTTCTAAACAAGAAGTCACCGACGTCATGCAGAAGCTTTTTCAGCTTCTCGTGCGCGGTGCTTTTGATTTAGCAAATTCAAGACTGAGCTATATTTAATGAATTATAATTAAATATAAAACTTAACTACTGATTGGCTAATTATGTAAAGATCGGATACACGACTCTTTGGGAGCGTATCCTGTCACATGAGTTTAAATCTAGATCTAAACTTGCGACTGACGTCCTTCTGAGACGTCGCGATGCCTAGCTTCAACTAGCGTCATCCCTCCCATGTGAATCCAAAAATGGATATCACATTCACGAGGGTGGATCACGTTTGTGTATCGCACCCAAGTGACAGGTCAAAAGTAATCATAGATACTTTTAGACCAAACATTAAGTATATCAATTAATGTTTGCGTGTAACTAGATGCCCTGTTACATGATCAATCAAAAGCGCAATTTTCATGCTGAAAGGATTTACGTTTGGGGCTGTATGGGTCCATAACGAAAGGCTATACAAGGACAAGTGCCAGATCCGCTCACTTACTAAAATTTTCACTCACCCGTCCGCGATATTTACTGTAACTTGCTGGAGTTGCACCACACTTCACACCCTACTTACGCATTTTTTCTCAGTCCTCCTCATTAAACCAAGCTTTGCACAATAGTTGTCATTTAACGTGAACACTGCAATATATCAGAGTTGGAAGATTTGCTTCGTTCAGTTTTGCCGGTAGAAGGTGACTACTGCATATCGTACGTTCGGAGCTCTAAAGACAGGCAAGAAATAATGTTGCTCAAGTGTAGCGATTATCTTCGTGTCATAGCGACGACAGAACAGAAATCAGACAGTTGCTAGAATACCTGACCGAGTGATTGAACACAATAGCACTAGAACAAACCACTTTTAATACTTTTCGAATATCATCCGCTGCTCTGTATGCAGCTTAACAACATGACTCTCTTTAGTCCATAATCATATGCGTCATCTAGCAATTTTCATTATCGTAGACATATTTAATATTTGTATAGCATTGCCGCGTTACACCTTGCCAGAAATTTATACAAAATCTGTATAGGATATTACACAGTCGAAGGAAGTCCATGCAAATGTTTTTTTTCTCTTGTCACATTTCACTTGTTGAATATATGCCTAGATTGCATCGTATAATTTAGTACAGTGATCGTAAATACTGTATACTTAAGCTTTCTGTTTTATTAATATCTAATCAAAGTCAGCTGTTGTAACCCTACCTGCCAGTAGATGCTATACAGAAGCCACTTTTATATTTCAGATCAGCAGGTGAAGTATAAATATTGAAAGTTTTTTGATAAAAAAGTTTTATTGAAAAATGGCTATAGGCAGATCAAAGAAAAAGTTAATGACCAAAGACATGGAACAACACCGCGAGTATATGAAAAAATACAGGACGCAATCGTGCGATTTAAATAAGCAGGAGATACAGTATAAAGATTATTATGAACTTCTGGGTATCTCACGTGATGCTCCACATACGGAAGTGAGTCTGTTGCAAACTAATAAAGTGATAAGTTATTAGTAGTACATTAACAAAGACTCTTCTTTCTTTTTTGCTCTGTATGTCATAGATCCGTAGAGCTTATCGTAAGCTGGCACTCAAGTGCCATCCAGATAGAAAACCGAGCTCCGAGGCGCTAAGACGGTGGGAGGGCGTACCAGCGGCCTACGCAGTCTTGTCGAACCCAAACGACCGCAGCGAGTACGACGCCACGCTGCCAACGCGTGATGCTTTAGTTGAGTTTTATCGTACCTATAATCCGGCCAAGCTGGACAATGTCACCATTCAGACCATTATTGATGGCTGGTATGGTCGTGAGGTGGAACTTTTTGAGATGCTCAATGCCAAGTACGAGGTGGCACCACATCAAGGACCTATTAATAGTGCCCAGTGTGCTGCTGTGACCTCGGTCTCGCGTGAAAAGGCGCATACGATTGCGAGGGATAGCCAGACGTACAAAGCGAAGGATGCTGGGAATGCTGAGATAACGTGGACAGGTACCATTGGATCTGCTCTCTGCTGCAAAGGCGTGCTCTCGCGCTTGTTCAGCTCTATGTACTACGAGGTGAATACCACCAGCCCGGGCTTCTTGAGGTCCCATGACGCTTCAGACACTCCGGGTCAGACGATCTCGATGAATTTGGAGTCCCCTGCGACCCCATCCCAGTTGTCAGCGCCTGTAAGCCCAGAATTGGAACCGCCATTTGACAAAGAAAATTTGGCATCAGCTCTCGGCGGATTGCCACCAAGTGGCGATGGGAACTGCCGCACAAGGACAGGAGATATTTTACCGCAGGATTTACGAACAGAACAGTCAAATGTAGCAGACAAAGTTCGCGGCTGAGTTGGGGTGTCAGAGATAGATGCTGAATAAATTATCAATTGTTTTTCTACGCTGCCCGTTCGTAATTGATGGAACAACTGAAGCGCAGGAGCTGCGCTGTGCAAAATGTGCTCGATATAGCGCCTTTGAGCTCTGCTTTCGTCATCCAGTCCTTATTTCGATGGCTTTTTTTCAGGTGCTCAATGGGAACGAAGACTGATCCATCGATAACAAGCCCAATCTCAGGCTAAGTCCATCCTTTAAAAGACATTAAACAGCACAACAGCTTTGTCATCCTCCAGTTCTTGAGTTCTAGAGGTGAATGGATGACGGAAAACAACATTCTTTGAGATGGTCTCACTTTTCAACGAGGCTGTTGTAGTTTTTTGAAACGGTCAAGAAGTCATGACTTCAGAATCTCTGCAGCCTTCATGTTTAAGTTGAATCCGCAATCGCAGAGGTACTATATATGATAGTCAAAATTGGCCGTGATGCTTCTAGTCTCTACTTTTGGACAACTAAACATTGTTTGCCAATGGCTTAACCCAAGTGCTTCAGTCGAAACTGAATCATCAACATCGTGGCAAAGTTATGAATTAATACTCCATATGCCCTTGCAGGAGCTCCAATTCTTGGTACCAACATGGCAACAATAGGCTCGTCACACACAAATTATATTTGATTAGGCATCGAGGCGAGAACTGCATTTCAGTCCATTCAATAGCTTCTGTATAAAAAATGACCTCTTAGTACGTGGACCATGTGGCAGCTAAACGTCCAGACAAATACCAAAAACTAGCCCATCCGGAAGTCGAGGCTTTACTAATTTTGTAATCGTTCAATCACGTCAAATACAGATGGTCGCGCAGTAGTGTCTTGGGTCAGGATCCATCTACGGCACCATGACAACAAGTCATCAGACCGCCAGCTAGCCATTCTTTCTACGCAACGCAAACATACCGAATCATCTCGCAAAATTTTGGCGAGTACGGGCAATTTTTGGGGAACTTAATTGGTCCGATAATTGCTAAATATGTGCACTCGACGACGCGCACGACGCCCGAGTCGTAGAAAGAACATTCGAATGGGGAGTACCCAAATGCCATGGAATACAACAAACAGCCCAGCGACCACACATCGGTGGCACTGGATATATGGGTGAAATCCGGCACATCATAGAGCTCTACAGATGCAAAGAACGTGTCATCAAGTAGATAGCATAAAATCAGATGAGCAACTTTTGTCTTACCTGGTGCACGATACGCCATTGAGCTGTGCTGTGCAGCGTGCTCTTGCAGCAAGCGAGCATCTGAGCGCTTTGAGATAATGACATCAGCCGGGGTGACCGAGCCAAAGTCCGTCAGCAGCGGGTCACCATCGTCTGACAACATGATATTGTCCGGCTGAAGGAACGCAAACGTTAGAAATATACCCAATACAAACTACTGGATACGCGATAACCACCTACTTTGATATCACGATGTGCTAGAGGTGGCGATTTGAGGTGCAACTCTGCTACAGCTCGACAAATCTGAAGGAACATATCAAGAATTTGCGCTTCTGTGATCCGCACGTCTTGGCTGTTCACCATATCAATCAACTACACTCTTTTAATTGCAGTCTCCATCTATCCAGCTAAGCTTTAGTACCTGATTGCAGTGTCAATCATCTCCCGCAATGTCCCGTTCTGTCCACGATAGAAAACAATTCAAGTCATTAAATGCCAATTGCATTTGCATATTAAAATTCACACTTAAAGCACCTCCATGAAGGGGAAGAGTAAATAATACTCGAACGTTTCTGGTCCAGTTGACACCACAGCGTAATCATTCAATGGCATAATATTTGGATGATTAAAGGCCTTGTGCGTCTGGATCTCTGCCTTGACCGACTGTACTTGCTCATGTGTCTGACATAATATCTTCTTGAGTGCAAATGCTTCACCTGTGTCACTATCTCTTGCCTTGTATACAATAGAAAATCCACCTTGAGCAATCTCCGAGCAGATATTGACCCTATAAAACGTACAATAGAAACACAATAGAAATACGTTAGAAATGTCAGAGGAAGATCAAGTCGGAGACACGTACGTCCGACCGCTCTGCATACGGATAGAGTGCGAATACCCAAGACATGAGAGTAGTCGCTGTGCCGCATAAATAGGAAATAATGTCACAGTGGAGCAAATCCTTCCTGACGTCGCGGCGGCTGATTGCCTCGCAACCGGTAAGAACGATTCTTTCTCGGTCATGTCACTCAAAGTGATACCCATGGAATAGAAACGTATCGATGAGGTTAGAAACTAATGCCAGGATAGAAACGTCTTAATGACATTTTGTGACACTTGATAATGACAGGTGGACAATATCTGCGACGTGGTACGACTAGCGGAAGGCGCTCGATTGTATCAACTACAGCAGCAGCAGCAGTGAGGCCTCCAAGTGGTCGAAAGAGTGTGTTATTAGACGGCAACAATGCACTCTATCATTTTTACGATCCATTGTCAACCGTCGAGCAGTACGTAGAACAATGGCACTTTCGTCGCATTTGCTGCCCCGAGTGAATGAATGCTCTTGTTTAACTTGAATTGAATGCACAGTAATGGAATTCAAACGAGTGCAGTGGATGGACTGATGCGACTATTGCGAAGAATGGACAAAGTACATGCGCCTCAGCACATTTCCGTCGTGTTTGACTCGAAACAGCGTCTCACTACTCGAGGAATTTTACAACCAAGCTACAAGAGAGACCGAGCTCCGACGCCACGTTCACTGGTATCACAGTTTGCATACGCCAAGAAGATCTTGGAAATGGCCAAAGTGAATTGTATTGAGTGTCCGGGACTAGAGGCAGATGACATCATTGCCTCTTACTCGACTCAGTACACAGCCGTAGGGTTTGACGTGCTGCTCGTTTCCAATGATAATGACTTCTTACAGCTTGTGCAGGGCGGTGACAGTGCCAACCTGTCTGCTACATCTCCTGTGGTGGAACTCTACCAACCATCCAAACGCCGGTACGTCCGCGAGCGAAATATAAGAGCGAGGTTTGGATTGCATCCCAAGTTGCTTCCTGATTTCCACGCACTTTGTGGTCACAAATGGAAAAAACTTCCGAGGGTGGACAACTTGGCCGATGACGTGGCGGTACAGTTGCTTACCCAGTATGGCGGACTCTATCCGTTGTTGCGCCATCTAGACGAACTCGACGATTCAATACTGTGCAATACATTAAAGCGGTGCATCACCTCTATTGAATCCTCCTACCGGATGGTCAAACTTGTCGACTCGGTCACTTTGCCCGTAGCGATCGAGAAATTGCATCAACCCCAGTTCAAATAGTGTTCACGTTATACCAAACAAAACAACCAACACCACCAGACAGAAATAGAGGTAAAAGACCATTTAAAGCAGTAAAGTGACTCAACTTAGCTTTGTTCACCTCGTCACGCATCGACTGTCATATCCTCTGCCTCGTCAATTGTTTGGTTATCACCCGTTGCCTCCTTAATACCGTTGAATTGCCCAATATGATTAACTGATACGGGCTTCGTCTCGATTTCTCGACGCTCATCACCTTCGCTACCTCCACCGCTGCTTTCTTGAATACCTGCCCGAGTCTCCTTGCTTTTCATTTTAATAAGATCAAAACGCTCTTTTGTGCGGCGCGTAGAAAACCATGTCTCGATCTGCTGCATCGTCAGTCCCATGGCATTTGCAGAGTATTCGTTGATGTGGTCAACTTGGTTCAAAATCTTCAGTAATTCCTCCAGTCGAGCCATAGTCGGTCGCGGGTTCTTTTCGTACTCCTCAATAATTGTGGCTAGCTGCTTTACATTAAAGAACCGCCCTGCGTGTATGCTGCCTGCCACCTCATCATCGCTCTTTTTTGTAATCATTGCATTCTTGTATTCCGCGGCTGCAGCCTCAGAAGGAGCAGGCTGGACAGGTGTCTCCACTTTGGGACGTTTGACGCTGATATTGTCGTCGCCGGACAGTCCTTTCCGCTTAGCACCAAAGACACTAAGACTAGGGGTCATCGAATTCAGTGTGGACTTCGTACGCCCTTTGTCAGATAAATTGTCGTCATCCGACTCCGTGTCGCTTGAGCTAGACGAGTTTAACACAGCGTCTTCAATGTGCAAATCCGCACCACTCAAAGCCTGAGGAGGCTGGTTTGCCGAGCGCCGCTTATAAAACCAGCAGCGAATTTGCTTGTAATCAATCGACCGCTGGGCTGCATCGCTTGACGGGTCCATGGACGCAATCCCATTTAATCGCGCCGCGATTTTATCCAGCTTTTTCTTGCTTGGTGTGTCTTCCTTGTGAAAATACTTCTCAAGCTTCACCAGCTGAGCCAGAGAGAACTTGACACGTGGTCGCCGCGATTCCGGTGAAGGCGCTGGACCTGAAATTGGTGAAGACCCGGGAGTTCCAGGCAAAGATTCTGTGTCCATGCTTAGCAACAAAGGCCGTGATTTTTCTTTTCGTTTCTTGCTACTGATTGTCTCCCCGACCATTGTCGCGACCACGGTCGGTGTATCACCATTCTCCGCTATAAACTGAAACTCTTCCTGTAACTTCTTCGTCTGTCGCACAAGCTCTTTGTTGTCTTTGTGCGCTAGGAGAACTAATTCCAATTGCTGCTGAATGCCCGATTCAATCAGGATGACGTGGGGAACAATAAGCGACAAGAGTAACTCGATAATGTCAGTGAGTTCCTCAGCGGGCGCATCTTCCTCCAGCAACTTCAGCATTTTCATCTTAATATGTAATACTTCCTCCATGCCCAAGGGTTTTGACGGTCCAGTGCGCGCATTCTTGTACGGAACATGTAATCTTTCTCGCGCGCGCTCAATTGCAGCAGTGCGCAGCGCTCTGGTTTCTTCTTCGCTCTTACCAGCGTCACGCGCATCTTTAATAGTCTTCCTCACGGAAGCCACATAATCAATTCGTATGCGCTTCTTTTGGCCACTGGATCCAAAAGAACTGGGATACCTAAGGTTTTCAATCCCATCCTTAGTTGCGTTCACCAACTCACTGTTTGCTTTTCCTGTGCCAGACAGGCTAGCTCTAGATACCCTTCCATATATGGATTGATCCGCAGTATTTGCGATAAGAGCCATGTCCGCTTCGTCGACAACTTGGCCGGACCCCTGTCCATTCTCACGCATCCGTGATACGCGTGCCTCGAGCACTTCTTTAGCCTCGTCAATATATGCGGCTTTCATCTTCTTAACACTGTCGGCATCCATGTCAGTAGTTGAAATGTCCTTCATCTTCAGGCGCATGTAATCAAGGCGCTCTTTTGCACGTCGGTTGTCAAACCAAATGCGAATTTGCTTCACTGAGATACCCTCGGGTTGCAATTCCGGATCCGCATAGTCGGGGCAATTTATGATGCGATACATCGAGTGAATCTCACTAGACTCTGGTCGCGATGACCGCTGGTACCATTCCTCCAACTTCTGAATCTGTTTCGATGAATACAAGCGGCTGGCGCCACTCTTTCCCTTCGATCCCGACGCAGATCGGCCTCCTGTTCCAGTTGATCCCTGCGATTTTCTAGATCCGCTACTTGACGCCCCCTTGCGGTCTTCGTTTGGTGCTACCACAACCTCTTTCATTAAGTCAATCTCAAACTGGATACCTGCAACCTGCAGTTGCTCAAAAAGCTGCTTTAAAGAGCCCAACCCATTGTACACGCGACGCAATAGGATATCCTTCTCAGACACTGTTGATGACGCCGCGGCGTTCCATCCAGCTGGAGTTCTATTGCTACCATCTGCGTGCGGATTGTTGTCGTTTGTTGCAATAATCTGGGCAGAAGACGCAGAAGATGCATGCATTGACGACGATGTAGGGACCAGCAGAAACGGAGGCGGGGAAGGAGATGACACTTGCTGTTTCTGCTGCATATGCTTCACATCATAATTGCTGTTGCCAGAGCTAGCATCGTAAACGACTCCATGTAAAGGGCTTTCAAGCCAAGTCGGACCCATGATGCTGTTAATCTCTTTTGTGAGTGTTTGCGAGATGTGCAGCATCTCCACTGTTTGCTCCAGTATCGTAGCATTTATATTTTTTCCCGCGCGCAAGGCTAGATCAGTCAAACGCTGTACTTCGAACTCTGTTTCCGCACCTGTTAACCCTCCACCTAGCCCGTATCTATCATCGTTATCCATCTTGCCTCGTATCATAGATGAGGATTTCACGACGCGGTTCACGCGTCCCTTAACAGAAGAATCGACGCGTTGCTGTTTGCGAGGGGTGCTGGTAGATAGTTTCTCAGCTTGATCACTCTTTTCAGTAGGTTCGCAGTCTGGACAATACCATTGGCGATTAGGTCCCTGTATCACTTTCGAAAACTGTTGCCGAAAGCAGCTCGTATGGTACATGCATTTGCACTGAACACATAACAGTGCACGTCGTCCATTGCGTGGTTCATGACACACTTCACACTCTTTCCGTGCAACAGTACGACGACGTGCTGCAATGATTGTACCTACATTAGAGGTACCTGACTTGAGCAATAGAGTTGTAGGGTTTCTTTCCACATTTTCAATACTGGTGATATCAAGATTAGGCGATAAGACGCGGTTGAAAGCCGCTTCAGATGTCAAGTCCGTCTCGTTGTGCATTGGCATTTGCTTGTGATTATTATCCTCGTCCAAATTAAAAGGCGAAAGAATCTGCGACAATTTTGCAGTCTTTGAAATTGTATCGTCCTCTTCATCAGTCTCAGGACGTCGAGAGGTAGCACTGCTGTCTAACTCATCGTCAAAAGGGGCTTTAGTTGAATCGTCGTCGTCGTCATCCTTTTTGGCTTTTACACCACCTTCTTCACCATTTTTTGTATCTTTTCCTGCAATCGATTTTACTTGATGATGGTGGATCTGATCCAAACAATGGGCACTGGGTCTTACTGCTGGTAAGAAAAGACCCTTCCTATCGCTTTTATTAGACACCGTATCTTCGTCTTCGTCCTCTGAAACATCATCATCATCATCTGAAGTCGAATGAAGCTTGCTTTTATACACTAGTAGTGCCTTTTTGCGCTCTGTCGCGTCGTTTATCACCATCTTTTCCTCCATCTCAACGTCTCCCATTAATTAAACGGTATTAATGTTATGGTAGGCGGGGAAGGAAGGGTATAAGGTGATAATTCGTACAGTACAGTCTCGAGTAAGTTCGAAGAAGATTTTTACTGATTTGTGTGTGTGACACGGATGTACAAAACAACAGGTAAGTCACGTATCCGATATCCTCCGATACTTGATATATTTGTTAAACAAAAAAACTATATATATTAATTGCCAGAGAATTGACGAGTCGATTCAGGAGCCAAAAAAAGATGGGGATTGTCTGCATCTTTTAAGAGCATAGTATAGTGAATAGCGAGAGACATGCTGTTTAATTTAGCCAGTTACCAAACAGATATTCATATCTGAACTTATGAAAAAAAGGGAATTGTCTGCATCTTTAAGTTCATAACATTGTAAATTGAGACACAAGAGGATTTGCTTTTCATTTTTAGCCAGTAGCAAGCAGATATTTGTATTGAACTTGTGGCTGTCTAAAAAAAAGATGGGGAGTGTCTGCGTCTTTTAACGAGATTGGTGCCAGTAAAAATGAACATACAAAATTGCTGTATATTATCGCCACTACAAACCAACTAATACTGTACTTTTCTGGCATCTAATCACGGATGAGGTCTTACAGTACATGCTCCCTCCCCACTCTTCATTTTACTCTGAAACCTCCACATCGCTTTAATTTTCACGATGCCGATCAAGGCCAACAAAATGTCGCTTGCAAAGATGCTGTTTGTTATCATGCTCGTGGTTCGTTGGACCATGGGAACGGCGACGGCAGATCTGCCACCAGAGGATGCCCCACGCACCTTACAGGCATCGGATACATTGTATGTGGATCTGACACCTCTTGCCTTGAGATAGAAGAGATACTTGAGGTCGGCCGTGAACATGATGACAATCACCACTGAGGAGTTGAATAAAATATCTGAAGTGGGAGTTGACGGACTTAAAAGCCTTGTGAAAAAACAGGAGACAACCCCTCTGCCACACTGCGTCGAAGTGTTAAAACGATTCCCTTTGAAGATATGTCACGTTCTCGAAGGCTATGGTGGCTGTAACGGGGTTACACGACGGTTGTAACGTCTTTCCGAGAGTTTACGCTTAAACTCTCCTTTGTATTGCATATAATGCATTATTATACTTCTCGTTAGAGAGGTATTAAGTATGAGCGTTAAGATACGGTATTCGGTAATACCGTATCTTACCGATTAGGATTCGATAAATCGATAACGCTCCATTAAGTACATCATACACAGATGTTAAGACGATACGTCGTTCAATAGCAAAGTCTGCATATAATAACTACTATTATAGTAATTAATCTAGTGTAGTGTACTTAAAGTAGGACTATTCATAATATCTTAAAGCATAAATAAAATCAGTTCTCCTTTTGAGTTTAAGACCACAAGTCGTTCTGACTTGTTCTCTTGTGCACTTCGTGCGTTGGTTCTCTGAACCCTAAGCTTCTAGCTTGCTCTTGCACTCTGTGCGTTGGTTCTCTGAACCTTAAGCTTATTGCTTGCTGACTAAGAGTCCCTCCTACTTCCTTAGAAGAGGGTGACTTTAACGTCGAATACTTAGTTCCTTAGAACTAAGTGGCTTTTAGCCTTAACTCTATTTAGTTCTCTCGAACTAAGAGGCTTCCAGCCGAAAGTCTTCCTCTGGCTAAAGAGCTGTGCAGCTCCGCTACACTTGGTAGCACTTGTAGTCAATCCTACACCTGAGTCTTTAAAGACTGACCCTCTGTGAGAATGGAGAATCAAAATCACCTCTCTGAGGCACAACGACTCGCCTTAGATAAACTATCTGCGTTCGTCGGGCCTGATCAAATCGAGGCCCTTTTGGCCCAAGGCCCCGAGGTTCTAAATGCTCGTCTTGAGGCCTTTATGCGTTATGAGGCAACGCTCCTCGGGCAGGTCCATGACCAGGCAGCGTCAGCCGCGCCTATACAGTACATTCCGGTACCTGTGACCGATGCAGAGCCAAAGGCTCGTCCACTTGTTTTAAGTGTCAAGACCTTCGAGGGGAAGGAGGGAGAGAACCTTCTCCTCTGGATCCGAGAAGTTGAAATGGCAATGGATGCCGCCATGCTTGCATCCGATAAGCAACGAGTTGGCTTGGCCATTTCTAAGCTCGGTGGAAGAGCTAGAGAGTGGGCTCTAACGAGCGGTGTCTCTGTAAATGCTGCATTTCCCACATGGGAGATGCTTAAAAAGCAATTAACTTGTGTGTTTGCACCGCCTAATCAGGCTTATCGTGTGCGCTCACGCTTCCTAGCTACCCGACAGGGTAAGAAAGAATTGTCGGACTATGTCCAAGAGTTGAGAACTCTCATTGCTGCTATGCAGCAGGACCCACTGGCAGAGGAAGTCCGAGTAACCATTTTTATGGAGGGACTTCGCACTGGGGTCGCCAGGACGGAAGTTTTCCGTGTCCAGCCTTCAACTTTTGAGGAGGCAGTAAGCGTAGCATTTAACGCTGAATTCAATTTTAAATCTGCTCGATATGGTCTGCCCTGGTATCAATCAAATACCTCTAATAGGGCGGAACCCATGGATCTCAGCCATGCTGAAGAAGCTGAGCTTCAAGCTGCTGAGCAGCAAGGTAGCATCCGTAGATGTTACATGTGCGGAAGCACTAGGCATCTCCGCCCTAGCTGTCCGTTGCGAAAGCAACGTTCAAATCGGCAAAGCCGAAGCCCTGCTCCTAGCCAAAAGGCGAGCACCGCAGGGGAAAATGTCGACTCCCAGTAGGCGCGGGGCGCCCTACTGGGAAAGAACTAAGTTCTGTTGAATCTTTAGGAGGTAAAGGTAAACAGGGCTTAGCCCCAGGTGGTTCTGTGGATGCTCCCATAGAACAAAATTACAAGCCAGGCTTGTTGGTTGTGTCGGCAACCGTTAAGGGTTTTGAGAAACCCTGGTCAATTTTAATTGACTCAGGGGCGTCAGGGAATTATGTCCGACGTCGCTCCCTTGAGGGGAGTCAGCTGTATGCTGAGGCGCTGGAAGCGCAAGAGGGTGACAGTATAACCGTACGTCTCGCGACTGGTGTACGTGTCACCGTTCCTAAAGTTCCGTTGAACTTAGGTGTGAAATTTTTAGATTTCAATAGCGTTGAACGCTGTCTTGTCCTAGATTTGGACTCGAGATATGATCTCATTCTCGGTATGGCCTGGCTGGAACGCCATGAGCCGTGGATCGATTGGAGATCCAAAACTTTAGGCGCAACGCGCAATGTTCCTAGCGAAGCTTTGGAGAGTCATGAACCCACCTTCGCTAGAAAACAAAAGTGCTATTGGCGCGAGCCATTAACTGATTCAGTTAATGTGCTGGACATTGGAGTGTCTGAGTTGATAAACTCCGATGTCAACAATAATAGTGTCGAGCAGAGCTCAATGACACTTAGTGGAACGGCACGTACTCCGTTAAGTGATACTCATAGTAATATTGGCTGTAAATGCGATTTACTGGATGTCGGTAATGACATCGGCTCTCGTATAGAGCGAGTGAAGGTCAATGACCTTGTTAGTGAAGTCACTGGTACTAGTGACCCACTGGATGTCGGTAATGACATCGGCTCTCGTATAGAGCAAGTTAAGGTCAATGACCTTGTTAGTGATATTGGCTGTAAATGCGATTCACTGGATGTCGATAATGACATCGGCTCTCGTATAGAGCAAGTTAAGGTCGATGACCTTGTTAGTGATATTGGCTGGAAATGCGATTCACTGGATGTCGGTAATGACATCGGCTCTCGTATAGAGCGAGTGAAGGTCAATGACCTTGTTAGTGAAGTCACTGGTACTAGTGACCCACTGGGTGTCGGTAATGACATCGGCTCTCGTATAGAGCGAGTGAAGGTCAATGACCTTGTTAGTGAAGTCACTGGTACTAGTGACCCATTGGGTGTCGGTAATGACATCGGCCCTTACATAGGGCAGGTAAACGACAAGGGGTCTGTTGACCTTGGGGATGATAACATCCCAAGTACTTTGAAGAGTACGGTCTCGTCAAGGAGACGGCAGCGTCGCCAGATGGCGGCTGCGAGACGCAAAGCGTCTGTTTTATCGCATAGTAATGTCAATGACCAGTTGTACACCCTGGTCAACGGAGTGACAGGTGATGTAGATGGTGAGGTTGACCTTGAGGCCCTCCCATCATTAAATGCTCTTTTAGAGCTAGGCGAAATGTCTGTGGATGAATTTCATCAGGCCTTGAAGGCAGGTGCTCTGTCCGATATGGTGGTCATTCGACCTAACCTCGAGCTGAACTCATCCTCGCTTGTCGATGAGACAGTCCTTGAAGATACCAAAGCGGCACTAAGTGCACGTAGTGGGGCATCTATTCTAAAGGACCCTTCAGATCCCTACTATCCTTTGGTAAAAGAATTCCAGGACGTGGTGTGTCACGATCCACCGTCGGTTCTACCACCTGATAGGGGCGTACGTCATGAAATTGACTTGGTTCCCGGAACCAAATATTGAACAAATACTGTGTAACACGGCAGTGGCCTTTACCCAAAGAACAGTGTGACGTCATTGACGAGTTCTTTCGTGCAAAGCACGCGGCGGGCATGGTGCGTGAAAGTAAATCTCCGCACTCGACACCCACTTTCTGTGTTAAGAAACCAAATGGTAAATGGCGTATTGTTCATGCTTATAATAAGCTCAATGCGGCCACTATACCTGCACAGACACCGATACCTAGAAAGGATGTTCTTCAGAACAATATGGTCGGTTGTACCATGTACAGTGCGCTCGACTTAGTCGATGGTTATTACCAATTGCTCATGCGAGCTAGTGATATTCCGCTTACTGCTGTTAGTACTCCGAGCGGTATGCTCTGGGAGTGGTTAGTGATGCCCCAAGGGCTATCTAATGCTCCGGCTACGTTTAACCGTTTGGTGACGCAATTGTTTCGACCCCATCGAAGTTATGCACAGACGTATTTTGATGACATTTTTGTCCATAGCCGAGCTGAACATGGGCGGTCAGATATTGAGAACCATATTGTTCATTTACGAGCAGTGCTCGAGTGCATGCGCACTAATAAATTATATGCTAATGCCTCTAAGTGCATCTTCGGGGCCGAAGAAATTCCCTTTCTAGGGTGCTTCATTGGGAAGCGAGGACTACGAGCGGATCCCGCCAAAGTCAAAGCCATAGTCGATTGGCCTGTTCCACAATCTCAGAAGGACTTGCGTAAATGGCTTGGCCTTGCCAATTACTTACACAAGTATAGCGAAAATTACGCTGATATGGCTCGGCCGTTATCCAATCTCCTTAAAAAGGATGTGGAATGGTGTTGGCATGCCGAACACGAAAATGCTTTTCAAGCAGTGAAGGCAAGCCTTCTACATGCTCCTATTTTGGCTTTGCCAGACCCTGACCGACCGTTTAGCGTCGTCTGTGACGCATCGGATTTTGCCATTGGCAGTGCTCTGTTACAATCAGATGATGAAGGCCGTGAGCGTGTAATCGCTTTTGAATCTCGCCAGCTGAAAGCTGCAGAAAAGAACTATCCAGTTCACGACAAAGAGCTACTTGCGATGAAGTATGCCCTGGTCAAATTCAGAGTTCATCTGCTGGGCTCAAAGCCTTTTGTGATCTATACCGATCATGCGTCGTTACGCACTGCGACTCAGTCGCCGCATCTCTCGCAGAGAATGGCCAGATGGCTGTCATTCTTTGCCGAATATAACTTCGAGGTGAAATATAAGCCGGGCAAGCAAAATGCTTTGGCTGATGCGTTGTCACGCAGACCTGATTATGAGCTTGCTCATGTGACGATGTTGTCGTCTTCTATCACCGATCTCATTCGTACGGCGTATGCTAAAGATGATCACTGTATAGCGTTGCTACATGCTCTTGGCAGTGAGGAGTTTAAAGACTCGGACATTAAATTGTCGGCACGATTGCGTGCAAGCCTCCATCGATATTCTATCGATGAGGGGCTGTTGTACTATCGTACAGATGTAGCGGATCCTCCGCGTATTGTAGTTCCTCATGACGAGGACCTGAAGCATCGTATCCTCTATGAGGTACATGACACCGCCATCGGTGGTCATTTGGGTCGTGAAAAGACCTATGGGGCAGTATGCCAAAGTTATTGGTGGCCCAAATTATACAAATGGGTGAGCACATATGTGCGTACGTGTGAAATGTGTCAGCGGGTGAAACCCTCGCCCCATTCGGCAGCGCCGCTGGCTAGTTTGCCTATTCCCACTGGGTGCTGGGAGTCCATTAGTATGGACTTTGTATTTGGCCTACCGAGAGATTCGCATGGCAATACAGGTATTGTGGTCTTTGTTGACCGTTTGAGCAAGATGGCTCACTTAGCGGCTGTGCCAGATTCGATCGATGGTGTGGGTACAGCGGAGCTGTTTATCGATCGGGTGTTTCGCCAACATGGCTTGCCAGTGGCAATTGTTTCTGATCGTGATCCTCGTTTTACGAGTAAATTTTGGAAGTCCGTCTTCCAGGTGCTGGGCACCCGTTTGGACATGTCCACGGCGGATCATCCGCAGACCGATGGTCAAACCGAACGCGTAAATCGCGTTGTTGAAGATATCCTACGCAGCGTTTGTGCTGAAACGCCTAAGCGTTGGAGCTCTATGCTCCCTGTAGTTGAGTTTGCACTCAATAATTCCGTGCACGCCTCCACCGGCTACACTCCGTTCTATGTCAATGGTCTCACACACCCACGCGTTCCGTTAACGCTACCACCGAGTGGTTCAGGGCTTGGTGGGGGAGAGGTTGCCGATCGGCTTGCTGATGTCAGCCCTAATACTGTTAGGAAACAGGTAAATGCGTTTCTCGCAACGCGACTAAATGTCTTACGACATGTGCAAGATGCAATGGCTGATAGTCAAGATAAACAAAAGGAATATGCAGATGCGAAAGGCAGAGGTTGTATTAATGATTATGAGGTCGGAGACCAAGTATTACTTAATGCTAAAAACCTACCTACCAATGTAGTATCCGCTGTCTTTAAGACGAAGTTGCGTCCGCGCTTTATCGGACCCTTTAAGGTCATTGCCAAGAAAGGCACAGCGTATACGCTTAACTTGCCGCGCAAATTGCGTACACATCCTGTGTTCTATGTCGCCATGCTAAAACCTTATCGGGATCCGTCCCAAATAGACGCTAAGGCGCTCGCGCCGGGCCCATTGGCATTGTCGCGGGACGGAGCATCTGCACCAACAAGTCAAGTTGACCCTGCATTCGGGTCCGACTCTCTTCCAGGGACTCAAGCCGGGAGTTCATCGTCTGCCTCTCCTCACGAAGGGTCCGCACCTCCTGAACAAGCTCGGCATGAGCTTGTTCCGATACACCGACCTCCTCCTCCTTTGCTCGATGCGCAGGGGAACCTGCAGTTCCATGTGGAGCGTCTACTGCAGAAGCGTCGCCGCCATGGTCAAAACCAGTATCTGGTGAAATGGCGGGGTTATCCCGAATCATGGAATTCATGGGAATTTGAGACTCCCCTTCGGCAGGATTGCCCGTACGCCGTGGACGTTTTTGAGCGTCGTGCGCAGGGTCTGTCTGTTGGCGCTGACGCTTCTCACCAGTAAGGGTGAGGGTAGGCGGGTTAGCGGCCTCGGGCTGTCGTGAACTCGCGGCTACAGGGGTAGCCGAAACATTGGGCTGCTGGGCAGCAGGCGCATAATGCGTTCGTTGGGATTTCAATTTCCCCCGGGCCTTCAATTTAGCGTAATCATAACGCATCTTCCGCTCAAGTCGGATATCTGCCACATCGGCGCTTGCCCGTAGGGCCCACATGCTGCTTAAACGTCGCGCATAATGCGCCCAGCGGCTGAAAGCCGTGTCTTCTTCGTCCTCGGTTTCCCCCGCGAACAGAAGGATGGGAACACCCTTCATCGGAGGAACTGGCGCACCGCGCACTTGCCTATTAAGGCGTGCCAAGTATTGGCTTTGAGTAGTGATATGGGGCTCCAGATATCGTTGTCGAAGTGCCGTGCGTGTGGCAACATCCTCAGGTGAAATGGCCTCAGGCCCAATGGTCCAACCAGAAAGGGAATGCCCAGATGCTTCCTTTAGACGTTCTTCCACCGTAGGTGGCTTGAACCTGTACTGTCGGTGGTCCTGCAGCCGCGTCATGTTCTTCGTTCGGCGCTTGGCGCCTTCCTCTTGGTCGATGGACCGCTGTTGCTGCTCGTCGAGTGGATTGGTAACCGTTACCGTTGATGATACGTCAGGCGGGTCACGTAACGCTGTTAGCGCATCTGCTGCACCACGTTCAGGGAACGGATTCGGTGCATGACGAGTGTCATCTTCACCCGTGAGGGTGGCTAAAGGGGACCCATCGGGTCCCACAAAGACGGTGTCACTTTCGTAATCAACCGCTTCGTCAAGGTCGTCCTCAATGAGGTCCCTAAGAGTCTGTGACTCACTGCCGGGAGGCGTCATGTTGTGTGCCGTGAACAAACCGTGAGGTTTTAAAAGTTCGCTAAAGCACTACCTCTATGAGGAAAGATGTCGAGTGACATTCTATGGGAACGTCAGTCTGGTGGGGGAGGGTGTAACGGGGTTACACGACGGTTGTAACGTCTTTCCGAGAGTTTACGCTTAAACTCTCCTTTGTATTGCATATAATGCATTATTATACTTCTCGTTAGAGAGGTATTAAGTATGAGCGTTAAGATACGGTATTCGGTAATACCGTATCTTACCGATTAGGATTCGATGAATCGATAACGCTCCATTAAGTACATCATACACAGATGTTAAGACGATACGTCGTTCAATAGCAAAGTCTGCATATAATAACTACTATTATAGTAATTAATCTAGTGTAGTGTACTTAAAGTAGGACTATTCATAATATCTTAAAGCATAAATAAAATCAGTTCTCCTTTTGAGTTTAAGACCACAAGTCGTTCTGACTTGTTCTCTTGTGCACTTCGTGCGTTGGTTCTCTGAACCCTAAGCTTCTAGCTTGCTCTTGCACTCTGTGCGTTGGTTCTCTGAACCTTAAGCTTATTGCTTGCTGACTAAGAGTCCCTCCTACTTCCTTAGAAGAGGGTGACTTTAACGTCGAATACTTAGTTCCTTAGAACTAAGTGGCTTTTAGCCTTAACTCTATTTAGTTCTCTCGAACTAAGAGGCTTCCAGCCGAAAGTCTTCCTCTGGCTAAAGAGCTGTGCAGCTCCGCTACAGTGGCTGTTGTCTAACAGATTTAGAACCCCTGAAAGGGTCTTTATGTCGCTGAAGCTCGATGAAGGAAAAAAGCCATTGGAAAACCCACTGTTTTCCTTGTGGGAATATTTTGTCAAGAAAACCACGCGTGAGATAGACGTGACCAAGGTGATGATAAAAGCTATGGTTAATGCATTGGGAGGTGAAAAGAAACTGGCCGAGATCCTTCTTCAAGCAAAGACTTCAGAAAGGAAATCTATATGCGATAAAGCTAGATATCTTTTTTCTTATCAAACTCACTACTGGATTCGAAATTCCTACACGCCAGAGGCTGTGTTCGAACTTCTGGGTCTCAACGATAAAAAGAATATCAAAGAAGTGGGCCCAGACGATTTTTACGCTTTAAAACATTCTTTAATTTTTATTAAAGAACCGACTATAGAGAATTTATTGAAAGCATCGGACTCCAAGGAGCCATTGAAACCATCGGACTCCAAGGAGCCATTGAAACCATCGGACTCCAAGGAGCCATTGAAACCATCGGACTCAAAGGAGCCATTGAAACCATCGGACTCAAAGGAGCCATCGAAACCATCGGACTCAAAAGAGCCATCGGAACCATCGGACTCAAAGGAGCCATCGGAACCATCAGATTTAAAGGAGCCATCGGAACCATCGGAAACAACAGATCTGACTCAGAGTTCGCTTGGAAAGCTTTGGATCGAACACGTGTTAACAGTAGCAAAAAGTGGCCCTAGTTTTAAGTTAAACGAACGTGATAAAGGGTACGTGGTAGATGTTATAAGTAAACTCAAACGGAGCGTTTCTCCGAGTGCGGCCGTATACGTGATGCTAAGAGTGTTAGAAGGAGGCGCGGTTTCCCTTAAATAGCTGAAGAAGAAAAGCTTTACTAAGAAAATTGAGAAAATTGAGTCGTTTATGAAGACTTTTAAGTAATTTAATGGCAAAGAATCTCAAGTAGATATTTGGATGACGGGGCAGAGCTGGTGGAGGAAATTTTGCTACACTCCATAATCAGTATCGGAGATTCTGGTACCTCGATTTTGACGTTGTGGGACAGAGAGTGAAGTGGGTGCTGGTTTTTTGGCTGGTAAAATTAACACTTTTCATACTTTTTTCATTTGTTTTGTGTGAAGTTGGAAGTCTTATCTGCTACTGATTCTAGAGTACAGCCACGATACTAACGCACAAACACTACAAACAATTGACGCAATAGCAGCCTTAGCTGTCTGACAAATGTTGTCTTCTTGCCTGCTTACTGTCGACTGGGAAGCAGTTGGAGGTGATTTTGACCAAGTAATCGCATCATTGTCCTGGACTTACTGCGTGTATGTGCCACATCAAATCCAACGTATCGACGACGCTCGGGTCCCCGTTCGAAAGTCCATGCAAAGTACTCAACAATTTCCAACCAATCGTGATCATCACTGCGACATTCGTCATTGATGTCTCAGTATCATCGGTCGTCATCCCAGAGCGTGGATCGCTCTTTTTACCATCGCCTCAGCCTTTGCTTCGATGGTTCGCGATGGTTGTTCCAAATGATACAGAAGCTAACAAGAAGATTGATTAACGTAAAGGAAGGACAAGGAACCATTCTAAATTAAGGTTGTTGAACCCATATATCCTTTGCCCAAGCCACGGACGGATGTTATTAAGGCCTATTTCCCGGGAAAAGTGTACCGCTCGACGTCACAGGATGTGGTATTCCGAGCTATGGCGGGAACACAGCCATTACGGTCCTTAAGGTATTAGCGTGGCTAAAGACTGGCTCCAATGCGATGCTTTCAGAGGCTATTCACTCGCTCGTGGACACCGGCAATCAGGCTATCCTTATCTTGGGTCTGAAGCAAGCGTCAGGTGTACCGGACAAGAAACATCAGTACGGATACGTACTCGCTGCGTACTTTTGGTCGCTCATCTCTGCATTGGGCATTTTCTGGTTAGGCTCAGGTGTGACTGTTGTTCACGGGATCTAGTCGATCCTGGAGCCTCCAAAAGAGCTCACACTGTCATGGGAGATCTGATGCGTGCTTGCGGCTTCTTTCAGCATCGACGGATGGGTCAGTACAGAAACTACTGGCCACCAAACCCAAAAACATGTCGTTTTATCAGCACGTGAAGCGGACGAAAGACCCGTTTATGATGGCTGTCTGCTCGAGGATCTCTCGGCCTGTGTGGGTGTTATTATTGCTGGATGCGGCATCGGGGACAGCCAGATTACCGGCAACACGCTGTGGGATAGCCTCGCAAGTGTTTCTATTGGTGTGCTTCTTGGTGGTGTTGCAGTATCACTAATCTGCCTGAACCAAAAGTATTTATTGGGTCAGTCAGTGGAGCCAGAAATTGAGAATGGTATCCGTGAGTCGTTGCTGGCACGTCCGTCCATTGACAACGTGTATGCTGTCCAGTCACAGTGGGTTGGACTATCGACATTTAGCTTTAAGGTAAGACGGCAGCACAAAGCAACCTCTGCATGTACTCTGTTGTCTTGTGGCTCTGACCTGTGTGGATATACGACATTTGTAGGCTGAAGTGGACTTTGATGGAACGTACTTGGCAGCGAGACTATTACGAATGTTCGCGTGCTGGTCTGGTCATTCTATTGATACATGGTACTTACAATGCTGTCTTATTGTTTACTTTTGGTAGGTACAAGCCGGTATTTTTGGAATCAAAGGATTTGGAAAATGATCTATCACTCATTCTATCCTGGTACGCAGAGAATGTGTACTTTTGTCAATGATCTTGTGCGTCCTAGGCGACAGCAGCTTCTGTCCGCTGGGAAGCGGCGAGTGCGTCGACATGGACGAGCCCAAGAGCAACACTTTCGCTGCAAGAAACGACATCATGTCCACCTCCTTCGGCAAAGAGCACAGCAAATGCTGCTGAAAAGCAGGAGGCGGCGTCAGCACTTCAGCGTCTGTGGTGTCGTCATCGGTGCTCATCGAACTGGTCGGGCAATGGCTGACAGTGACTGGGAACTGCGTCTGCTGTAGATGCGTGTGGCTCCTATCCAGCTCAGGGGATTTCAGCAGTATATCGTCTGAATCAAACCAGTCCAGCAGAGGCAAAGCAAAGGCATCAGTCTCGTCGAAAAAAAGTCGTCCATGTGCAACTCGGCTTTCGCGTCGCAATATGGGAAGTAGCAACTCCAAGACAATGAGAGAGGTGACCCTTTCCAATGGCATATCTCATCGATAGAGCATGCTGAGGACGAAGAAATACTCTCTAAAACTCGGCAGGAGCTTTCCAAGAATGACCCCTCTACTCGAGGATATCGCGAGCAAGCGCACCGTGGATTGAGCTGGCAAGCGGCGATTGGCCACCGGAGTTTTGAAGTCACTACGGATACCTTGAACATCAGCAGTCAATAGGCACGGGACGTCTTGAAGCAAATAAACACTGCAACCAGTTGTTGGAGTTCTAATGCACTGGCAATCACCATCAACTGGTGCTGCAACTGACTGACACTGACACTGACGATGCAGCGCAGCGAGACCCAAGACGAACTCTTACAGCTTCAAAATGGACGCACGCCTGATAGCAGCCACTGCACTGAAGTACGCGGGCTAATAGACAAGAATCAAACGGCAGACGACCATCCGACGTACCTCGTCTTTGTCTACCAGCTACTCCGTCCAACCTGTTCCCCCCCTGCATACCAGCAAGAAGGCCATAGTGTACAAATGATCGGGTGCTGCAGAGGGTTGAGAAGCAAAAGAAAGACAAGGACGATAAGTACAAGAACACGGCACTTCCACCACATGCAGCATGATGCAGGGAAGAGGCATCACACACGATGCATTGTCTCCACTTTAATGCTGCGAGTGGGTGGACACGAGTAGATTGGTTGACATCTGCAACAGTAAACGAAGATGAAGAAGCATAACATATCAGTGCAGAGAGGCTGGCTGAAAAGTTTGTCGTGATTACGACTTTTTTGTAGACGAGCTAACAGCAGCAGCAGCAGCAGCAGCAAGAAACCGTTCCGGGGTTGATTACATTTCCACGCAACAAAAGCCGTTCTGCTGGCAAGTACATGCCTTACGTTGATGTGTAGTTGTCCCGGCGTCTGGTGATCGCCTCCAGGTACAGCAGCGGCGACTCGCGGCGTTTCATCCTGCGAGTTGCTCTTCGTCTTCTTGATGTAAGCATTTACCACCAGGTCCGCATCGTTCGCGAACCAAGTTAGTAGGCCTGGAGAAACCAACGAGGAAATGTGATTACACTTCAATCGTCCATCGATTATTTGAGCGACCAAGGGTGCAAGCGATTTTGCTTGTGACGTTGGCACAACTAGCACTTTATTGTGACTTGGTGAAGTCTTCGTGATACCTTTGGCACAAATGCTTGAGTGTCTTTCCACATTCAACGCATCCTATTGATATTTCAATGTTGGTCACTACATAAACGGTTATTATTGGCACTGAGCCCGCATGACATTGCTCAAAGTCGCAGAATCCGGTTTGATCTCTCCGTGTGCTCGGAAAGAATGAGTATCAACCAATTTTTACCAGCGATGCCATCGGCACATGTAAATACTTAATCCGCACATGGGAAAGCTCATTCTGGACTATCGCCATTTGGCATTGCTGGCTTAGAAAAGCGTGCTTGTCCTTGGTGGCAATTTACCGTGCGTCGATAAGTAAGACATTCTCTCTCGATGTCTGCAAAGCATTTGTCCATTGCAAATAACATTTGTCTTCCTAGATCACTCTACAGAATTTTCACCCGACTTCGTGACAGTACCCATATTACTATCAAAAGTAATGGTAGCGATATCGATATGCGCGTTTACGGCACCGATGGCTTCGGTGCTACTCCTGAGCGATGCATCACTTACGCTAGTGGAACCAGTATTGATATCCAGTATCTGCAATTAGAATAGTCATCGGTGATGAATGAATACGGGGTGCCCCGTCAGCAACGATAGTGTCGATACCGTCGCTAGGTATAGCAACGGTGACATATAAGCTGCACTACGTGACACCTTTGCAACAAAGTGGACGGTGATCCTCAGGGGATGTGTCAGGAACTATGAGGATGGGTTCATTGTTGCCAAATAATCATGTGTTAGCAACGACATCTTCTTCGGGCACGCAGTGATTAACAGCGGTCCCCGACAATCTCGCGCGATACGACAGTATTAAGTCCTGGCTGCGTCTTTGCAGCGGCGGATGCATCCAAGATGGCTTGGCTTGGCTTGACAACATTACTTGGCTTCACTGCACCCTTGGCGTCCCCTTCAATTCATTTTTTCGGCCGCTCCTTTCTACGCAACTTTTTGGTCACTAAAGTTTTAGCACCGTCAGCTACACCACGGATTCAACAAACACCGCTAGCATTCTTTCAATTCACAGACATTGCCACGCCACACGTTTCCTTTCCAAAGATATTTTGTCAGTACTGACACACAAGATGCTGCTGCTCATCTCACCGAAGTAGAGCCAGCTGTGTCTTCGACACCTTATAACTGCGGATTCTCCCTTCCTCCTAAGATGGTTTTCTTCGTAGCCTTTCCGACCGCGTAAGCTTTTCTTTTTGCCCTACGAGTTTCACCATCGTAGCGAGAATTGAGATATCGAGTGCGCTTGCCAGCAACGCGGACTTCGCGCCACTCTTCGTGTTTCTTAAGCTGTTCTTGGTATTTGCGCCATATCTTCACTGCCTGGTAGCGCATAAAGTCCCGCTTACAAAATATTACCACCGTTCTATTCTCCATACGGGCTAACTCAAATACAAGAGGTGTGTGTGTGTCGGTAGCCGGAGCAACCGCAGTCGCTGCCATCGATCCCTTTCTCGTGATAACGATGTCAGCCGAAGGTGAAGTCCCGTGTATTTGCTGTTTCTGGCCACCTGTAGTAAGTGGAATCACCCTTGCAAAAGGCCTTTTAGCTCTGTTTATCTTCCTTGGTATTTGGGCATCCTTCCCATTGTCGACCACATCAAGCTTGATCGGAGATTGAACGTTGTTGACCGCTTTTAAAGAGACCGACACATTGAGAGATGATTGCTGCCGCCGATGCTGTCCAAATGCTTTATCTATCGGGCTGTCACAAACTCTGCCCACATTAGTCTGCCCCATCGCATTCGGTTCATTTGTCTTTCGTTTGACTTCCGGGGTACTTGAATGCAAAAAGTATGCCGGCTGCACGGCCTGCTCTAGCACTGCTGTATCCTGAGGCGGTGTTCTGGTATGCTTCTGAATCAACTGGTACGTTGTAGAGCTATTGCACATGTCAGTACTTGCGACCGCCATCTTACTGCTGCCTGGATTCGGCTCTTCATACGCAGCAATGTTCGGGTTTGCAAATTCTGTAGATAACTGAACGACAGGAGCGGGCAGCAGTAATTGCGAGGGTGGAGTTGAACTTTCTGAATTTTTTTTTGACGGTCTTGTGTTCGTGATACAAGCGGTCTGTTCTGATGCACGAGCAGCTCGGGACTCCAAGAAAGCTAGATGCATGGGTGTGCTCGGTCTCGCGGTTGATATAAATGCTGAGGCTGTCACGTCACTCGCACTCTGGCCCAGTAGGAGGGTCCCAGCAGGCTGTTTTCTACGTAGCTGCTGATAATTTCGTACACTTTGTTGGTGGGACATCTTTTGCCGGTTGGCTGAAGCCTTGTTCCTTAGCATCTTACGCCTAGGAGGTATTCGCTTCTGTTTGTCATAGGGTCGACTTGTCGACAAGTCTACGTTGCTAGATCCGTCCTCATAATTAAGAATATCTCGCATAGTCACCAGTCGCACTGCTTGTCGTGCCAGCGATACACCCGGGACTACCGTAGCTCCAGAAGGTGGAATTGGCAGTCTTGGGTATACATTCATTTGTCCCTCTATCTGCACCTCTTCTCCAGTCCAAATCCGAAATTGAGAGGGGTTCGCGTTAAACACGGCCTGCTTTTTCCGAGCTTTCCCGAGATAAACGTTAATACCAGCGGAAACGTTAACAGTGGTATGGTTGCTAACTGCAGGCGCTGCGCTTGTAAAAAACCCCTCCATAATCTGGTCCAAGAAAGCGTCATCGAAACTAGGTCCGCTTGCTTTTTCTTGGCGACTGCGTTGGTTTATTTCAGCGGGGTAATACGGCTGTGGTTGAAGAAGCTCTTGTTGAGTGTATCGTTGTAGTGTTTGCATTCGGGGCACCTTTGTCCTCTCCGCTTGAGTTTCAGCTAGCAACCTTACATCGTGTCTTTCCTGCCGATAAACTGCAAAGTTATATGGATTTTGAGCTTGCAAATGCGCCTGAACTATTTGCGGATCCTGGTGTAAAGCAAACACTCCATCATTGTCCATCGGCACTCCTGACCGTGAACGTTCGTTATAATCTGACATGTACGAGTGTGTCGAAACTGGCGCTGTCGTTGTTCGGACTAGCAGTTGCTCACTACATCCACTTCGAGCATTGTAAAGCTGTCCAGGCTGCTGTATCACAGCATTCAAATCTCCACCACTACCAAAACTTGGTGTAGGTGTGTGTAAAGTGTACACGTCATTTGTCCACCCTGTTTGATCTAATCTACCCGCGCTACTCGAGTAGCGTGGTGGTAGTATCCTCTCCACAAACCTCTGGGCTTGCACCTGCTGTCGTTGTACCTTTTCCTGCTGCCAACGTTGCACCTCCATATGCTGCTGTTGCATCTGTTTCTCTAGCTGATGCTGCTGGTTGATCTGCATCCGTAAGTCCCGTTGCTGCTCAAGCTGCTCCTGTATCGCACACTGATGCCTTCGATGCCAGTCATTACTGGACGTCGAAGGTGCATTCATGTTCACTAGCATCGACACTTCCTCGTCACGTTGACAAAGCATGGGTTTCGTATGATATGGGTCATTAGAAGATGGACACCCAATGGTCGGGAGGCTGTTAAACTGCGACATCTCGTGATTGGGTTCATTACATGACTCCTGTTGTTGCTGCTGCTGTTGAGTCGAAAGAAGTCGATGGCACTGCATCAATAGTGGCTCTGATGTGTAGCAAAAGTCGTATAGTGTGCCCGCCATGTCTTCGTCGGATAGTGACAAAGCCTTTGCATCCCTTGCCGGGTTCGTCATATTTGTCTTCTCGTCTAATTGTTAATTGAGCTCTATTACGTAGTTGAAATTGCACTCTTATATATGACTCAATTGCAAACCCCTATATAAGAGTAAATGGTGATGATGCTAACAATGTCACCCATGGCTGAGCTCCTTGAGCGAGTGTTGTGCTGAGCCACGACGCAGTGGCTTCTGCTGCGATTCATGTGGAGACCAACCAATGAGGTAGATAACCTGAAACGTAGCAGGTACCGTGCCGTCCGATTGGCCGAACATGGATTGATAGATTGAGGCAGCCGCAAGCAGCGAGTCTCGCGTGGCAGGAGCTCCTCGCGAGTTTATGGCGTGATTTTCACCCATGCCACGTAGATGCTCCATTAATACAAAGGCATTTGGATAGTCCACTTGGATAAAGTCCGTATCCACTGGATGCAAAGTAGCTAAGTTAGTATTCGTTGTAATTGCACTTGGCTGGAACGTTCGTACCAGTGCACAAGTTAAACCCCGTAGCCGACAAGAGGTTGCCAGCATTAGCGACGTTCATGAATGGAGAGATGTGGGGGGAAATGCCGCCTTGACGCTCTTGGTCGCCAAGGATAAAGGCACTCCTGTAAAACAATGCAGCATTAGGGCGCGGATACTTTATGCACAATATGGTTATCGTAAGCGTACCGCAGTTCCTGCAATGAGTCTCCTCCCAGCACCGCACCAATGAATGCACCATCGGGCTTCAGCGTGTCTAGCACCTGGTGAAACGTGCTTTCAAGATCGTTCACCCAGTGCAAACTTAGTGAGCTCATTACCAAGTCAAAGTGGCGGCTCGGGAATGGAAGGAACTCCTCATCTGCTACCAGACGTGTTGTCTCCACTGCATAGGCCACAATGACCATGAGTCGAATTAGCATTACAGCACCCTCTCTTGGTTATCAGAATGACTACGTACGCAAGGTGTTCGTCTCCAAGTTGTCGCGTAGAAGCAATTTCTCTGCATTGTGCAAACATGCGAACGACAGAGTGTCAGACGCCAGTCTCTTCCACTATCGCCGCTCTGCTATACTCGTTCGTACCCGCCGAGTCGCACTGGACCAGCTTCTTGATGCCTCCTAGCCCGTGGTCGATGCTCAGGTTCTTGTATAGGTGGCCACTGCCACACCCCAAGTCCAGTGCCAATGGGAACTCGCGCTCAATATCCTACCATAAGCACACAAAAGACGACAGCCACGGTCATCTTCTGTCCATAGGACGTATTTCACTCAGCTGTGGCTTGTTCGCACCTCCAAGCGATCGACGAGGCGACGAGCGACCTCGTCCTGAAGATACTCGTACTCGTTACTATTGTCCAAAAGCGCGATGTTGTTCCGCTGTTGCCTCTTGGTTCCTATTGCATCAAGTAGAAAACGAAGAGATTAGTCAACGTATGAGTCGATGAGCGAGAAGTTTCAGACGATGCTGATATGCACCTCGATTAAAGATCGGTATCGTGGAAAACGAGCGTCTAGTCACCAAGGGCTGCATGAAAGCAGTCACACGATTCTGCAAAGCAGCAACAGGCACAGACAAGCGTAAGGCTTGAGATAGTGATGATAGCCATATAGCGAGTTGTTAGCTAAACCATGGTGCTGCTTGTTTGTTAATCGAGGAATGGGAATTGATTGCTACAGGATCGAGAGAAAATGGCCAATCATGCAAAGCGATCCCAAGAGATCGATGAAAGAGATCAATGCTTATGCAGTTTTGAGTCACGACGTGACTGCTGTTTGAAGAGAAACACAGAGGCTAACACAGGATCGCCCTGGTCTTTAATGTTTGCTTGATCCCTTGCCACGCCACGGAGCGCTGTCGCTAAAGATTGGAATGAAATTGTTGATGGCGTCGCGCTGGTTCTGCACGATGCATTCGCAGATCCACACCAAGTTGCGCACCTCCTGTTCTTTCAACTTTACGTACGCGTAGAAGCAAGCTGCAACGGGACAAAACGACTCAGTTAGTTGGTCATACGCAGACACGACACACAAATGCTCTCGGATCCACTCGTACCGAAGTGCATTTGACTCTGAAACGCCAATTCCGCCATCTGGACGTCACGCTCGTAAAATGCGTCGTCGATGGACTTGCTGTCCACGCTCTCACTCTGATGAACCTCCCAGATCTTACGATATGCTGGGAACGAATCCAATGCTGATCCAAGTGCCGACTCATCGCCAGCTTCCGCCAGAAGCGCCGTCGCATCGGGGTATAGCGAACCAATAGACGGATACAGCGGCTTGCGGTCTGAGATGCGCATCGCAGGCTACAGCACGCGGCGAAGCACAATCAAAATGGTCAGTCCACACTTTTGATTCTGGTAAAAATTAACGTGGCGATAGCTTCATTGAGAAGAAGAGTAATCTTGTGCCTGACCGCACAGAATCCGAATCATTAGCCGACACACATCGTACTAGTCATCCAAACAGCGCGCAGCGCACATGATAGATTGAGGAGACGAAGAAGATCAGTCCTGGTGATTCGGTGCAGTCGTCAAGCAAAGGTTGCTTAACCAGTGGTTCCTGCGTATTACGGAGTATGGTGACCGACTTCTGGACGACCTGAACAAGGTACGGTAGGTGACTGCAGAGCGTGAACATGTCGAGGCGGTTTTAACACATTTTGAGCAGCTAAACAAGTGGCCGGACGCCGTGAAGCGTATGCAGGCAGCATGGATTGGACGATCGCAGGGCTCAAGAGTCGAGTTCCAGGTTGCACTTAATGCAGCGGCAGGTGTCAAACCGACCACTTTGACGGTCTTCACGACGCGCGTTGACACCATCTTTGGTGTGAGCTTCGTTTCAATGGCTCCTGACAGCGTCGAGGTGGAGGTTTTGCTCCCACACGTTCCGGCGGCACAGCGGGCTGCCGTCGATGCTTACGTTGCCAAGGTGCGCGCAATGAGTAAAGACGACCAAGGCAAGGGCGACACGACGGCAGGAGTCTTCACAGGACTGTATGCACATCATCCGCTTACCGGGCGTCACGTGCCCATTTACTTGGCCGAGTACGTGTTAGCACATTACGGTACCGGTGTGGTCATGGGCGTCCCCGCACACGATAGTCGAGATCTATCCTTTGCGCGTCACCACAATCTAGAAGTGCGGTCCGTTGTGGGAAGCAGCGACGGAGTTGTGTGGAATGAAGACGAGGCGTTCACAGATTATGGCGTGCTGCATGACTCTAACGAATTTTCCGGCATGACATCGCAGGAAGCGACGACGGCCATTAACGATCGTCTCGAAGAGAAGAGCGTTGGATGTACCACTACTCAGTTCCGCCTGCGGGATTGGTTAGTTTCACGCCAGCGTTACTGGGGCACTCCTGTACCAATCATCTCATTGTCCGTCATGTGGACCGGTCGGAGTTCCCACCAAGCACTTACCAGTTGTACTGCCGCCCGTGGGGAAAGATGTGGCTGCCGGCCTGCGTGGAAAAGGTAGTAGTGACTCTCCTCTTGCGCGCATGCCTGGTTGGCAGGACTGCAAATGCCCACGTTGTGGCGGCGATGCCAAGCGCGACACCGACACACTTGACACGTTTGTTGATAGCTCGTGGTACTACATGCGCTACTGCGACGCTAGCAACGATGCTGCTGCCTTCAAACCCGAGCAAGCAAAAACATGACTGAAGCACACGAATGATGCACGAAGATCCCTTGGCCTTGCCATCGAAATGACGTTCTGACCTATCTATGTCGGGTAAGATAATGAAAGATAGATCGGAATGCCATTTCGGCCTGAGCGTGAGCATAGAGGCAGCGTCACTTGCCCAAGGACAGTCACGATACTTTCGTCTGTGTACGTGTGCACTTCTGCCAGCCAGTTCCATGCTTGTTACCGAGATGCCAGTTGATGTGCGGGTGATAGATCGGCGCGCTTGCCTGGTATGAACTCTTTACTTGCAGACAAAGAAGTCGCACAAGCACGAGTGCTAAAATGTCAAACATGTCAATTGTAAACAGCAAAGGAGCGACTAGCAGAAGCCCGAGGGTGAGAGGGAGGTCCCTATTTACATGACAGTCTTAGCTCATGTGGCAACGAACGAAGCAAGAACCGATAATGAGTTGTTCTGTATCAAAGGCGCTCCTGATCGATCGAAAGAGCTTCTGTCGTTTACGTGTCCGCCAGCGCATTTGCTTCTCTTGTGCGTTTTTCTAGAAGTAAATGAGACGGATGAGACCCTTCTTAGCAGTCCAAGTCTGTATTCAAAATCTTTTCGCTCTCCTTGCATCAAAACTGGATCCTGCCACTGCCACAACCTCAGTCTGTGCACACTCAAACGACTAGTGTGAAGCGCTGCTCTCTTTCTCGATTGTTTCACATATAACCCACTCCATTGTTGCGCTTTCCCCAGCTTCTCTGTCGTAACGAAGAATACATCCAACTGCTTGCCATTCGAAAGCAAGCAAATTAAAAGACCGAGTTTGTCCGATTGCTAAGGCTGTCATTCGCGTTGACTGCTCGTTTGAAGGACCTTGGTGGCTGTGCTCCTCGAATCAGTTGCCGTTACAATAATCAACTTCACACAAGACAAATGAGGAACGTAAATGGATCGTGCAATCTTAATTTAGGAAGTAACAAGAAGGACCCTTATCACCAGGTCGTTAAGGTCGAGGTGATGACAGGACCTCCAGAATTACTAAAAGATTACCCACAAATCCCCAAATTTGCCTCGACCGGCTCTTGGTCGCAGCTTCTTCATGCTAATGGGTTCTTGAGCCACTTCTTTTGGACAGGATACTCCAACAGCGCTTTAATCCGGCGCGCTGACCCCGCGAAATCATCTTTCATGAGCACATTCATCATCTTTGTACCAGTAAAACTGCCAAAAATAGTGTGGAGATGTTGTGCGACTCGAACGAAAGAGAAATGAGGCCACTCTTGTTCATTGAGCTCATGTACACGTAATCCAACGAAACCCTTACAAGCAAGTGATCTATCTTAGGAGGCCACAGCTCTATACAAATTTCAATCGGATTTACGCCCGCTGATTGCAAATGCTGGAGACGAGAGTATATCAGGCCTACAGCGAGGGTCAAGTCCTCACTAGTTGTTCCTGCTAGAGCCCTTATAAGATTAAATTCGCCTTTTGACCCTCTGAGGAGGAAATTGAAAGCACTGTCGTAACTAGACTCCGCTTTGGTGATGAATGCACCCCACATGATAAATTCTGGACTGTCGACTTGTTTAGCAAATTCTGATGTTTCGCTGTCCGGTAGTTGTTTTAATTTCAGGCGATGGAAAACACTTTTAACTGTTTCCTTTTCAGCAAGCCACCGCTCGATCTGATAGTCGCGAAGACGTTGAACCGTGTCCCCGTGTGAACCTTTTGCTTGACCTAGGACCATGACCAAAGCAGCTTCACCCTCAAATTTGCTTTCTATAATTTTGAACATCACACGAAACGCATCTTCTTCCGTGGGGTTGGTTTTTACGACAAAATATTTCCACGCGGAAAACTTTGGGCTTTTGAATACGCTGCCTTTTACCTTGTCGAGCTGAAGGAACTTGAACACATCGTCCGGAGTTTTTTTGTGCTGCCGCCACAGCCACCATCGCACTCGAAGTTTTGCGAAGATCTTTACGACACTCTGATGCAAACTGGCAGGGAGTCCCTCGAGTCCCGCGAGACTAGTTACTAGTCTCCTCCCTTCGCCGCTGTCGACTTGTTGGTTTGTTGTCACGTTCGCGGTCGACCTCAAGTAGCGGGTGTGAACGACATTTGGCATATCCGACGCCTGTGGGGTGAGAGATAGTTCATCAGCAAAAGCCATTGTCACGGCCAAGAGTGCGATGAGCATGATTACAAGCAGTGCCAGGGGGGCTTTGATGAGCTTGACCAGCATCTATAGAAGCGAGGCAAGTGGCTAGCTCGGGAGCAAATGATAAGTGGCAATTCCGCAAGACCTCATTTGGCGGCGAATCAGATGCCAATGTTTCATCGGTGGTGGCAGGAATATATACAATTCCTTCGTGTCATTTGAAGTAGCACGTCATAATCCGCTGCATCAATTTCTGAAATAGATGCAGACAATTTTCTTAGACACGGTGGCCAGATCAGATGCAATATCGGCTTGAACTAGTTTATTTCCACTGTCACGACACGTTCTGAGGCATCATTGACCAAGTTGCAAACACTTTATTCTCTGTTTCTTCGGACACTGATATCGGATCAGATTAAAATATTGGCTCGGGCGCTAGCTGCTTAGAGAACGCCACAGACTGTTGATTGTAGCTACTTATCACTACTAAGATGTCTAGCTTTGAGGTAACTACTCGTGTCATCTACCCTAACGCAATCTTCTGACTCCTCCTCTTTCTCATTCTGCTGGCTTAAAACGTCGGGCTTAATGCGGGGCACTCTTACGAAGGTCGTGGATCAGCCCGGTGTCAAGTCCGGGGTTAGTTACTTATATGCATTCTTATGAAAGCATAGACCTGCATGGGTACCCATACCCATACCCATTACCTACCCGTACCCATGGGTATATGTGTAACGGGGTGAGCCCGTTACATAATATTGACACTTATATGAAGTGTCAATAAAAATATTATTATAACTAATAATATTTTGACAATATTATCTTTTCTTATTATATTGTCCCCAGATCTCCTTGAAGTTGGAGATGCCCTCTCATTGGTTGATATGGGCCATCATATCAACCAACGCGCTGACCAATGACCGATGGACGCGCGCAATGAGTGGAGGGCAAGTTGTCAACATACATAGTTGTAGTTTAATATAGCTAACATAGGTTATAACATATAAGTTTTATTAGACAGTTAACTATATTAAATACAGTTTTCTTTTCCCTCTCAACTAAGCGTTTGCTTCGTTGATAAGCTTCCTCTGCTCACGTGTACGCGAGGTAATTGAGGCACCTGCTTTCACTGTAATCAGTGAAAGTAGACTATACTGTAATCAGTATAGTCGGAGGGTGCCCCATTACACCTGGTAGCACTTCGTGGTCCGTTCAGCGACCACCGCACCATCCGCTATGGAATCAGCGGGTGATGAACGTCATCACGCAACGCGTGATGATTTCCGCCATTTGAGTGACCTCGAATGGAATGCGGTTCAGCGTATGGCTGAAACCATCGGGAACCCTGCCGTTGGTGCCATGTTGCTCTCTCTTGGCGAAGACGACCAACATGCAACCATCGCCAAGTTCATACAATATGAACTTGACGAAGTTGTAAAGAAACTCACCTTGCGGCAGGAGCAAGGTTCTCAACAGGTTGACCTGTTGAGAGAACAAGGCGCTCAACAAGCTGACTTGTTTATGCAGCAAGGCGCTCAACAGTCTGAACTGTTGAGACAACAGTAGGCTAGTGCTGTTGCTGCCAAATCGACGTATACACGTCGACCCGAGTCCTTGAAGATTGATGTCTCTGTGGTGGAGCGGGATTCGCAAAATTGCTGATGCGATTCCAACTCTCCACTGGCGCCCGGACGACCGACTAACGGAGGGGGTACCCCGATTCCGTGTATAAAGCCTTCCTCACCTTGTGTACCCGTCGGTAGGGCGGGTTGCTCTCTTCTCGGTGGACTTGAGTCGATGTTGATCTTAAACTGGGTTAGGGATAGGAGGTTTGGTTATCTTGTGGAAATCTTCACAAGATAAACCGAGTACTTGGTGTGATCTTCCCAATCGATCACGGTTATCCAATAAAGCGAAGCTTGAATCTTCTGACCACTTGAGCAGAACCTTCTGACCACTTGATCCGTCCTGCACTTGCTTCGCCTTGCCCTACGTGTTTTATCTGCGTCCGATCGCAATTGAGTTGTGTTGAGAGTTCTTGCAATCCCTGGCCAAACAATCCAGGGATATGACTTGCGCAGTGTGTAGGCTTCCTCGAGACGTTGGCTGGCCAAAGAATCCAGCCCGGAAGAGAAGTTGACACGTGTATCTGAAGTAAAATTGAACTCTGTTAATGTTAACCAATCAAATACCAAAACCTACGATTATGCCTATCTGTAGTCCAGGATCTATCACCACATGTCACCCTTCCAGGAAAAATCAGACCTCGATATGTGGTCCACCCCAAATGCCTTTGCCATCCCGATCCATCGGCGATCTTGCCTTATCCTTGGATCGCGTTCAGCCTTGAATCGCGGTCCTGATTCGGATCGCGGTCCTGATTCGGATCGCGGTCTACTTTGGATCGCGCTATACCTTGGATCGCGGTCCTGAGTCGGATCGCGGTCTACCTTGGATCGCGACCGATCCTGGGTGTGTGGTCCACATAACTTGGATCGCGATCTCCACTCCACGAAATTTGTTTAGCCGCTCTTCCACAATCGCCCCCTGCACTGTTAGCTGACATACAGTGTTGGCCAGACTGTGCATCGCATCCACATTAATTGCCCCAGCCATTCTCATGTCTTCTTCTTCGTCTGCGGCCGCTTCCCTTGTTAGCCGGGATGGTTCCGATTCTGTCGTATCTGCAAGCTCTTCAGCTGTCTCAAGACCTGGAAAGTCATGCCTGACTTCCGATCCGCCTATGAAACATTCTTATGGATCGCGGATTTTGCTTCCTTCTACTCGCGTAGAATTCCCGCCCGTGGTGGATCGTCATACCTTGGAGTCGTCAATCGCGGCATTGTACAATCGTTTGGACGCCCAAACTGCCGTCGTGGACAGTTATCGTTCCTTGGAAGATGCTCTACGAGAGCAAAAAGTGCGCTCTACTCGGCTGGAACGTGAATTGCAATCCTTCCGGGAATAGCACCTCCTCTGTCAAAATTCGTCTTGGATCGCTACAAGCGGCTTCAGGAACGTTACGACACTGCGATCCAGAAAGCTTAAGAATTTGAAGATGAACTGGGCCTGCGGGAGGACCAATCTCAAGAGATTGCAAGTTTGAAAACCGCTTTACTCAAAGCAAACACGGCGAACCAGCATGCTCAGGAGAGACACCGATGAGAAATGACCGTGACTGAGCAAGTCTTGAAGGGTCAGTTCCAGATCCAGCTAGCTTCTTTCCAGGATCGTCTTGATACACTCCAAGCCACCCATGATGATCTTTTGAATGAGAATCTTCGTAAAGATATCTCTTTGGATCAGCTACGGCGAAAAATCTTGGATCGGGAAATGAAACGCGATCAGGCCGTCCACGATCGGGATGCACTTCGATCCCATTTAGCCAAACTAGCTTCTGGAGCACTCCCAATCATCCAATCTGATCCTCCTGCACCAGATAGCTCGGCGTCCCGGAAAAGCAAACGGTCTTCGTCCCCATCAGCGGTCGAACTTCCACCCAAACGTCCTCGAGCCGTAGGCTCTTCTTCTTCGGGCCCGCCTGCCTCCAACCAAGGCAAAATTCCATCGATCCAGAGAAATGTCCCAGCACGATCCGCTAAATCAGCTAGTTCCACTGTACCAGCCCGATCTGTTGGATCTAAAAACGTGATCCGGATGCTTCCAAAGTTCAAGCAAAACCCCGGAAAAAACCTGCCGCCCCTTCGAAATCGAAAGGGAAGAAGAAAATTCCCACACCTCCGAAAAGGAAAAACAAGAAATCGATTCCTACGCCCCCTCCCTCCGAGTCAAGTGACGACGAAGAATTTTTGATTCTGGAGACTTCCTGCTTGCAGCCCTATCTGGATCGCGTTCTTCTTCTAGACGTCGTGGCTCGACAACTGGGGTCTTCCCGTACGTTGGATCGCCTGGCTCCCCGATCAATGTCGACACCTCCAGTTCCACGTCTGAGTCACTCTCAGCATCGCCTGCTCCATCCGCTCCGACTAAAATTTCGAAAGTGGATCTTTTTGGAGAACCCTCTAGTGATTCTGAGGGTGCGGTTAGCTTCACCAGCGAATCCCGTGAGAAGATCAACATATTGCTTTTACCACACGAGTACGCCAATCTACCGGCTACTCAGAGGTCGCGCAATCAGTGGATCCCTGGATATCGCAAACGAATTCCTCGATCTTCAGCAGGTTGCGCCTTGGTCAGCCCGAAGAATTAGCTCTACCTGCGTGGCCGAGTTGGAAGTGGACTTCTTGTACAAGCATCTTTCTAAGCCCAAAGGATACCCTTTTCCCATACTGACTATATCCAAGATACCGCCATATGATTCACTATGGACGCCCAGGCTGGTCACTTCGGCGCAAATTGCAGTACTTTATGACCAGGAACCATGGAAATCTCTTGATACTTTGGTCACCCCAGTTTCATTTCCGATGACTGGGTGGTTCGACGAGCTAAAAGTCCATTATTTTGATTTTGAAGATCGACACCGGCAAGCGCTTTGGGAATCAACTCATCCGTTGTACCTATCGAAAGAGCAGCGTGAAAGCGATCCAGACTTGGCGAAGTTTTACCGGGAGCGTAAACAACGTCGATCACGATCTGGTCCCCACTGTAAAACAGTACTTCGATTCTTTCTTCGGGGAATAATTATGGGGCACTGCGATCTGGATATCTTGTTGGATCCATTTTTCCTCCATTTCCCTCAGTCTTCCGAAATACCAGTATGGTATCCTGGTTTGGACTGCAAGCAGAAAAACATCCCCAACCTGATTACTGCACTGTCGCTATTGGATTCTGCGGAGCCTTATGGGAATCAATATCTATCCTCTATCGCGGATCACCCCGGTTCATCCCTCGCCCTTTTATCCAGTAATTTTTTTTCCCAAACAGCAATCGTGATCCGATAACACTTCTTGATCGTTCAATACAATTCCGTTTTATTCCTCCTTTTCGTTAAAATTGTCTTCTTTTGTTGGGCTTCTTTAGCCGCGATCCAGTTTTCCAGACCTTCGATCGCCATACTCATTACACACAAATTTCCTTTCCACCACCCTATGCAACCTTCTTGCATATTATACCATTCCCAACACTCGATCTCCGTTAGCCACCAGATCCCTCTTCATGTGATTGCATCACTTCAAAACGATTCCGGCTAATCTCGCCACGTTCAAAATCTCGCAATAGGGCACCACAATTTAAGTCGGCTTCATCCACCCAGGATGGGTTAGCATAACCTTTCCAGTAGACTTTAAACTGTCTATGTACTCGTCCAGAACTTGTATTTCTATCAGACCGTACATCCACAATCTTTTCCACTTCGAATTCATCGTCTTCCAGATTACCTTCAAAACTATCTTCCGGCAAAAGCGCTTCATCAAAATCGAATCGATACTCTTCTTCAATCGTCAGCAAATTTTTTGGACGATCAGGGAACGTCTTTACTCTCTTCAACTTGGATATATGTACGACGGGAAATAATCGATATGGTGTACCAGCAATCTCCAGTCGGACAGCGTGATCTCCACACATTTCTTTTACTCGAAAAGGTCCATGCCACATATGTGCTAGCTTTCGAGCGTACCCTTCTTTCACCCGATCCAAATATAACCAGACTTGCACCCCTGGTTCAATTTCGTGAGGCTTGAGATCTTCATTGTGGCGATCAGCATGTGTTTGGATCGCAGTCCTGAGTCTCTCATTTACTGCTTCTCTCGCCCGCTGATAATGCCGCTGCACATGATATCGCCATCTACGTAGATCGCGATCCCGACGCCTCGTACTCCCTAATGGTAATGTAGCTTCCAACGTAGATCGCGGGTCCCAACCATGAATTAAGAAAAATGGCGTTTCGCCACGCACCCGATCTTGGGCGGTATTGATCGCGAAAGCTAGGCGTTCGGCATACTCATCCCAGTCTTGTTGTTTAACGTCAGAGACATACATCTTTAATGCACGAGTCAGAGTTTGCACCATACGCTCAGCCGTTCCATTTGCTTGAGGTCGATATGCCATCGTTGCCCTTTGCTTCTGTCCAACAATTCGGTTAAACGCACGAAAAAAATCCGACATAAACCCGGGCTCTCGGTCATGACGTATTGCTTCACTAGCACCAAAACGACGAAAGACACACACTCTTCATTATTTTTAGCGATAGTTTGGGCTGTTCGCGACGAACTTGCTTTGGCGATCACGTAGCCAAAAAATAAATCGACCCAGATAAGTAACTCGGTATTTCCTTTGAACGATTTAGGCAGAGAAGGTATGTGATCCATGGCGATAATTTGAAAAGGATAGGTAGAATGTAAATTCCCCGGTGATTCTCCATCAATCACGGGACGTCCCTTTCCAGTTTCACAATCTATGCATTGATTCACATAGTATTGAACACTTCGATACAAACCCCTCCAGTGAAAATGCGCTCTGATCCGCTGGTAGATTCTCCCAATCCCCTGGTGACCCCCTTCCAAACTAGAATGATAATGATGCAGGTTATCTTGCTGCAGATTTTCGGGCACCACCAGACGAGCGATTTCGTCCCGATCTTCGGATTTCGTTGTGGTTCCCGGGCAAAAATATAACAGATTATCTTTATCCACTTCATAATCATTAGCCATCTTGGCACATGATTTCGCTTCCTCGACCGTCAATGTCGAAATGTCGACGACCAAATATGCCTTCAGATTAGCGATCCAGCGTTCTTCGTCTTGGGAACGCTGTATGCGATCAATTCTCATCTTCTGCACCATTTCTTCCTGCAAAATTTGTGGTTGTCGACGTTTTCTGCGTGGTGATCGAGCGATCGCCGCTACTTTAATCACTGAATTGGTCTCTTGAGGCTTTAGCAATTCATCCAACCGATTAAGCGTAATTAAATCTCGACGATCCTCATCCGTAATCATACTCGCCCCCCTTCTCGTTGCAATGCGATACTAGCTAATCGATCTGCGCTCTGATTCCAATCGCGTTTCATATGTAGAAACTTATGAGCAGGCCACGACAGCAATTTGTCCAATGCTTTATGTCGCAATAATTGCAGACCTGGTGCCTTACAATCAATTTCACCACGCATTTGTCGTATCACCAAATTCGAGTCTCCACAAATTATAACTCGTCCCCTGTCCTGGTTTGCGAGTAATTCAAAACCCAGCAACATGCCGTTGTATCTGCTTCATTCACTGTTAGATCCGTTGAATATTTGGAAACTGCCTCCAAAATTGTCCACTCTGGTAATTGCCACACAATAGCACTATAAGCTCCACCTTTACGTTTTACTCGTGCCGATCCATCGAAACTGACGACCAAAAGACTTTCCGTCTTTCCTACCGTAGGAGGAGGCATACTTATAGTCCTTCCTGGCTGTTTCCGGGGAGCGATCGCAATTAGTACCTCATCGACTTCTTCACGGGGCGTTATACTTGCCGCCAAAGCTCCAAGTATTTCGTCCTCTCCTTTCTCGCATTTCTTAATCTTCAACGTCCAAGTCGATAACAATGCAGCCCACCTTCCTAGTCTTCCATTAAGACCGGAGGATTGTACTAGCCAGGCCAGCGTTGAGTAACGTGTAAAAACCTTTATCTCTCGCGAGACTAGCATAGCATAGCATGTATTTAGAATCCGGAGAAGTGCTAGAACTTCTTTCTCGACCATCCCGTAATTTATTTCATTCGGCTTCAACGTCCGAATTGAAAATGTTACCGGCCAATATATGCCATCAAATTCCTGCAGCAAAGCCGCTGAAACCGCCCATTTACTTGCGTAAACAACAATAACTGGAGATCGATCTGGATCGAAGTGCTTGAGAATCGGGGTATTTGCGATCTTGGCTTTCAACATAGTGAACGCGATCATCGATTTTTCCCATCTAGTCGGACCTTCTCGATCTGGATCGCCCCCTGTATCAGGGTCTCGATCTGGATTAGGTTGATTCGTTTCTTGCCATTCACCATCGTTACTCCCTCCAACATTTTTAGCCAGTGTATTCACCTTATCCAAACGGCGGATTTCATGGAAATCTTCTTCCCGTAATTCGTACAACACCGACGCGTAAATCGCAAAATCCTTGACAAATCGGCTATAGTAATCCAAACTCCCTAGAAAAGATTGCATCGATCGTAATGTCTTTGGGAATGGGATATTCACAAGTGATCCTAGATCTTTTGGATGTGCCTCTATTCCAGCGAGTGAAACTTGATGTCCCAAGTAATCCACCTTTCGTCGTCCCCAAAAACTTTTAGCCAGGCTTATCGACAGATTCCATTCATTGCATGCCTCTAGCAATCGTTTCACCTTATCATATAAGGAGGTCCACGACGTAGCTGGAATCAGTATGTCATCGATATATGATCTTCTACCAAGCACAGAGGGATTCTGGCTGGTATCCGGTTCTCCCTCTGAAAACACGTCAATCAATCTTGGCGATCCAGTATTTGGGAATCTCGAATCTGTTGATTCTGCACCGATCGTAGTCGTACTCTTGCCGATTTTGAGATAGCCATACAACGCATTGTCTATAAGTCGCTGATAAATCTGTGGAGCGTTTTTCAGCCCAAACGGCATTCGCAACCATTCAAACAAACCCGACGGTGTAATAAAAGCCGAAATCATTCTTGCCCGCTCCGTCATTTCCACGACACAAAATCCGCTCGCCATATCCATAGAGCAATACCACATCGCCTTGTCCATGTCTTGTAGCAGTTCGCTTATCAAAGTCATGGGATAAACCATTAGTCTCGTCAGTTGGTTCACCCGTCGATAGTCGATACACAAACGGATGTCGACACCGTTATTCTTAATGATCACAACAATTGGCGAGGCCCATGGTGAAGCCGATGTTCGAATGATTTTAGCTGATAATAATCCCTTGATTAGGTCAGCTAACTTCTCACGAAATTTAGGCGCGACTGGTCGCACCCGTTTTGCGATCGGATGTGCTTCACCAACATCTATATCACATACAGCTCCACGTGCCGCTGGAGGTAAGGTATTTCCTTTGCCGATAAGCAAATGACGACTCTTCCAAATCAGTTGTCGTAATTCTCTTAGTCTTCAGTTAGGGGAACTCCCGGATCGCCCACTTGTATATCCTCAATTGTGACTTCGGCTGTAGATGGACCAATTTCTGGCAAAACTGCCATGTGTTGATCTACGTCTTTGGCATACAACTCGCCACTTTCATGATAATATGTTGGACTCTCCAGCTTCACCTCTTCACCTTTCGTCAAAAATTCTCCCTCGTTTTCCACATCGGACTTATTTTCCATCTTTCGGGATTGTGGATCGCGATTCTTTATCGCAGGATCGCGATCCGCACATATATCTTTAATTGCCAGATCACGATCCACAGAAGCACTGTCAATAATTGTTGGATCGCGATCTACATCCTCAATAATCGCAGGATCGCGATCCGCACATATATCTTTAATTGCCAAATCACGATCCACAGAAACAACTTCCATAATTGCTGGATCGCGATCTACACCATCAATAATCGCAGGATCGCGATCCACAGAAACACTTTCAATGATTGCTGGATCGCGATCTGTAATTGTCGGATCGCGATCTCCATAATCATGATTGACAAGATTCATAAAGTGATCAACAAATTCTGAATCGATGCCCTCGTTGGTGCGAGCTTCTTTGACTGGCACATCCTTTACTTAATCGACTTCTGGCGTTACTTTTGATTACATTAATCATAAACGGCGATCGTGCTGATCGTTAATGTTCGCCCTTGATCTCCCTGTCTTCTACAACTTTATCACCGACGTCACTTATTGTACTGCGTTCATCATTTGATCGTGACGCGAGTTTCACTGTTTCCGTGGTACTTTTTTCTGCTTCCTCTTTTGAGCGTGTTAAGATCCTTTTCAGTGTAGGTACGAAGGATGATCCACTAGCGGTCCGGTATATTCTTCCGATCGCTCTTCTTCTCGATCCGTTGTCGCTTCGAACGCTAATGTCTGCCATTCGTTATACCGACGCGATCCCACCCGAGACATATCCTGGGGACCGAGGTATCATATTAGCGACCATCCACCAACCTAATGGCGATCCATGACTTAAAGTCACTTCTTGATCGCCGATATTAGTCAGTTGTAAGTACTTGATCTGACCAGGTCCCGTAGTCACTGTGGGCACCCATTTCGGATCACGCCTCACCCAGATCTTGGCCTTAGGAGGACTAACTCCGATCTTCACTTCGGTCGATTTACCCACGGGAATCACCACAAATTGATCTGGAATTGTGATCGCTTGTATAGTAGCCCGATAAGGGGGTGTTCGTTCATTCAGAAGGATCCTGACCTCATCAGGTAAACAAAGCGTTCCATCGGCTAAATCCAAGCGTATTCCAGCCGGTACCATGAAATTCATACCCAAGATCGCGTCTTGACCTACTTGATCTCCAACCCAAGCATCAAAATAGTAAACCAATGATCCATTCAGCGTAATCTTTATTCTTGTACGACCATCCGTCATGTATGTGTTCTCACCAATCCCAACGCATTCTTGCCTTTGGCTCTCGTCAATGACACATCCTACCTTACGAGCAAAGGTGGTGTCGACGATTGAGACTTCGGCTCCAGAATCAAACAACATAATCGCCTTTTCATTGTTGATCTTGCCCGTTGCCTTGGCTTGCTTGAACCATTTTCCTGGGGTATGATATTTCCAATATCCTCGTGATTCACCTGGTGCTAAGTCGAGCTCCATTTTAGCAGGCGATCGGGCATATTCATCAACTCTTACGACACTTGATATTGAACGCAAATTTTTGAATCCTCACATGTATTAATCGGGTCGATCCAAGCGTAAACACCTTGATCAGTCCATCTTCTTTCCACAAATGCATAAATGCAGAGCCTAGAACGCTCGGCTCGTACCAGATTCCAACCTGGCGAGCGTCCTAGTTTAACATTTCTTCTGCCTTCCAGCGGAAGCATTCCAGCATGCTTGATTGGAACATACCACTTGCGTATCATGTTGTAGAATTCTTCCATTCGGCACTTTCCACTCTCATGAACATCTCCGCAGGCGGAACAGGTGTAAAAACACTTATCCGAAGGGTGTCCCTTGCGACCACACTTCTGACACATTGGCCTCTTCCAACATCCACGATCATCATGTTTCTTTGATCCACAATGGATACAAGCCTTCTGATTCACCACGCGATCTGGACTGCGATCTTGATCCAAATGGTCCAATCCAGCACGTTGATCACTATATTTCTTCACGCGATCCGGTACTGTAGCCACACAAAGGTTGCGTCGATCTGTATCAGCGTCCGATCCACTAAGGTCCGAATTTGACTCGCTGCTACTACCTTCCAGGCGGATTGCTCTCACGGCACGAGTTGGTTTCGAGGGTGTCGGAGTGGAGGCCGACGCAGATCGCTGACAAAATTTGCTTGACCCCATTGCACTCGGATACTGTCTCTCTTCCATGCGTTGATATGTTCGAAAATTCTCTTCCATATCGTCGGCATCTCCAAGGCGTAGCAACGTCAATTGCTTAGCCAGATCGCGATCGTCGAGCGTACCAATGAAATGTTCCACATGTTCTCGGCGATTTGAAGGCGATCCTTCCCGAATGGGGATTTTTGCTCGGATCGCGGCTACATTCAGCCGATACAAATATTTCAATGGCGTTTCATTGGGTCGCTTCTTTGCATGGTAGTATTGTCTCCCGATAGAATACCATATCCACAATACTGGATCATGAAGGTTTCCAGCAACGACTTCCATGAATTACGAGTGGATCGGCTAAGCTGGCTATAGCAATTTCGCGCCGGCCCCGTGAGTAAATCACCAAATACTAGACATTTCTCATCGTCCGGGGCTTGATCGCGTAAGAATGCAGACTTGGCCTTGTTGACCCAGCTTCTCGCCCGATCTTAGTCGTTGTTCCGTCCTGTAAATTCTTTTAGATCTGCGATCGCAGACATTCGAATACGCTGCGTGACAAGTCCACCATTAGGTACAGCGCCTGCACTTGAGACTTGTGGCCGTCTTAGATCCTCCAACCCCAAATCGTCTGGATCGTAATTATTGGATCGCGATTGACGCGATCCGGCCGATTCCATATCCACATCCGAAATGCAGAATTTTGGGGTGTTTATGGAGATCGCGGATCGACTGGCGATCATGCGAGCTTGATCCTGCTCGTACTTTCTCATGGCAGCTTCAAAATGAGATTGCAATTGACCTGATCCATTCACATTCATGTCTTCAGCTGTAAGTGCCGTCGTCGATTGTTCTCTGGCCTTAATCGGTGCCAGTCGCTCGCGAATATGCGCTGTAACAGCCGGTCCAAGTGACATTCGCTGCATATTAATCGAGCTGTCCGACTCCCCTTCGGATTCCGCTGACATATACTGCGAAGATCCAGTATGATATCCTTTTGGTATATCTGCAATCGGCTGGATCGCCTGATTCACCGGATCGCACTCTCCAGTTAGCGGAACTAACTTCGAAAACAGAGATCGCCCTGCTTGGATCACCCGATCATGATCGCATTCCAACAGCACCTGCGCGTCAAAAGCTCCAGCGGTGAATCCCGCGTTTTGGAGCAACTCCATAAGCCGACGGATCGCTTCCAACTGGTTCGGTGTCGGAATGGGAGCTGAAATTGGTCCTCGCAGCGATCCAATTAACTTCGATTTCAAAATCTTTAGAACGGGATCGCTTGACAACAGATCTTTAAGCGCCTTCCAATGAAAACACCATTCCAGCTGATCCAGTTGCCATCCTTTCGCCTTGTCTTCCTCATGCGCTGGCTTCACGTCGATATCATCATGATCCGACTCAGGCGCCTTCATCTTCACTCGAGATGGCTTCGAATTCTTCTTCTTCTTCGAATTCGGAGTGGTTTTGGATAAATTTCCTTCGGTTTTAACCGTAGGATTTTATCCACGGATCGCGTTTTGCAACGGAATCCGCAGGGGCCCTCGAAAGGACCTGAGGAGGGGGTAGAGGTTTTTCTTCCAGATCAATATCTTGATCTTCCTCTTTGGTTTTCTTTTCATCTGCGCCCCTCCCAAAACGCTGATGATCAGAGGATCTTTTTTCTTCACACGTCTGCGGTGATCCCTTTGCCGCTGACGCTTCAATCCCAGGTTCAATTTTGACCTTTACATCTTCTCTCAGAGACTCACGGTGAAATCCCGAGTCACCAGAAGATCCGGGAACGCGCACCATTGTGGTGGAGTGGGATTCGCAAAATTGCTGATGCGATTCCAATTCTCCACTGGCGCCCGGACGACCGACTAACGGAGGGGGTACCCCGATTCCGTGTATAAAGCCTTCCTCACCTTGTGTACCCGTCGGTAGGGCGGGTTGCTCTCTTCTCGGTGGACTTGAGTCGATGTTGATCTTAAACTGGGTTAGGGATAGGAGGTTTGGTTATCTTGTGGAAATCTTCACAAGATAAACCGAGTACTTGGTGTGATCTTCCCAATCGATCACGGTTATCCAATAAAGCGAAGCTTGAATCTTCTGACCACTTGAGCAGAACCTTCTGACCACTTGATCCGTCCTGCACTTGCTTCGCCTTGCCCTACGTGTTTTATCTGCGTCCGATCGCAATTGAGTTGTGTTGAGAGTTCTTGCAATCCCTGGCCAAACAATCCAGGGATATGACTTGCGCAGTGTGTAGGCTTCCTCGAGACGTTGGCTGGCCAAAGAATCCAGCCCGGAAGAGAAGTTGACACGTGTATCTGAAGTAAAATTGAACTCTGTTAATGTTAACCAATCAAATACCAAAACCTACGATTATGCCTATCTGTAGTCCAGGATCTATCACCACATGTCACCCTTCCAGGAAAAATCAGACCTCGATATGTGGTCCACCCCAAATGCCTTTGCCATCCCGATCCATCGGCGATCTTGCCTTATCCTTGGATCGCGTTCAGCCTTGGATCGCGGTCCTGATTCGGATCGCGATTCTGAGTCGGATCGCGCTATACCTTGGATCGCGGTCCTGATTCGGATCGCGGTTCTGAGTCGGATCGCGCTCAGTCTTGGATCGCGCTTCTGATTCGGATCGCGGTTCTGAGTCGGATCGCGGTCCTGATTCGGATCGCGGTTCTGAGTCAGATCGCGGTCTACCTTGGATCGCGGTCCTGATTCGGATCGCGATTCTGAGTCGGATCGCGATTCTGAGTCGGATCGCGCTCAGCTTTGGGTCGCGATTCTGAGTCGGATCGCGCTCAGCTTTGGATCGCGCTTCTGATTCGGATCGCGGTTCTGAGTCGGATCGCGGTTCTGAGTCGGATCGCGCTCAGCCTTGGATCGCGACCGATCCTGGGTGTGTGGTCCACATAACTTGGATCGCGATCTCCACTCCACGAAATTTGTTTAGCCGCTCTTCCACATCTCCAAGTACAAGGCAGTTGAAAGCGACTCCTTGTTAAGATGGTTCGTCGAGCTCAACGATGCCATTGAGGCTCGTCGCATCGATGACGATGCGATGAAGGTCAAGTTCGCCATGTCGAACTTGGCAGGACGTGCCAAAGCTTGAGCCTTAGGGCTCAAACTGCACGACTCATACGTTTTCCCAACGTATAACGTCTTCAAGGCGCGGCTCAAACACACGTTTGAACCGCCTCGCGCCGAATTCAGGGCTCGGACTGAGCTCCTGGATTTAATACAGGGTAAGCGTGATATACACGCTTACGCCCAACACGTACGATACCTCGTTAGTGTGGTGAAGTGCCAGGAGAATCGGGGCCCAGGGTACAGGGGCCCCAGGGTACAAGAGCCCAGGCCTCGCAAGGTCCCAAGGTTCAACCGAGGGTCACCAGGGACAAGGGTACCAGTCACCAGGGACAGGGTTACCAGTTGCCGGGGACAGGGGTATCGAACGTCCAGGGTCTTGAAGTCATCAAAGGTACAAGGTTACCCTACCGGGCGCACACCAGGATTCGAAAGTTGTCCAGTGCCCTGAGGTGGTCCAAGGTCCTAAGGTCAAAGAAGGTACAAGTTATTTCAACGTGCAGAGTTGGTACAGGCCCCAACGTCTAAGAGCACAGGGCACAAGAGCCCAGGGTACCAGGGACCAGGGTACCGGGTGCAGGGTACCGGGGTACCGAGGCTCAGGGTACATAGTACAAGGCCCAGGGTACAGGGTACAGGGCCCAGGGTACCAGGGCCCAGGGTACAGGGTGCAGGGTACCGGGGTACCGAGGCTCAGGGTACAAGGCCCAGGGTACAGGGTACAGGGCCCAGGGTCGGCTACAGGGTCCAGGGTACCACGGTACCGGGGTACCAGGAATCCGGGGCCCAGGGTCCAGGGCTCAGGGTATCAGGGCCCAATGCCCGAGGGTGCAGAAACGGTACACGGAACCTCGAAGATTACAGAAAGTACTGGTACCAAGGAGCCAGTTCTTCCTCCAAGAGTCGACACGTGGCACTATCCAGATCAAAGGGTTAGGGTTAGGGTTAGGCAAGAAAAAGCATACAAAGTATAAGATAAATAAACACACTCAAATTTGCATTACACGAGGCAGCTCCAAGCGCTTCCTTCAAGCTTCTTCGTTACCTCACCTATTCCGGGCGGGATACCCTTTGGCCCACCGACGTCAGGTGATGTGGCGGCTCAAGCAACGCAAGTTGAACCTCAGAATAGTTGGCCTGAGGTGACAAGTTAGTGTCAAGACTCAAGTGCGAACTTGTTTCGATCTACCCACCTGTTCCGGGGGAGAATTTTATTTTGCCCCCCCCCCCCCGTTGAAGACAGACGTGTGGTATGATTCAAGCTCGAACGAACCCCAGGAAGTATTTTGACCTGTGGATTCGTACCCATTCAAGACCCGCTATAGGAAGCGGTTTCCCTACGGGAAACAAGAAAAGGGGTCCAAGGACCAAGATACCATTAGCCACCGAAGTGGTACATAGTACCAGGTGCACTGCTATCTACCCAGTCGATTGAGCCCAAGAAACCCTGGGCCCGAGTGAAGCATATCCACTCGGGGACCACCAAGTCCAAGTCTTATACTAAGACCAAGTCTTTAAGTCTTCTACGTCTAACGAGGAGCAAGACCAGCCAAGCCGACGGGTACACAAGGTGAGACCCAAGGTTGACGCGACACGGTATCGGGGCACCCCCTCCGTAAGTCGGCAGTCCGGCGCTGTGTGTGTTTGTGGTTCTCTCACGTCGTTTTAGAATCCACTCCACCACATTAGCTGTATCGTACTGAACCCAATCGATGAACACACGCAGGTTACTGTGTTCATCAAGGGTCTGACAGATGGTCCTGTTAAGACCCACCTGTTCCGCTTGGAGCTAGAATCGCTGGATCAAGCGATCTCTGCAGCGGAACAGGAGGACTTAGCCTACAACAGGCTCACGTCCACTCGGGGTCCTATCGTCCACCGAGACGACAGGAGGGCGGAGGTCCAGAACCAATGGACCTCTCCTATGTAGAGAGCGAGCGACCTTGCTCTCCAGGGTACAAGCGATTGCAAAAGTGCAATCGCTGTCAGAAGTTGGGCCACTACGCTTATGAGTGTAGTGCCCCACGCCCAGTGTCTCGTAACACTGGGAGTGACGATCGATCGTCTGCCAAGAAGGGCCATATACGTGGGTCCCACGTTGCTGCGAAATCGCAACAACGTGGTGGACCATCAAAAAACGGTCGGGGTCAGTAGGGGTGGAGCGCTCCACTGATCCAGCAACGTCAAGAGAGTTCGCGAGACTCTTGACGAGGGTTGCTCCCAACACACAGTCACTGTGTGTTGCCGCTCCCAGTGATGAGGTATCCCTCATCACCTTGAAAATCGAAGTGAAAAAGAACATGTCACTTCGCGCCCTAGTTGATTGTGGGGCTTCGAACAACTTTGTTCGACGCCAATCGCTAGATGATCGTAGGCTCAAATATGTTGAGCGCGAGACCCCTTCAACGAGGATGACGGTGCGCCTTGCAACTGGCGCATCCGTAACAGTAAAGAAACTTGTAGTGGGAATTCACTACACGCTAGAAGGCAAAGAGTACGATGATGATTTCATCGTACTTGATCTGGATGACAAATTTGATGTCATCCTAGGATTACCATGGCTCAGAAGGTACGAGCCATGGGTCAGCTGGAAGCATCGAACCGTGAAGATGCCTGCCACTTGTTCATCAGATGGCCATCTGATGAACGTCTTGGAGCGCTCACAAGCGTGTGCATGTAGTGTGACGGCCTCACTTGTGGTTCGGTCGTTAGTACGACTGCACAAGAACTCAGCGTGACATACAGTCACGCTGTGGAGAAAGCTGAAGGCGGCTGTGCAAAAGCACAGGCAGCGCCGAAGGTCCACCAATCGAATAAGTCGAGTGGACCGGGACATGAATGCTCGCCTAGAGGGCAGCATTCACCGAAGAGTAAACCGGTTGCCCAGAAGCGGCAACACGGTAATCCTAGATCAACTGGAGAGTTGATCGTAGAGGATCTCGCTGTGGTTGCGCCACCACAGCTAGAGGAAGTCGATGGAACAGGTTCCATCGAGCCTGCGGGAATAAGTCCCCAGGAAATGATCACTGAGGGAATAAGTCCCCAGTGCCCTGAGGGAATAAGTCCCCAGGAAGTAACCGAGACGTTAAACGTCTTGGTTAATGACGAATCAAACGTGGGCGCTTATACGCTTAATGTGATTGCGCCTCCGAAGTTAACTTTGGAGATAACTCAGTTGCCTACGCTAGAACCTAAAAGGTTTTTGCGTGATCTGCGTAGTGGCAAAGTCAAGCAGATCTGTGTGCTCGTCGCAGAAGACGAGTACATGACTGACATTCGTTCAGCAACAGTTTTTGCCGAGAACGAACGGGTTCTCAGCAGCTCATCAATGGACGAAAGTGTCCTTGATGAGAAGACTCGGATTGAGCGATATACATCGCAATCCTGGGAGTCGCTGAAGTCAAATCCTTTGTATAAGGATTTGGTCGAATTCAAGGATGTATTCCCTGAATCCGTTCCGTGCGAGTTGCCTAAGGAAAAAGGTACTTGACACGAGATAGACCTTGTTCCTGGCACAAAACATTGTGTCATGAAGCAGTGGTCACTGCCTCGGGAGCAGGTCGAGGCGATCGACAAGTTCTTTGCTGATCGCCTAGCAGCGCTATGTGAGGGAGTCAACTTCACCTCACATCTCTTGGACCTTTTGTGTGCGCAAGGCCACAGGAGGGTGGCGGATAGTACACGCGTTCAACAAGTTGAACGCTGCAACGATACCGGCGCAAACGCCGATACCGAGAAAGTACGTAATCATAGATGGTATGTCTAACAGTACCATCTTTTCGTCCATGGATCAAATGGATGTGTTCTATCAGATCCTAATGCGTGAACGGGACATCCCGTACACAGCAGTGAGCACTCCCAGTGGTATGCTCTGGGAATGGTTGGTGACGCCGCAAGGGCTTAGTAATGCACCAGCCACATTCAATAGATCTGTTTCACATCTATTGAGACCGGTGCGCGAATTCGCACCGAGTTACTTCGATGATGTATTCGTCCATAGCAGGGCTATGGACGGGAAAACAGACGTGGAAGTCCATAGACTCCACGTCCGTTATATTCTTACACTTATGCGCGAGCATAAGTTGTACGACAACCTCAAGAAGTGTATATTCGCAGCTAGCGAACTACCACTTCTTGGGTGCATCGTCGGAAAGAACGGCTTACGCCCTGATCCAGAGAAGATCAAGGCGATCACCGACTGGCCACTGACAGTCGATGTCAAGGGAATAAGGAAGTTCCTTGGGCTAGCGGCGTACTTGCCAAGTACTCGCGCAATTACGCCGAAATGACAGTACATCTTTCTTGTTTACTCAAAAAATGTAAAGTGGAACTGGAACGCTGACTGTCAGCGTTCCTTTGAACGTATCAAGCAAAGCTTGATGCAATCGCCAGTATTGGCGATTGCCGATCAAGACAGACCATTTCATGTGGTCTGTGACGCCAGTGATTTTTCAATCGGCTGCGCACTGATACAATATGATACAGACGTCGCAGAGCGTGTCGTCTGTTATCAATCGCGTCAGCTGCAACCGGCTGAGCGCAATTACCCGGTGCATGACAAGGAACTCCTTGCCATGAAGTATGCACTGGCTAAGTTTCGCGTCTATCTCTTAGGAGATAGACCGTTCATTGTGTATACAGACCATGCGTCACTACGCACGGCTGTAAATAGTCCACACCTCTCGCAACGAATGGCGAGATGGTTGTCGTTCTTCGCGGAGTACAACTTCTCCGTGGAGTATAAAGGGACGACTTAACGTCGTCGCCGATGCTCTTTCACTTCGGCCTGACCTAGAGCCGACTGTGCAATCCGAAAGTCATGTGAACACCACTGTCGCCACGCTGAGTACCAGCGTCTTGTCGTAGAGCTTACTCGACGACATTAGAAGGGCATGCGCACAAGATAATGATCTTGTATGCCTGATGGAGTACCTCAAGGACCCATCCACGCAAGCTAAGAAGCGCTTGCCTGCCATGTATCGATCTTCTCTCGATCGATACATCCAGCGGGACGGCTTACTGTACTACACAGCCGTCAACAACGACACGCCTCGTGTCGTTGTACCGCCACAACATGATCTCAGGTTACGGATCATGTTTGAATGTCACGATGCACCAATAAGTGGGCATCGCGGCCGTGAGAAGACTTACCTCACGGTCATTCGCGACTTTTACTGGCCACGCCAGTATAAGTTTGTGCGCAAGTACGTGCGTGCTTGCGAGGTGTGTCAACGAGTGAAGCCTAGTCCTTCACTCCGTGCACCATTGCAGCCTCTGCATGTTCCGGCAGAGTGCTGGGAGTCCGTATCAATGGACTTCGTCTTTGGGACCCCCAAAGACGCTCACAAGAATAATGGTATTCTCGTGTTTGTAGACAGGTTCAGCAAGATGGTACATCTTGTTGCTGTACCTGAGTCGATCACAGCAGAGGGCTGTGCTCGAGTGTTTATCGATACAATTTTTCGATTGCACGGTTTACCCCGTGAACTTGTGTCCGATAGGGACCCCCGGTTCACGGCTGAGTTTTGGCGTTCCGTGTTCCAAACACTTGGAACACGGCTCGCAATGTCTACTTCTGACCATTCAGAAACTGATGGTCAGACTGAACGCGCCAATCGCGTCCTCGAAGAGATTATTCGAGGGTACGTCCACTCGTTTACGAGTTGGAGTGAGTTCTTGTCGATGGTCGGATTCGCCATCAACAGCTCCGTGCATGCTTCCACAACGCATAAACCGTTCTACGTGAATGGCCTTCGCCATCCACGTGTCCCCACATTAGTAGAGGGTGAATATAATTTAAGGGGGGGAGGGACTCGCTCGAGCGAGAACCAATCTGACTCTTGCTCATCACGCGACGACGTTATGGTCGACGCGAAAGTAACCGAAGTCGACCCATTCGACTTCGGTGAAGAGGAAGAAAGTAAGAGCGATGACGCTCTTACTGATAACGATGCTGAAGATATCAGCATCGTTCGAGGCATCACAAGTGAGAACAGTAATGTTCTCGCTGAAATAGTAATTGATATCTCTGCAGTGCATTGTGAGTGCCAATAGCAACGAGTCAGCTGAGGATTTCCTGCTGACTCGTGAAGCGGTAGTCCGTTTCGTGCAAGACTCCATCGCAGAAGCGGTGGACAAGCAAAAGCGAAACGCAGACAATAATGGAAGGGCAAATGCTCAAACATTTATTGAAGGTGATTTAGTTTTACTGTCAACAGTAAACCTACCTAAACATGTAGTGACAAACGTGGGCAGCAATAAATTGTTACCCAAGTACATCGGCCCGTTTCGCGTATTGCGCCGCCTAGGCAACGCATACACGATCGAGTTGTCACGCAGGATGCGTACGCATCCTACGTTTTACGTGGGACGTCTTCGTCCGTACGTTCAGTACGCGGCTTCTTCGAACGACGAAGATAGCCATTACTCTCAAGAATCCCCTTCAGATTCTTGTTGTCACGAACCAGATTCGATACCTGGTCGTGTAGAGATGAGATCGTCCCATAATATCGGACGATCTCCTGACGAGCTGTCGCCAGCTCGTTACTTAGAGAATTAAGCCGCCGTTCATTCTCCAATAGTGCGACAGCATTGTTTGCCCGAGACTTTTCATGGTCAAACCCAAGCTGTCGCACAATGTACTCTAAGCTGCGACGCTCCCGTTCGTGATCAACATCACAACGTAGCTCACGAGTTACACGGGCAAACCCGTCTAACTCAGCAGCCAAGTCCGATGAAAGATTCGGACAGGGTTTTCCCTCCACCACCGCATCCGCTGGTGGACTCCCATGGTGGGAAGCGCTTCCTCGTGGAACGCTTACTAAATTACCGCGAGGCAAAGGGACGTTGGACGAGTTATCTTGTTTGGTGGCGTGGCTATCCGCCTTCGGCGGATAGCTGGGAACCTCGGGCCCAACTGATGGCCGACGTTGCCGGCCTTGTCGAACAGTACGACAAGGGGCACCCGATGGTGAAGGACCATCGGAAAACGAGCGCCCAGCGCGTTCGTAAAGGGATTGCAAAGTAGCAATCCCTTCACGCATCTCAGAAGAGATGCGAGCCCTCTAACAGGGCTCAGTAAGGAGGTACGCCTCCTTAGGCGCTCTTGACGAGGTGCTCAGGAACCCCGGGCATGGGTCGCCCCAAGAGAGGCATAACAGGCCTGCCTCTCTAGATAACCGGTGCAAACGATAGCATGCACCGGACGTACTTCATTACTCAAACTTATTGCGGCTAGCAAACAGTCTTTAAAACCAAGCCTCTTTCCCAACGTGTAAGACGTTGGTGATAACGCGTTCCAAGATTGGAGGAACGCGTCAGCCTCACGCTTCTTGTGTGGGCCATAACATCGATGTTCAAGAAACACATCGCTGTAATAGTCGTTCTCAGTGCGAAAGTTCTTCGCACTGGCGTCAAGGCCATGAAGCTTTGACGCATCAAACAACGGTATGGGAAATCGTTCCTTGTTATTTCCAGACCAACGATCAAGCAGATGCTTAGGTAGCATCCATGGCTTGCGATCAGGAGCAAGACGCAATACGTTGCGATCTAAAGCCTCCTGCGTGGTGTCAACAGAAGTACCGACACCACGAGCATTAGTGTCAACAGAAGTATCGACACTTCGAGCATTGATGTCAGTAGAAGCACTGACATCACCCTTACGATCCCCACCCGAGTCACTATCCTTCGACTCGTTTGGCGAGTCGTCTGATTCATCAGAAGACCCGAACATTCACGATGCATTGATTCACTCATGTACAACGATCCCTCTTCGTAACATTTGACGACGAGGTATCACTCCGGGGAGATCCCCGGAGGGACACAGGTGACTTTGAGCCGGATGCGTCATCCGACTCTCAGAGTAGTCAACGACTAACTCTGGGTCAACATCTTCACGTGGCGAAGCGCTACGTGAACCTGCAACAGGCGTTGCAGGCTGATGTTGACTTCCAGCAGACACATTAGTGTCTGCTGGCTGAGGCTGTGAAGCCTCAGTAGCGGCTGCACACAGGCGTGCAGCCGAGCTCTTAGCTGCCTTAGCAGCGACGCGCATTGACTTAGTCGTAGCGTAAATTGTTGGAATAAAAGAAAATTCAACAAGTGCTCCTTTCCCATAGTTACTAAACAGTCATTAATGTGACTGTTGTTTGAGGGGGGGTGATGTAACGGGGTGAGCCCGTTACATAATATTGACACTTATATGAAGTGTCAATAAAATATTATTATAACTAATAATATTTTGACAATATTACCTTTACTCATAATATTGTTCCCAGATCTCCTTGAAGTTGGAGATGCCCTATCATTGGTTGAGATGGGCCATCATATCAACCAACGCGCTGACCAATGACCGATGAACGCGCCCAATGAGTGGAGGGCAAGTTATCAACATACATAGTTGTAGTTTAATATAGCTAACATAGGTTATAACATATAAGTTTTATTAGACAGTTAACTATATTAAATACAGCTTTCTTTTCCCTCTCAACTAAGCGTTTGTTTCGTTGATAAGCTTCCTCTGCTCACGTGTACGTGAGGTAATTGAGGCACCTGCTTTCACTGTAATCAGTGAAAGTAGACTATACTGTAATCAGTATAGTCGGAGGGTACGAGCACACACCTTCAGCACAAGCGAGGAAGCGGTTAGACCGTTTTACCTTCGCGTGCGAGGGTGCAACGAACTTCTAAACAAGAAGTCACCGACGTCACGCAGAAGCCTTTTCAGCTTCTTGTGCGTGGTGCTTCGGTGTTTAGCAAATTCAAGACTGAGCTATATTAAATGAATTATAATTACATATAAAACTTGACTTCTGATTGGCTATATATGTATATAGATCGGATACGCGACTCTTTAGAAACGTATCCCGACGCATGAACTTAAATCTAGATTTAAGCTTGCGAATGACCTCCTTCTGAGACGTCGCGATGCCTAGCTTCAACTAGCGTCATCTCTTCCCATGTGAACCCATAAATGGATATCACATTCATGAGGGTGGATCACATTTGTGTATCGCACCTAAGTGACAGGTCAAAAGTAATGATGGATACTTTTAGACCAAACATTAAGTATATTACTTAATGTTTATGTGGTGGAGTGGATTCTCAAACAACGTGAGAGAACCACAAACACACACAGCGCCGGACTGCCGACTTACGGAGGGGGTACCCCGATACCGTGTCGCGTCAACCTTGGGTCTCACCTTGTGTACCCGTCGGCTTGGCTGGTCTTGCTCCTCGTTAGACGCAGAAGACTTAAAGACTTGGTCTTAGTATAAGACTTGGACTTGGTGGTCCCCGAGTGGATATACTTCACTTGGGACCGAGTTTCTTGTTCTCGATCGACTTAGTCGAAAGCGATGCACCTACCCCTTTGGTGGCTGACTGTTTTTGGTCCTTGGACCCCTTTGTGTTCTTCCCCGTAGGGAAACCGCTTCCTGTAGCGGGTCGTAGAGTCTTGACACCTCAAGCCAACTATCCTGAGGCTCAACTTGCGTTGCTTGAGCCGTCTAACACCTGCTGGACGTCGGGGGGCCAAAGGGTATCCCGCCCGGAAGAGGTGAAGCGACGGAGAAGCTTAGAAGGGGTGCTTAAAGCTGCCACGTGTAATGCGAATTCGAGTGTGTTTATTCATCTTATACCTTGTATGCTTTTCTTGCCTAACCCTAACCCTTTGATCTGGATAGTGCCACGTGCCGACTCTTGGAGGAAGAACTGGCTACTTGGTACCCTGTACTTTCTGTAATCTTCGATATTCTGTTTTCCGGTTCTGCACCCTCGGACATTGGGCCCTGGTACCCCTGGGCCCCTGTACCCCTTTACCCCTGTACCCCTGGGCCCCTGTACCCCTGGGCCCCTTTACCCCTGGTACCCTGGGCCTCGGTACCCCGGTATCCCCGGTACCATGGGGTCCACCTGTCACCTGGGGTCCACCTGTCACCTGGGGTCCACTGGCCACCTGGGTCCACCGGTCACCTGGGTCAACCTGTCACCTGGGGTCCACTGGCCACCTGGGTCCACCGGTCACCTGGGTCAACCTGTCACCTGGGGTCCACCGGTCACCTGGGCCCACCTGTTGTCTGGGGCCCACCTGTTACCTGGGGTCCACCGGTCACCTGGGTCCACCTGTTATCTGGGACCCACCTGTTACCTGGGGTCAACCTAAGCTGCCCTAGCAGCACTGGTCCTTTGGTCTGTAGTGTAGGACATCCTAGTACCTTCTCCGAACTCGGGACCTTGGACCAGTTCGGGGCCCTGGTCACTCCCTGTCACTCATTCAAGAGAGTGACCGAGATCTTTCACGCCAGTTATTATAATAACTACGAAGGGCCCCCCATTTCTCTGGCACTTCTCCACATTTGCGTTTAACCAGATGCCCTGTTACAGCAAGCGACGAGCTAATTAATGTAAATGCAACTTTGTCACACCCGGTGACCCGTGACCATGGCCAATATAATTAGCTCATTCACTATAGCTAAGTGAAAAACGCTATAGTGAAACCATTGGTTGGGGCATCAGCTTTATTTACTATTTGCATATAGTATAGTCTGATAATATATATTAGTCTACGTCCGAATACAAGGGTGCAAATTTCCGAAAAGGGGGGGGGGGGGGGGTCTGGAGTGTGAAGCTCGTCACCGTGGCCTCATACTGGCCCCTCCAGTACCGAATCTTGGACCGAGACGCTTTAACTTCAAGGCGATAATCCTTCCGGGTGGCGAGCGCATCTCGGTATTCCGAAATGGTTTGCTGGTCGGTTTCGTGATCGCGGACGAGCTTCCGAACTCGAGCCTCGATCCGGGGAAGATCAACTTTTCTAATCGAATGACCTCGTCCACGCGTCTCTGCAAGTCTTGGGCCCGGCGATGTTCAGCCTGATAGGCCTGCTGGAGGGCCCTATGATTGTCAGAAGGGTCTCCATAACTTGGGCTCGTTCCATCGCCAGATGGATCGCTTCCCACGCCCGGGTAACACTCCCATAATCGGGGGGCTCCCCGACGAGGTCTACAGTCGGAATAATCAAGGCAGGGTCAGGTCCAGGCAGTGGAGGGGTAGACCAACGGCCAGGTGCTGGGAGTTCGTCAGAGAAAGGACTGGAAGAGTTCACTGGTGAATAAAGGGTGGGTGAGTTGGTGAATACGGAGGATCGTCAAGCACATGGACACCTACTTATATGTTGAGGAGACGGGACAAGGATGCACGGGGTCTTGCAGCAGTTCGGAAGACCAGCGCGAATGGGACAGCTGTGGAGAAGTGCCAGAGAAATGGGGGGCCCTTCGTAGTTATTATAATAACTGGCGTGAAAGATCTCGGTCACTCTCTTGAATGAGTGACAGGGAGTGACCAGGGCCCCGAACTGGTCCAAGGTCCCGAGTTCGGAGAAGGTACTAGGATGTCCTACACTACAGACCAAAGGACCAGTGCTGCTAGGGCAGCTTAGGTTGACCCCAGGTAACAGGTGGGTCCCAGACAACAGGTGGACCCAGGTGACCGGTGGACCCCAGGTAACAGGTGGGCCCCAGACAACAGGTGGGCCCAGGTGACCGGTGGACCCAGGTGGCCAGTGGACCCCAGGTGACAGGTTGACCCAGGTGACCGGTGGACCCAGGTGGCCAGTGGACCCCAGGTGACAGGTGGACCCCATGGTACCGGGGATACCGGGGTACCGAGGCCCAGGGTACCAGGGGTAAAGGGGCCCAGGGGTACAGGGGCCCAGGGGTACAGGGGTAAAGGGGTACAGGGGCCCAGGGGTACCAGGGCCCAATGTCCGAGGGTGCAGAACCGGAAAACAGAATATCGAAGATTACAGAAAGTACAGGGTACCAAGTAGCCAGTTCTTCCTCCAAGAGTCGGCACGTGGCACTATCCAGATCAAAGGGTTAGGGTTAGGCAAGAAAAGCATACAAGGTATAAGATGAATAAACACACTCGAATTCGCATTACACGTGGCAGCTTTAATCACCCCTTCTAAGCTTCTCCGTCGCTTCACCTCTTCCGGGCGGGATACCCTTTGGCCCCCCGACGTCCAGCAGGTGTTAGACGGCTCAAGCAACGCAAGTTGAGCCTCAGGATAGTTGGCTTGAGGTGTCAAGACTCTACGACCCGCTACAGGAAGCGGTTTCCCTACGGGGAAGAACACAAAGGGGTCCAAGGACCAAGAACAGTCAGCCACCAAAGGGGTAGGTGCATCGCTTTCGACTAAGTCGATCGAGAACAAGAAACCCGGTCCCAAGTGAAGTATATCCACTCGGGGACCACCAAGTCCAAGTCTTATACTAAGACCAAGTCTTTAAGTCTTCTGCGTCTAACGAGGAGCAAGACCAGCCAAGCCGACGGGTACACAAGGTGAGACCCAAGGTTGACGCGACACGGTATCGGGGTACCCCCTCCGTAAGTCGGCAGTCCGGCGCTGTGTGTGTTTGTGGTTCTCTCACGTTGTTTGAGAATCCACTTCACCACAATGGTGCGCGTGCCCGGATCTTCGGGCGACGCGGGATTTCACCGTGAGTCCCACGAAGAATAAAAGACATCGGTCAAGATAGACCAAGGGACGACCAAGACACTGGAAACCGGATCGCCAGTGATCAAGAAGGAAGAAGGATCGGAGGACCTGCAGAGCCCGGGGAGGAGCTCTGCTATTGAGGTCAAGGTGGAATATGAAGAAAAACCACAAACTCCTCCCCCTTATGTCTTCGTTGAAGAATACAACATGGGCCATAATAAATATTATGATCCAGGGGTCCCAAGTTTGACAGCGAAAACTAAAAAACAAGGGACCCCGAAACAAGTCTCCCAACCTACCACTCAAGAGCCAAAGGTGCCCAAGAACAAGCAAAAGAAGCAGAAGCATACCAAGTTGAAGGCACCGAGAGGCGGAGACACGACGGACGAGTCGAAAGAGAGCCAAGGCGTGGCTAGTAAGGACTGTACAGAAGAAGATTTGGAAGAAGCCTGCCATCGGAATAAATTGAAGAAGTTTCTTCGAAAGGACCCGGTGATGAAGGCGCTCAAAGTCAAGCTTCTGGACCAGGTCCACGGTCCAATAACGGCTCTTCCCACCACGACCACAGACCTGGAGGTCCTCAAGGCCGTAATGAATCTGCTACATGAAGCTGGGATGGCTTCTGGGAACTTTACCGCTGAGACCCTCTTCGATTTCGGGTTCGAGACCTTGAAGAAGACCTTAGTGACCCTGCATGGTCACCTCAAGACGTTAGTGGGGGAGTTTCCCCCAAAGGAAGTACCCTGTCAAGATGTAGGAGTAGTGGATCCTGGTGTGGGCTCTCCTGCTGGGTCACTCGGTGAATCGTCACCAAGGTCTCAATATGAATCGGCCACCTCATCTATGATGTCGGCCCTGATGGATACGGTGGACCGAATGCAACTGGGTCCAGCTGGTGCAGCGTTGTTGGAAGCACGAATTCGTGAAGCTGGCCATATGTACACAGCAACCCCATGGGTCCAGCTCCAAGCACAGGAGGAGACGGAAGCCCGGTGCAAAGTGGAGCCAAGGTTGATGGGGACAAAAACGGACCAGGAAACAAAGACCGAGTCAGTTTCCCCTAGCGCACTCCAGTCGTACTTTGATAAGGCGATGACCAAATTCCTTGAAGAGCAAGGCTCCACAAAAGTTGCAGTGGACAGGGGACACACCACGAAGGGTCAAGGACCAGTTCATCTCAGGTCCTCCCAGCGGATTGAGCGCCTAGGACCACTAGGCGTTATCCCGGATGTGGACATGGAGTCTGTGGGGTCAACACATGATAAATACGACCCAGATGACTTGGCGTTCCCGATGACCTAAGCGCGAGCGACTGTGGCCGCGGCTACGGCAGGAGGACCCCCTCCTGTTGTTCCACACATTAGGGTATCGGCCTCGTCGGATCTGAAGGAATTTAGCGGAACGGACCACGATGAAGATCGTGCCAGAAGCTGGAGCACTAAGGTAGACGGCTTTCCTCCGAGACCAGGCACCAGACAGCGAGAAGTGTCTCATTTTTGGGTCCCTGCTCACAGGTCCAGCTCAGAATTGGTATCGACAGCTAGGTCGAACAGTGCGCGTTGATTGGAAACTGCTTCTGCGAGAGTTCCAAGCACAATTTTGCGGCTTGGGGGTGTCGGTGGCCCGACAATATTATCACGCCAAAAAGAGAACCGATGAGTCACCCTTGGAATATCTGTACCATTTGAACGTGGCAGGGCTCAGGTCCAAGCTAGATATTAAGGGTGGACCCCCCAGTGTAAAGCGTGAACACGTGGACCATTACGTGGAAACCTTGGATGATCGAGAATTAGCGGACCAACTTACATTGCTCAGACTTTCTGATGCAGATGACCTGGAGGAAGTCCTGCTGGCTCGTCAGAGAGCGAAGACGCGTCAAGGAAGGGTCTTGTTCGGTTCCAGCAAGTTTCGACAGAAGGCCCCAACCACTCCAGACCATACCAAGAGTCAGCTGAGAAGACCCGTCCAAGTCATCCGGGCCACTTCTAATGAAAATGACCAAGGGTCCAGCTCCAGTGGGTCTGAGGGAGAAGGTGACCTCAGAAGAATTTATGCGGCGGCGAGTAAACCTTACACTGGTAGGGCGAGGAACGCAGATGACCCCCGGGACCATCAGGACCCAGAGCCAGACCAAGGTAGACGCATGGCAGAGGGACCTGGAAAAAGGTGGTCCAGGGTCACTCGTGGCAAAGTGTACCCATTGTGGATCTAGGAAGCATGTGGATCTGGACTGTTGGAAGCGACTCGTTTGCGAGTGCTGTGGAAAGAAGGGTCACCCCAGCTGATCACTGCCTGTTTGTGTGTCGCGGTTGTGGCAAGGTTCATGACGCCGGCAAGTGCCCGATGGAAGAGTTCTACAATCTGATTCGCCAGTGGTACAACCCGAACAAGCACGCAGGGCAGCTGCCCGAGGCGGCGGAGAATATGTTAAATTAGAACGCTCGCCAGGTTTGAATCTGGTACTAGCCGAGCGTTCTAATTGTTGCATTTATGCATTTGTGGAGAAACACCCCGTGGAGAAGGTCAATAAGTTGGATGAATTGATTGGAAATACATCGGGCTTTTGCATTAATTCTGTTGCTGCTGTGGTTAATGCATGTATACCTCACGTTTATCCCCGAGGAGAGACTATGATGACATTGGATTTATTACCGGGAAAGTCAAGAGGATACTGGAAACACCATGCCCCAGGGAAGTGGTTTAAGCAAGCCAAAGCCTCTGGAAAAGTTAACAATATTTGTGCGGATCTACTGTTTGATTCTGGTGCCGAGATATCTATTTTGGATATCGCCTTTGCTCGTAAGGCAGGCTGTCAGATTAACACAAGCGAAAAACAAGAGTGCGTGGGCATTGGAGAAGCAGTTTACACCACGGAAGGGCGAACGAAGATTAAGATAACGCTGAATGGTGTATTAGTATACTTTTTCAATGTGTGGGTCGGGTCCATGGCCGGCCAGGATGTACTACTATGGATGGACTTTATGGTGCCCGCTGGAATTCGTTTGGACATGGCGGATGGAACTATTTGCTTGCCAGACGAAGTTCGAATCCAGCTGATAGGTCGCAAGACCTTGTATAGTGGCCATATTTCTGAGGTAAAATTGGGCCAGTACGTGAATTTACCGGCGATAAAATATATCGAGGTTCCGCTGAAGAGGTCTATGTTGGACCAGTGGAAATTATGGATGACCCGTAGAGACAGATGGGTGATTACGATGATCCAAGGACATGGACATCGCCAATTCTTGAGGGTCACCAATGTGAGTGACAAGGACCTGATCCTACACGAGGATACCAGGCTGGGCATTTGGCTGTCTAAGGACCGGGTTCCCCGGGCCCAAGGATTCGTGTCAGTTGGTTCTAGGAGGTACGCTGAATGGAAAAATCTAGCCTATCAAGCAACCAACGATGAGGAGGATGCAGAAACTACTCAAGAAGAAGTATACCAAGGTCCGATGGTCGAGAAACCTCAGTACGCGACTCCACAGAAGATGTTGCTACGGACGGGGACCCAAGTGCCAGTGGTTAACGCGGTGCACGAGTCTGTTATGAGGGACCCTGAGTCATTACCATCAGATCAGGAGTCTGGAGGGGAGGCCCTCGATAGAGGTCAACCCTAGCGTGGGCAACGAAGTATCATCGAAGATTAGGACCGATATGGAGAGGGTCCACCCAGAGGAGGGTCCACAGGTCCACCCAGAGGGGGGTCCACCGGTCCACCCAGAGGAGGGTCCACCGGTCCACCCAGAGGAGGGTCCACCGGCCCACCCAGAGGAGGGTCCACCGGCCCACCCAGAGGAGGGTCCACCGGTCATCGAGGCTGAAGTAGATACTCCCGATGACCAAGTCTGTGTTCACGAGAGTGGAGATTTATGTGCCGAAGATATCGACAAAAATTGGTCTGTTATTCCTGAGGTCACCCCATCCACGAACGAAGTTATGTTGGAAGACATCCAGATCCCAGACCCCGGTGATACCCCAAAGGAGGAGGTAGACAGCCTCCGCCAGATTATATGGAGAAAACGACATTTGCTGATGGGAAAAGATAACGCATTACCCCCGGTGGCTCGAGGAGCAGTGTGCGACATTGATGTTGGGAACGCACGGCCAATCGCCCAACGGGTACGGAAGGTGGCCCCTCAATTTAGGGAGAAGCTGGCAGACCTGATAAAAGGTCTCTTGTCATCCAACATAATCCAGCATTCCACCTCCCCATGGGCCAGTCCAACTGTAATTACTGTCAAGAAGAATGGGGTGGATATAAGGCTGTGCATTGACTACCGGATGGTGAATGACTTAACGCGGCTTATGGTGTACCCTATGCCTCTCGTGAATGAGTTGCTGGAAGCCCTAGATAAGGCCCTGTGGTACTGCTCACTGGATATGGCTAGCGTTTTTTGGGTGGTCAGCATGACTGAACGAGCACGTTTAATTTCGGCGTTTGTAACCCCGCTCGGATTGTTTAAGTGGAGACGAATGCCGTTTGGACTGAAGAATGCACCACAGATCTATTAGAGATTGTTGAATAATGCTTTATATGGGTTCCTAACGATTTTCTCGAAGTCCAACACTGAGAAACAGGTTGACCTGTTCGAAATAGGTCAACCTGAAGCGGACCACGAGGAGTCCATATTAGGACGCCGGTCTTATATCGATGATATTTTGGTAATCTCTGGATCATGGGATGACCTATGCTTAAAAGTGGAAAGACTATTGGAGGTTTGTGATAAGTGGAATTTATCGATCAGCGCGGTCAAAAGTTCATGGGGATGTAAAAAAGTTGATTATCTGGGGCATCGAGTGTTTGCGGAGGGGTTGGAGGCCCACCCTAAGGATCTTCAGTCATTGGTGGACTTACCGCTTCTCACCACCCTAAAAGCCATGCAGTCGTTTCTTGGAAGTCTCAATTACTATAGCCGGTTTCTAGAAGACTACGCGATTTATGCGTCCATATTGTACGAGCTAAGAGAAGTGGATTATCACGTGTTACGACGCCGGATGAGTGGGACTGAGGACCCCCAGAGGAGTGACCAGGAGGAAGACCGATGGACTCGGGTGCAGGTGGCCTTTGCGATATTGAAGAATAAGATAGTCATCGCCCCAATCCTCCGCCATTTTGATCCAGACCGGGAGCCTGTCATCATCGTCTATGCCAGTGAGTGGGCCATCTCGGCATCCCTGGTGCAGGAGTATGAGGGGGTGTATATGCCGGTCACTTTCACGAGTCGGACTTTGAAGCCAAACGAGATCAACTATGGGCTGGTGGACAAGAAAGTGTTGTTGCTATTGCGAATACTAGACCTTTGCTACACGTCGCTGGTCACCCGACCTATCAAGGTCTTAACCCGACACTCAACGCTGGCGTAATTAGTACGGTCACCGGGTTTACAAGGTCGCCTTGGAAACTGGGCTGCACTCCTGTCCCAATGGACGTTAGAAGTGGTCAAGTGTAAGCGCGGCGAAGATGAAATACTGGGGACATAAGTGGCAAGCATTACGCCTCGCGAAAATGTGGACTCTATTCTATCTTCAATCGCCCCAAAGAAACACCCGCGCCAAGCTATCACGGTGGTTCCTCCTACAGTCGAACCCGAGGAAGTCTTGTACGTGGTCAGTTTCGATGGGTCTGCACGAGTTAGACGTGGGGGCGGAGCCTGCAGTGCAATCGTATGGCAACTCCCAGGGTGGACCGTGATTGCAGCAGCGTCAAGATATTTAACGGAGGCAACGGTAAACGAAGCAGAGTATGAGGGCCTATTGTTATGTTTTAGCCTACTGGAGAAATTTGATCGTAGACGTCTGGTGGTGTGCGGTGATTCCAATCTGGTAATCCGTCAAATGCGAGGGGAAATTGAATGCAAGGCACCAGGTCTCACGGTACGAAGGTTGAAGGCCCTGGACGGGCTCTTTTCCTGGCCAGCCCATGGGTTTCTACACATTAAGCGTAAATGGAACCAGAGTGCGGACCGTCTCGCTAACGCGGCCCTGCAACAACAACAAGGGGTCAAAATAATACTTGAGGAAGAGTGGAAAGACCTCGAAGAGATTAATCGTCTGCCTGAACTCTTGGTACCCAAGAATCCCAGCCCAGCAATGCGAATTACAGCTGTCACGAGGTCTCGGGTCCGGTCCAGGATGCCTACAGAGGTTGTGCAAGAAGAGGTGGTGCAACGGATACGAATTGAGCGAATTTCGGCTGCCCAAGACAAAGAAATGTGGATACGGGATTTGAAGCTCTACTTACGGGGTGAGTGGAGCAGTTTACCCGCAGAAGTGGCGTTGGCATGCGGCAAGATCGAGACGAATTACGCTTTGGATGATGACGGACTTATATTGTATTGCCCGGGTCTGGGGACAGCTGAAGAGGATCGCGATGGGTGGATCCGGCTAGTGATACCTGAAAGCCTACAACAAGATTTTCTGCACCATTACCACAAGAGTCTTGAAGGGGGACACCAAGGAATCGGCCGCACGTACCAGCGGATACGAAGGCATTTCCATTGGAGAGGGTTGTTTCGAAGTGTACAGCGCTTCGTTGGTACTTGTGTCGACTGTGAGACCGGAAAAGGTGGATCCACCTTACGAGGAAAGACCCCAGGGAATGTTCGGGCAACCTACCCATTTCAGGTCATCGCGATGGATCATATTCCATCGTTGCCCAAGTCGTTTAAGGGAAACACGGAGCTGTTGATATGGGTGGACCTGTTTACTGGTTATGTAATTGCTAAGGCCAGCTCATCGAGGTCGGCTCAAACCGTGGCAGAAGGGTACGAAGAATGTGTATTTCGAAGGTTTGGGGCTAGTGAGGCGATCCGACACGACAGGGAACCAAGTTTCATGTCGAATTTCTTTCGTGCTTTCAACCGCATGATTGGGCAAAAGCAGCGGGTCACCATGGTCTACCGGCCGCAGGCCAATGGAACTGCGGAAAGGATGGTACAGACGATCACCCGAGCTATCAAGATGTATGTGTCGGAGGTGGACCAGAAAGATTGGGATGCATACGCGGAACGGCTCACATTTGCGCTGAACACGGCGCAGTACCGGGTCCGAAAGGAGACTTCGTTCTACCTGGTGCATGGTTATGACGCACGAAGCACGTTGGAGGCCACTATACCGCTGGGTAGTGCCAGGCGGCGTGACTGTGACCCCCGACGGTGGCGATATGGCGTACAGCGACAGTATCGCCGGGCAAGGGAACAAATCAACGAGTTATTGCGATCAGCAATGGAAAGTCGAGCCGAAATTCACAATGAAGAGGTGGCGAATAGCATGATTGAGGCAGAATCTCAGGTGTGGTTGTATCCAGACCGGGTCAAGGAAGGCTATGCCCGAAAATTGGCCCACCTATGGCATGGGCCATTCCGAGTACGGGAGATGGTGGGGGACCATGCAGCTCGCCTGGATATCAGTGGGACCGATTATCGCATTTACCCGCTGGTGCAACTTTAGAAGTTGAAGCTAGTCCGGCAATATCCTGACAGACCGAATACGGTTTTGGTGGTGAAATAAACGGATCAGGTGGATTTTGACGAAGCCCTGCTACCAGAGGATAGCTGGGATGCGGAATTGAAAGACAATGAGTATGAAGTGGAGATGATTATCGACAAGCGCATGGGAAGAAAAACTCGATATGGTCGTATTCAATGTGAATACCTGGTGCAGTGGAAAGGATACTCCGATCCGTCGTGGGTAGACGAGGTGGACCTCAATTGCGATGGACTACTTGAGGACTACGAACGCAGGCAAGTCACTCGGAATCGTTTTGAGGTGATGCAGAGCCATGAGGAGTAGAAGGGAGAGTTCATCTTGGGAAGTCCAAGATGATGCAAGAAGGAGGTGTTATTTGTTGCATGCACAGAAATTGGTCAAATATGTATTCTAGAAGTGCAGCAGAACAAGAAGAGTGAAGTATTGCTAACCTGTAGAGGACACCGAGGGACTATCTAAGATATGGCACCAAAGAGGAAGATCGAGAATGTGCTTGGGATTTCGAGGTGAAATGGCATTATCTCGGCTTATTAAGGATGCACTTAAAGCTAGTGATAACCCTCAGGCGGTGTCGGGTGGAGAAAACTTGCCATGGAGACGGGGAACCCCGAAAGCGGGATGCTCGTGGATGTTCTTGTGGTAAAAGATGCGCCACGGTTCGACATCATCCACCACCTGCAACGCCGCCATAAGCCCCGGTTGAGAACTCTCCTGGTTGACCCTTGGGGTCCAGTAAGACAGTTGACGCGTGGGGGTAACGGGCTGGAAGAAGGGGTCCAGCAGGATGTCCAAGTCACAGTGACCTGCTACCATCCCCTGCAGGACCTTCTTCAGCACTCCCATCCAAGCCTGTGTCGCCTTGGCCCGTCGTTTTTTCCTGGCGTTGTAAATGCGGGAGATGTACGCACTGCCGGCACGAAGAGTTATGGAGAAATGAAGACGGTGCCGGTCCTCCCACAAACTCTGGCGCGATGCGTCTGCGTAGGCATCGTAAAGCTCCACCAGTCCAACAAACCAGCCGTTTACGGAGAACGAGAGAGGATACTCAGACATCGTCTGCTTCTCCCATGGGCGCGAGTTCATCAACAGCCGGAGCTGAGATTCCGTTACGAGACTATTAGTCTCGCCCAGGCGGTCCTTTGATCTTTTGTCTAAAGGGGGGCTCGGACCCATCCACGAAGCTGGAAGGGTTATGCGAGACCACAGGTCCTTCACGCTTAATTGCAAGATCGCAAGGGGGCCCACCATAGAGACGGGCCATGGGGCAACGTCTTCGGTCTTGAACACACTTGGCTGGGCGTATCCCGGAATGGATAGGCCCCAGGCGTTGGAACCAGCGGGACCTTTGGATGCTGGCACCCCTTGATCATCAGAGTCGAGACTCTTAGTATCGGACTCGGAAGGACCGAAAAGCTGGATGAACAGGTTGGAATGAGGCGTGGGCGTCTTTTCCGAGCTAAAAGAAGCAGCAAGTGACGTCTGTACCTTGGGAGGAGGCTTGTCCATTGGTTTCCCAGTGGGCCCCGCCGGTTTCGCTGGTTTCTTAGTGGACCCCGCCGGTTTTGGAAGAGGCTTCGACGTCGGTTTCAGAGTGGACCCCGCCGGTTTTGTTGGTTTCCCAGTAGATTCCGCCGGTTTTGGAAAAGACTTGGACGTTGGTTTCCCAGTGGACCCCGCCGGTTTCGAAGAGGCTTGGACGTTGGTTTCCCAGGGGACCCCGCCGTTTTCGTTGGTTTCCCAGTGGACCCCGCCGGTTTCGGAAGAGGCTTGGACGTTGGTTTCCCAGTGGACCCCGCCGGTTTGGGAAGAGGCTTGACTTTTGGTCTCCCAAAGGACCGCACTGGTTTGGACTCCGTTGATGTTGGGAGAGGACCGGACTTGGGTGTCCCAGTAGATCCCACGGACGTCGAAGAAGGGCCGGATGTCGTTTTACGAGATAAGTCCACCACCTCTGGAGCGGGTTTCTCCACGGAAGTCACCGGGCTACCACGACGACCGTGACCGAGCCATGGCCGCTAGCAGAGACTAGTCGCTGCTACTGGACTCGTCTTCAGGGGAACTTGGGGCACGGGTGGTCCGACGCTTCTTCGATGTGGAAAAGGCTGGAACTTCGGCAGTAGGAGACCAAGATCTTTCAGCCCTTGAAGGTCCTGGGACCTTAGTCTTAGGCGAGGCAGATCTATCCGCGGCGCTCCGAGCTACGGCCAGCTGTTTCTGGAGTTGGTCCCGTTGGCAGGCGACTTGCTTCACGAGGTCTTTAGAGCGGGCCAGCTCATCTCGAAGTAGTGATACTTGAGATACTGTGGACCGAAGATCGGCCGTGGTGGTATCCAACTTGGCCTCCAGCTCTTTTGGTGCAAATATATAATACCTATATATAGAGGTATAGATGTCCGGATAAAAGGGGGTGCAAATTTTCAAAAGGGGGAAGTGCAAATACAATTTCCTTATATGTAGATACAGATGTACGGATAAAGAAGAGGGGATTGGCCTCCGATGTAAGTGGACTTAGTACGGCGATATCGGCTATCGAACCATCACCGATATGGTGCGGTATTACCGATACCATACCCAAACGCTCACACTTTTAGGACAAGTATGAAAACATACAGTACTATGCACGATTCATGGTTATCTAATCGTGGTGTAATGTTGAGAAAGGTTCCAAACGTCGTGTAACCCGTTACAAGTTACCACACAACCAGGCATCCTAGTAGCCAGAATAAGCAGTCTGTGACCCCTACATTTTACTTTCGATATTTATCGATTATGAATAATATTTTTTGTAAGCAACATACGAATAGTTTAAGTTGTAGCTCACAGCCCAAGTAATACAATTGAGGGTAAAGAAAGCACTTTCTTGCTAATTAGCCCATCTTCGGGCAGTCTGTTACGATAATAATAGTACTAAATATCGATGTTCATACAGTACATGCACATTTTTTACGCATAAAAATACAGTATCTTACTGGCAGGAATCGACTACTGTCTAGCACCGACGAGCCCTAGACATTGACAGAAAATAGATACGTCTTTATCTAGAAGCATTCAAGCAAGTTCGTAGTTTTGTAGTACCGTATCTGGTCCAGGCTGCCAACCTCATCGTTTCAGCACCGGTCATTGTCAGTTAGTAAAACATGAGAGCGACGGATGTGCTGCATCGACGTAATCGGGAGAGTACGCCATGAGGCAGCCGCAGTTATGGTTGCCGTGAGCAATCATTGCTGGACAAAAACGGCTTTGTCATATCATCCACAACCTTGTTCTTCTCTTAGCCCAGCGTAAGCTGGTTGCAATTGCGTTGAGATTTGCAGTCCGTCATGGACTTGGATGCGCAATGATTTATCATGTACAAATCGTACGATCACGAGTCGTTGATGATCGCCTGCCACATTTCACTGCTGAGGAGGCCGAGATCATTGAGGCATGATGTGGAGAGAGTCTTTTTTCGGAGATCATGGACTACAGGACTGAACTGCAGTGCACACGTTCAGCAGCGGCGATATCGTTCGGGTTAGAAGCGTCAGATGGAACACGAGGACAATTCTGATGCAAGCGGTGAGGTGCACAACCCATTATTGTCTGCCTAAAGCAATGAAGTAGGATAGCTCTATCTAGTTGTCAATACAAAAGCGTTTTACATCTACTTTGTAACAATGTTCAACAATCCATGGGCGCCTTGCTTCTTGGGAGGAACCAAAATCGCCTGGCACACGTCTCGGCCATGGACGTGGCGCTGCACAAAAGGGGAGTCCAGTGCCAACGCCAAGACTGCGTCCGAGTCCCTAGCCTCCAGCAAGGCAGGGTCTACAAGGATAGTATCACGCGGTTTGCCTTGCACCTGTAGCACCACTTTCACCTGAGCACGATCCAGTAGCGCAGAGTCGTAAACTGGCCATGCGGAAGCATGGACATCAGCTACATCGTCGCCGTCTTGCAAAGTCTGAAACATCTCAGCAGCAGTGTGAGGAGCCAGTGGTGCCAACATTTGAACCAAAGCATGCAGAGCCTCTTCATATGCTGCAGAGCCTTGTAGACGAGTGCGATGCTCGCCAAGTAAGTTTGACAGCTTCATAAGCTCCGCGATAGCGACATTAAACGACTGAAAGTCATTCAGTGCCTCCGTCACACGTTTAATCGTTCCGTGCAGCTGGTGGCGAAGCTCTTTCTCCTCGTCTCTATCTGCACGAGAAATAGCACCTCGACTGCGTGAGGCCACCACACCGTCCAATAACGACCAAACGCGTGCCAACCAGCGCGATTGACCTGCTAGGTCAGCTTCATCCCACTCCAACTCATAAGCGGGTGGTGCTTTGAATAGCACGGCAAGGCGTGTTACGTCGGCGCCATGGCGTGCACGGATCTGTTCTGGGTCCACACCATTATGCTTTGATTTGGACATCTTTTCCCAAAGTGTTACCACGGGATGCCCAGTCTTTTTTTCTACGACGACCATGTGACCATCGGATACTACCTCTTCATATTCATCCGACGTCAAAGGGCGTAGCGAGCCCGGCGATTTGTATGTGCGCCCCAGCACCATCCCCTGAGCCAAAAGCTGAGCAAAAGGCTCATCGGTGGCCAGAAACCCTTGATCAAACATGAATTTGGTCACAAAGCGCGAGTACAGCAGGTGCAAAATTGCATGCTCGATGCCACCGACGTAAAGGTCCACGCCCGTGCGCTTTAGCCATGTTTGTGCTTGCTCGGGTTTAAAGGCAGCAGCATCGTTGCTAGCGTCGCAGTAGCGCATGTAGTACCACGAGCTATCAACAAACGTGTCAAGTGTGTCGGTGTCGCGCTTGGCATCGCCGCCACAACGTGGGCATTTGCAGTCCTGCCAACCAGGCATGCGCGCAAGAGGAGAGTCACTACTACCTTTTCCACGCAGGCCGGTAGCCACATCTTTCCCCACGGGCGGCAGTACAACTGGTAAGTGCTCGGTGGGAACTCCGACCGGTCCACACGACGGACAATGAATGATTGGTACAGGAGTGCCCCAGTAACGCTGGCGTGAAACTAACCAATCCCGCAGGCGGAACTGAGTAGTGGCACATCCAACGCCCTTCTCTTCGAGACGATCGTTAATGGCCGTCGTCGCTTCCTGCGATGTCATGCCGGAAAATTCGTTAGAGTCATGCAGCACGCCATAATCTGTGAACGCCTCGTCTTCATTCCACACAACTCCGTCGCTGCTTCCCACAACGGACCGCACTTCTAGATTGTGGTGACGCGCAAAGGATAGATCTCGACTATCGTGTGCGGGGACGCCCATGACCACACCGGTACCGTAATGTGCTAACACGTACTCGGCCAAGTAAATGGGCACGTGACGCCCGGCAAGCGGATGATGTGCATACAGTCCTGTGAAGACTCCTGCCGTCGTGTCGCCCTTGCCTTGGTCGTCTTTACTCATTGCGCGCACCTTGGCAACGTAAGCATCGACGGCAGCCCGCTGTGCTGCCGGAACGTGTGGGAGCAAAACCTCCACCTCGACGCTGTCAGGAGCCATTGAAACGAAGCTCACACCAAAGATGGTGTCAACGCGCGTCGTGAAGACCGTCAAAGTGGTCGGTTTGACACCTGCCGCTGCATTGAGTGCAACCTGGAACTCGACTCTTGAGCCCTGCGATCGTCCAATCCATGCTGCCTGCATACGCTTCACGGCGTCCGGCCACTTGTTTAGCTGCTCAAAATGTGTTAAAACCGCCTCGACATGTTCACGCTCTGCAGTCACCTACCGTACCTTGTTCAGGTCGTCCAGCAGTCGGTCACCATACTCCGTGATACGCAGGAACCACTGATTGAGCGAGCGCTGTTCAACGATTGCGCCAGAGCGCCAGGATCGTCCTTCTGCATCTACCTGTTCGTTGGCGAGTACTGTCTTGTCCACGGGGTCCCAATTCACGAGAGCTTCTTTGCGATAGGCCAGACCTTTTTCAAACATCTGCAAGAAGATCCACTGCGTCCACTTGTAGTAGTCAGACGAACACGTCGTAACTTCTCGATCCCAGTCAAATTTTATGCCTAATGCTTTGAGCTGGTGCTTGGCCTGTGCAATGTTAGCCATTGTCCAGTCCGCGGGCGAGATGCCGCGCTCAATGGCCGCGTTCTCGGCCGGTAGTCCAAAAGCGTCCCAGCCCATCGGATGCATTACGTCATATCCCTGCATACGCTTAAGACGTGCCATACAGTCGCTGATAGTGTATACACGCACATGACCAATATGCAACTGACCCGAAGGATATGGAAACATGGAGAGGCAGTAAAAGCGCTCCTTATTCGTCTTTTCACTCACATCAACTGACTGAAGTTCCTGTTGTGCCCAGCGCTTTTGCCATTTCGTCTCAATGGTCTCCCACGCACGTAAAGACCTAGTCGCGAAGCTGCGGCGCGTCACTTTTAGCAGACGATAGTGCAACATAATATTGTACTTTGTGGCTGGCTAGTAGTAGACGATCGGTTATGTAGCTATTATACAGTTGTGGAGCATGTAGTTTTACCCCAAAAAATGGGCATTGCAAAGATTTTTTAGGTCAAAAATAAAATAAAACAGAACCCAAACGTGAAACGAGCAAAATGGTCGTGACGGCAGGAGACATTTCAACTTTTAATATACAACACGGTTACGTAGAGGGACTCGTACGAGGCTTTCGGTCGGGCTTTTTAGATGATGTGGACTATCACCACCTGACGCAGTGTGAAAATCTAGAAGGTACTACAAGAGAGAGAGAGAGAGAGAAAAAAAGATCAAACGCGAAACATTCGTGCTATCTCGATCTATTAGTTTACTTTAACGGTATTACTTTTGTGTGCCTCTGTCTGCAGATGTGAAGCTAAATCTACAGGAAACAGATTATGATCAGTTTCTAGCGGACGAGGTGAGAGGACGTCTGTTATGGCTTGTTTCACACCCGGACTACTATTACTACGACTACTACTACTACTACTAGTAGTAGTATATTATTATGGTAGTACTATTACTAACTACGATTACTATAGTCGTCGGGTACCATCTCGCCTGGCTTGATTCAGGGTGGTACAACCAATAAACTTGTGGAAGAGGTAAAGTTTTTGCGTGCACAGGCCATGGAACCACTAGGCGAATTCCTCGATTTTATCACGTACGTTACGCTCTGTTTGGATAATTGATACGATGTGTGTTGGCTACTGATTGGGGTTTGTGTATTCAGATACGAATACATGATCGACAATGTGATCCTTTTGCTCAAAGGAACTTTAAATGGGCGCGATGTAAACGAGCTCATTGGACAGGTGAAGGAGACTAAGAGGCTTGTTGGTAGATAGTCTTCTTTTCGATTACTGTATTCTAAAATCTCGGTCTTTTTGTTGGTGTTGTGCTACTGACAGCTCCACCCACTTGGACAGTTTGATGAGTCCATCATGCGCAGCATTTGCACGTTCGAGCCGAACGCCAAAGGCTACACGGACCTGTACGAGACTGTGCTGATTGACACTCCTATTGGTATAGATCAAGTACGTTTGCGTCTCTTTCTTTGCTTTGAGGCTGATGATGGCGTTCTTTCTTCTTGCAGGGACCTATTTTAGTCAATTTCTCGAGGAAAGCGCAGGAGGCGACCGCATGGACGGCACATCAGATGTGCGCAACGTCTTGGAGGAAATGCAAATGGAGCTCATCAAGAACAGCATGTTGAAATTATGGCTTGAAGATTTTTACAATTTCTGCCAGGTGCATTCGTCTGACGATATCATGTGTTTTTTGGAGAGCGCAGACTGACAAGCTTGCCTTTTCGAAAATTGTAGAAGATTGGCGGTGATACGGCTGTCATCATGGGGGAAATCCTTAAGGCGCGGGCTGACCGTATTGCGATCAACATTACGTTGAACTCGTTCGACACGCCGTTAAACGAGGTTTGTTGCCACGTTAATCTCTGTTACAATTAACAGCATGGACTGACTGCTTTGCATGCTGTAGCCTGCGATGCGCATCTCAGACCGCAAGCCGCTGTATCCGTCTATTGGTTCGCTATACCCCGATGCGACGGCGCTTCTGGCGGAAGCTGGCGATGAGTCGGCACTCGGATCAGCATTGGATTCGTTCCCAGCATATCGTAAGATCTGGGAGGTTCATCAGAGTGAGGGCGTGGACAGCAAGTCCATCGACGACGCATTTTACGAGCGTGACGTCCAGATGGCGGAATTGGCGTTTCAGAGTCAAATGCACTTCGGTACGAGTGGATCCGAGAGCATTTGTGTGTCGTGTCTGCGTATGACCAACTAACTGAGTCGTTTTGTCCCGTTGCAGCTTGCTTCTACGCGTACGTTAAGTTGAAAGAACAGGAGGTGCGCAACTTGGTGTGGATCTGCGAATGCATCGTGCAGAACCAGCGCGACGCCATCAACAATTTCATTCCAATCTTTAGCGACAGCGCTCCGTGGCGTGGCAAGGGATCAAGCAAACATTAAGAGACCAGGGCGATCCTGTGTTAGCCTCTGTGTTTCTCTTCAAACAGCAGTCACGTCGTGACTCAAAACTGCATAAGCATTGATCTCTTTCATCGATCTCTTGGGATCGCTTTGCATGATTGGCCATTTTCTCTCGATCCTGTAGCAATCAATTCCCATTCCTCGATTAACAAACAAGCAGCACCATGGTTTAGCTAACAACTCGCTATATGGCTATCATCACTATCTCAAGCCTTACGCTTGTCTGTGCCTGTTGCTGCTTTGCAGAATCATGTGGCTGCTTTCATGCAGCCCTTGGTGACTAGACGCTCGTTTTCCACGATACCGATCTTTAATCGAGGTGCATATCAGCATCGTCGAAACTTCTCGCTCATCGACTCATACGTTGACTAATCTCTTCGTTTTCTACTTGATGCAATAGGAACCAAGAGGCAACAGCGGAACAACATCGCGCTTTTGGACAATAGTAACGAGTACGAGTATCTTCAGGACGAGGTCGCTCGTCGCCTCGTCGATCGCTTGGAGGTGCGAACAAGCCACAGCTGAGTGAAATACGTCGTATGGACAGAAGGTGACCGTGGCTGTCGTCTTTTGTGTGCTTATGGTAGGATATTGAGCGCGAGTTCCCATTGGCACTGGACTTGGGGTGTGGCAGTGGCCACCTATACAAGAACCTGAGCATCGACCACGGGCTAGGAGGCATCAAGAAGCTGGTCCAGTGCGACTCGGCGGGTACGAACGAGTATAGCAGAGCGGCGATAGTGGAAGAGACTGGCGTCTGACACTCTGTCGTTCGCATGTTTGCACAATGCAGAGAAATTGCTTCTACGCGACAACTTGGAGACGAACACCTTGCGTACGTAGTCATTCTGATAACTAAGAGAGGGTGCTGTACTGCTAACTCGGCTCATGGTCACTGTGGCCTATGCAGTGGAGACAACACGTCTGGTAGCAGATGAGGAGTTCCTTCCATTCCCGAGCCGCCACTTTGACTTGGTAATGAGCTCACTAAGTTTGCACTGGGTGAACGATCTTGAAAGCACGTTTCACCAGGTGCTAGACACGCTGAAGCCCGATGGTGCATTCATTGGTGCGGTGCTGGGAGGAGACTCATTGCAGGAACTGCGGTACGCTTACGATAACCATATTGTGCATAAAGTATCCGCGCCCTAATGCTGCATTGTTTTACAGGAGTGCCTTTATCCTTGGCGACCAAGAGCGTCAAGGCGGCATTTCCCCCACATCTCTCCATTCATGAACGTCGCTAATGCTGGCAACCTCTTGTCGGCTACGGGGTTTAACTTGTGCACTGGTACGAACGTTCCAGCCAAGTGCAATTACAACGAATACTAACTTAGCTACTTTGCATCCAGTGGATACGGACTTTATCCAAGTGGACTATCCAAATGCCTTTGTATTAATGGAGCATCTACGTGGCATGGGTGAAAATCACGCCATAAACTCGCGAGGAGCTCCTGCCACGCGTGACTCGCTGCTTGCGGCTGCCTCAATCTATCAATCCATGTTCGGCCAATCGGACGGCACGGTACCTGCTACATTTCAGGTTATCTACCTCATTGGTTGGTCTCCACATGAATCGCAGCAGAAGCCACTGCGTCGTGGCTCAGCACAACACTCGCTCAAGGAGCTCAGCCATGGGTGACATTGTTAGCATCATCACCATTTACTCTTATATAGGGGTTTGCAATTGAGTCATATATAAGAGTGCAATTTATAACTAGGTAATAGAGCTCAATTAACAATTAGACGAGAAGACAAATATGACGAACCCGGCAAGGGATGCAAAGGCTTTGTCACTATCCGACGAAGACATGGCGGGCACACTATACGACTTTTGCTACACATCAGAGCCACTATTGATGCAGTGCCATCGACTTCTTTCGACTCAACAGCAGCAGCAACAACAGGAGTCATGTAATGAACCCAATCACGAGATGTCGCAGTTTAACAGCCTCCCGACCATTGGGTGTCCATCTTCTAATGACCCATATCATACGAAACCCATGCTTTCTCAACGTGACGAGGAAGTGTCGATGCTAGTGAACATGAATGCACCTTCGACGTCCAGTAATGACTGGCATCGAAGGCATCAGTGTGCGATACAGGAGCAGCTTGAGCAGCAACGGGACTTACGGATGCAGATCAACCAGCAGCATCAGCTAGAGAAACAGATGCAACAGCAGCATATGGAGGTGCAACGTTGGCAGCAGGAACAGGTACAACGACAGCAGGTGCAAGCCCAGCGGCTTAGCCGCCACACGAGCCATAACGCTTATAGTTCTTACCACTCGTAGTTAGTTACCTTCACGTAGGTCTCCTTCTTCGTTTCAAAATTTTCCTTCTTCACTTTAGCCTGCTCTTTCGCTGATTCCTTGTCCTCTACAGATGTAAAAGACTCCTTCTCCACCAGCTTCGTCTCCATTTCCTTCACCTCCTGCTTCTCCAACTTCACCATTTTCATCATTTCGACTTTCTCAACCTTCGCTTCCGTCGCGATCTTCTGCTTTCTTGTTTTCTTTTTCGGGGAAGCTGTCTCCTTCTTTTCCTCCTTCACGGCTTCAATCTTCTTGATCTCAGCCTCTGCATCCACTTTGGCTTCCATCTGAATCCTACGTTCTTCGGTTGCACATTCTTAGCACAAGCCTTCTCATCCTTCGCTATTTTCTTTACAGTTTCGATAGCGGCCGAATTCTCTTCCTTGCTCTTCTAATATCACCCTTTCCACACCCGGAAGGGCGCGGAATGAAAAAAATTTTTAAAGAGGGGGGGGGGGGGTTGTTTGTTAAAAAAAAAAAAAAAAAACCCCCCCCCCCCCCCCCTTTTACCCCTCTTCTCCCCCCCCCCCCCCCCTCCCCCCCCCTTCCCCCCCTTTTTCCCCCCCCCCCCGGTCTAAACGTATACTGCTCAGCATCTCGTCAAACACCAACTCCCGCACACGCTTCATTTCCTGACACAACCCCTGAGGATTATCGTCCACACTGTTGCGAAGGTGTCACGTAGTGCAGCTTTTGAGGTCGCCGTTGCTATACCTAGCGACGATATCGACGGTATCGACGCTATCGTTGCTGACGGAGCGCCCACAACTCATTCATCACCGATGGCTATTCTAATTGCAGATACTAGATATCATATCTGGTTCCACTGGCAGGCGATCACCAGACGCCGCGACAACGACATGCATGTACTTCACAGCAATGAACGGCTTTTGTCAAGGAATTTTTCAACCACAGACCCGGCTCCTTGCTGCTGCTGTTAGCTCATTCACAAAAAAATCGTAATCACGTCGGACATTCAGCCAGCCCCTCTGCAGTTGTATGTTATGCTTGTTCATCATCGTTTACTGTCCATAGTGTACAAATGATCACGTGCCATGATTCTGCTGCAAAAGATTGAAGAGCAAAAGGAAAGACAAAGACGATATGGTACAAGAACACGCACTTCCACCACATTCATCCTTTGCTGCATGATGCAGGGAAGAGACATCACACACGATGCATTGTCTTCACTTCACTTCACTTTACTGCTGCGAGTGAGTGGACACGAGTAGGTTGGTTGGCATCTGCACCTTCTTGCTGGGATGCAGGGGGGAACAGGTTGGACGGAGTATCTGGTAGACAAAGACGAGGTACGTCGGATGGTCGTCTGCCGTTTGATTCTTGTCTATTAGCCCGCGTACTTCAGTGCAGTGGCTGCTATCAGGCGTGCGTCCATTTTGAAGCTTTAAGAGTTCGTCTTGGGTCTCGCTGCGCTGCATCGTCAGTGTCACTGTCAGTCAGTTGCAGCACCAGTTGATGGTGATTGCCAGTGCATTAGAACTCCAACAACTGGTTGCAGTGTTTATTTGCTTCAAGACGTCCCGTGCCTATTGACTGCTGATGTTCAAGGTATCCGTAGTGACTTCAAAACTCCGGTGGCCAATCGCCGCTTGCCAGCTCAATCCACGGTGCGCTTGCTCGCGATATCCTCGAGTAGAGGGGTCATTCTTGGAAAGCTCCTGCCGAGTTTTAGGGAGTATTTCTTCGTCCTCAGCATGCTCTATCGATGAGAAATGCCATTGGAAGGAGCCACCTTTCTCATTGACTTGGAGTTGCTACTTCCCATATTGCGACGCGAAAGCCGAGTTGCACATGGACGACTTTTTTTTCGATGGAGACTGATGCCTTTGCTTTGCCTCTGCTGGACTGGTTTGATTCAGACGATATACTGCTGAAATCCCCTGAGCTGGATAGGAGCCACACGCATCTACAGCAGACGCAGATCCCAGTCACTGTCAGCCATTGCCCGACCAGTCCAGTGAGCACCGATGACGACACCACAGACGCTGAAGTGCTGACGCCGCCTCCTGCTTTTCAGCAGCATTTGCTGTGCTCTTTGCCGAAGGAGGTGGACATGATGTCGTTTCTTGCAGCGAAAGTGTTGCTCTTGGGCTCGTCCATGTCGACGCACTCGCCGCTTTCCAGCGGACAGAAGCTGCTGTCGCCTCGGACGCACAAGGTTATTGACAAAAGTAGCAGCAATAATAACAACAGCTCAGTGACGTCAACACCAATCGATGCAGCCATTCGATGCAATCAATCGACAAGACGCAGCCAATGCCAGTATCGAAGCCGTTCTCTGATGCTCTTTCCTATGCCTTGCCTGTGGCATACTTCGCACCGTCATTCAACGTCAACCAGAAGCGGCCAGTCACTCCCGTCCTTCCGGGCGCGACGTCACTCAGCACGTGTAATTCTGCATTGTCTTCTGCTATTACTGCTGCTGCTGCAACCAACGATTCGTACGCGATAAAATCCAAACGCGAGATTCGCCAGATGAAGAATCGGGAGAGTGCTAACAAGAGCCGTCTACGTCGCAAAGCACAGCTAACGAATCTGACGGCGAGAGTCGCCGAGTTTAAAACGAAGGAGAAGGAGATGCTGATCATCATTGCAGGTCTGCGAGCTGAGAACAAGTCATTGCTGGACCAGAACATGTTTCTGCGCTCGTTGGTAACGAGCTGCAAGCAGGAGCATGCATCGTCTCACAGCGACCACCAGCTGGCTGCTTTCGTGTCACTGCCAGATCAGAGCTGCGTGGCGCTCAACATGCTGGAGAGTGTCCAGAAGATGGATGTGGATGATGACGCACAGGCTGCGGATTTAGCTGTCATGACGCCGCAACCAGACAAACGGCGTACTATGGCGTCCACGTTATCAATGGCAAGTGTGGCGGTGTGTGCGTCCGTGTTTGGAATCACTGTTTTCGTCGACTGCGATGGCACTGCCGTCGATGCGGGCAACGTTCGTGGCGTTGGACGCGTGCTGCATGAGGCTCCGACGCCGTGTGGTATAGAAGAGTGCTCTTTTGAAGCATCGATGTCACCATTGAGGTTCGTGGCGACGATGATGGGATCTTGGGGACAGTTAGTGTCGTCTTCAATCGTCCGAATTGGTGTTCGGTGTGTTGCTAAACGTGCTGTCCTTCGTTGTCATCGTGGCGCTGTATCAGCTGTGGCAGGCGCATTCAGCGGGTTTTACGGTCCTACCAAAGTCTGGACGTCGGCATGCACAGCAATAGGCAGAATTGTTGTGGAACAGCTTGTCTGCAATTGACAAGTGCAAAGCGAAGCGGAACGAAAGTGGGTCGATATCCTGTATGACTCGCGAGAATCCGAATGGTAGCTATTACAACGCTAAGGCGTAATTTCCTCCTGTGCTCGTAAAGGATTGTTTTCCAAGCTGCGCTGTGGAACTGATGCGCTGCAAGAAGATGCATGAAAAGTTTTGAAGTGCTACGTAGTAATGGTCAACTTGCCTCCATGATCGAGTAGATGGGAGCAAATTCGCATCATCGACTGCAGAACTTGCCTCAAATGTACGATTTTTATAAAGCGGTTTGTTGGAATTTGGTCGACAGTTCAATTGAGGACGACAAGTGGGGTAGTTGACTCTCATCGATTGGCATATTGGTTCAGCCATTTCTCTTGTAGCGCTACGCTGCTTAGTTCGCTCGTTTAGCAAGCAGACTCTTATATTGACACAAGCCGGAGTTGGTCGTGACAAGACCATGTCGAAAGGATTAGGCCATGTGTGCTAATTACATAATAGAAAGTTAACTTTGTGCGCTGGTAGTAGTAGCAGGACGATCACCGTCTGTTGTCTTGCGCTCTAATGTCCGAGCAAGGAGGGCTAGTGCTCGTGTCATAACTTCTCGCTCACTAGTACGGGAGGACTTCGTCTGCATACTTAACACGGCTTGCATCTCTGACTCCTTACTATCAGGTTCCAGCTCGATGAAGGCGGCCTCAGGGTAAATGCTACGAATCACCTCTTCGACCTCTTGCACCTCTTTCTCTACAAGACGGGTCACATCCTCTGCGTACCAGGATAGAATGAGTGATAGATCATTTTCCAAATCCTTTGTTTCCAAAAATACCGGCTTGTACCTACCGAAAGTAAACAATAAGACAGCATCGTAAGTACCATGTATCAATAGAATGACCAGACCAGCACGCGTACATTTGGAATAGTCTCGCTGCCAAGTACGTTCTATCAAAGTCCACTTCAGCCTACAAATGTCGTATATCCACACAGGTCAGAGCCACAAGACAACAGAGTACATGCAGAGGTTGCTCTGCGCTGCCATCTTACCTTGAAGCTAAATGTCGATGGTCCAACCCACTGTGACTGGACAGCATACACGTTGTCAATGGACGGACGTGCCAGCAACAACTCACGGATACCATTCTCAATTTCTGGCTCCACTGACTGACCCAATAGATACTTTTGGTTCAGACAGATTAGTGATACTGCAACACCACCAAGAAGCACACCAATAGAAACACTTGCGAGGCTATCCCACAGCGTGTTGCCGGTAATATGACTGGCCCCGATGCCGCATCCAGCAAAAAATAATAACACCCACACAGGCCAAGAGATCCTCGAGCAGAACAGCCATCATAAACGGGTCTTTCGTCCGCTTCACGTGCTGATAAAACGACATGTTTTCGGGTTTGGTGGCCAGTAGTTCCTGTACTGACCGCTTAAGCACCCATCCGTCGATGCTGAAAAAAGCCGCAAGCACGCACCAGATCTCCCATGCCAGTGTGAGCTCTCTTGGAGGCTCTAGGATCGACTGGATCCCGTGAACAACAGCCACACCGGAGCCTAACCAGAAAATGCCCAATGCAGAGATGAGCGACCAAAAGTAAGCAGCGCGTCCGTATCCGTACTGATGTTTCTTGTCCAGTACACCTGACGCTTGCTTCAGACCCAAGATAAGGATAGCCTGATTGCCGGTGTCCACGAGCGAGTGAATAGCCTCTGAAAGCATCGCATTGGAGCCAGTCTTTAGCCACGCTAATACCTTAAGGACCGTAATGGCTGTGTTCCCGCCATAGCTCGGAATACCACATCCTGTGACGTCGAGCGGTACACTTTTCCCGGGAAATAGGCCTTAATAACATCCGTCCGTGGCTTGGGCAAAGAATATATGGGTTCAACAACCTTAATTAAGAATGGTTCCTTGTCCTTCTCCTTCCTTTTACGTAAATCATTCTTCTTGTTAGCTTCTGTATCATTTGGAACAACCATCGCGAACCATCGAAGCAAGGCTGAGGCGGTGGTAAAAAGAGCGATCTACGTCTCGGGAATGACGACCGGTGACACTGAGACATGAATGACAATTGACGCAAGCTTTGGGAATGTCGCAGTGACGACCGTGCTACATGAAGAGACCTTAGCATGACGACAGAATATCTGGTGGGGAATTGATACCCGACTTTCGATTGAATGACGCTAGCGTCGTCGATAGGGTGGGTTTGATGTGGCACATATACGCAGTCAGTTAAAAAAAGTAAGGCAGTTCCTTCGTCAAAATTTGTTCTAACTGCTTCCCAGTCGACAGTGAGTAGACAAAAAGGCAGAGATGTTCGTACGTACATCTTTAGGCGTCTGAGCGTTATCATCATTGCTGAACTTCTAGAATCGGTAAGATTAAAGACTTATAAATTTACACAAAACAAATGAAGAATGTATATGAAAAGTGTTATTTTTTTAACCAAAAAACTTGCAATTACCACCACTATCGGACTCACAGCGTAAAAAAGAAAGCTAATGACCAACTTTACGATACTGACCATAGAGTGTGCCAAAACTCCCTCTTCCAGCTCTCCCCCATTATCCAAATGTTTACGAAATTTTTTCGCAACTGTTAGTGTTTGGTACTTTGTTTAGGGTGCAAGCTATCATGCATCCTTAGATAGTCCCGTACATTTAGCGCTTTCAGGAAATAGACGTCCTGCTTTGCCTCATTCATCGCATGTGCGGCCATCGCAGGATCAACGCTATCGGTTAAAAACTCACGGACATTTCCGAGATAGGTCGAGGGATCGTTGCCTCGTGCCATCTTGTACACGTAGTCGACCCAAAAATTTCCAAGAGGATCCGTTATAAGATCGGTTGGCTTCGGCGTTCCCTTCCCTTGAAGTTTAAAAAGCTTAAAGACTTCTTTAGGCTTTATATTTTTCGTATCCAAAAACTCGAGCTGTGATTGCACCAAGCCTTTAAGGAAAGAGCTACGACGATTGACTGCGTGTACTTCATACAAATTCCTCATCAAATCTAAATCCATAATTAGGCTGTCTGGTCCTTTGAGAACTTCAAAAGCCTTCGTCTCCCAGAACATTTTAGTGTTAAATGCACCCCACATGCTGAATTCTGGAAGATAAGGAAAGTTTTCAAGGTTCTTCTTCTCGTTGAGGTCCAAAACATCAAAAACGTGCTCCGACGTAGCTTTTTGTAGAACCCACTGCTCGATTTGATAGATATAAACACTTTCACCCAAGTACCCAAATTTGGTTGAATCCTTTGCTTGAGCTATGTTCTTGGCCACGTTACCCTCGCCTCCCAATGTTTTAGCCATAGAGTTGTATAACTCCTCAATCAGATCCTCATTTCTCTCCATTGGTTTCTCCTTCAGCGAAATCAGAAAATGGCCGTCACGGTCAACCTTTTCGATCACAGCTAAAGCTCCGTTAAAACCAACACGCTCGTATAGTTCATCAAAGACTACATCAAAGTGGATTAAACCACTTTCATCCTGCGCTTTCATGTAAACGAAGTCGGACCAAAGCCTTCCAAGAGGATTCGTAGTCAGATCAATTGAATTCGCTGTGTCCTTCCGTTGCAATTTCAGAAGGTCAAATGATGTTTTCAGATCTATGGACTCCTTCTCAAAAAAATGAAGCTGAGACAATAGCAGGTCTTGAGCGAATTTAAAGCTTCCATCAGCTTCGCCAATTTCAGCTAGGCCCTCCAACAGATCAAGATCAATCATTTTGGATTCTGGCCCTTTCAAATACTCGAAAGCCTGATCAATCGACTTCTTCTTGGTGTTGTATTCAGCCCACATGTTAAATTCTGGATGGGTGAGCGCGTCTTTTAGATTCTCTTCCTTGTCAAGGTTCAAATACTTGTATACTGTTTCCGGATTTTCACCAGTTGAAACCCACTGCGCGATTTGATAGTCGTAAAGACTGTCAACCGTGTCTTTATATATGTTTGAAGTCTTTGCCTCCAGAATAACCTTGATCACATTATTTTCACCTTTCAAATTAGCAGCCATTGCTTCAAACATCACCTTGCTCACATCTTGCTTACGCGTAGTTTTCTCGACGAAATACTTCCACAAGGGAAACAGTCGATTTTCGAATGGGTTTCCATCCTCGTGGAGTTTCAAAGAGATAAAAATATCCCCGGCAGATTTTTGTTTGTTAGACTGCAACCACCATCGCTTTCGAACCTTTCTTCCAGACTCGGATAACATTGTTGAGACACTTTGACTCAGCGTAGTAGGAAGGGGTAACTCATCTTTTCTCACGAGGCTTTCGAGATCCTTGATTTTCAGAGGACCTAGCCTTCTCGCCTCCCTTGGGGTTACGTCTGAGGCCATCCTCAAGTATCCATGCTGTTTCGAGGCAGGAATTGTCAGATCCAAGTAGAATGCATCCGAAGCCTGCAAGATGCGTGGACCGTCTTCGGGTGAAAGGTCAGGCAGTTGCCATTCCCATTGTTGAAGGAGCGACGAGCAGGATAACAAACAGCGTCTTTGCAAGAGGGGTTTTAGTTAAGTTGATCGGCATAGTTGAAAAAAAACGACCTGATGTTTTGAAGGCAAAATGGAAAGTGAGAAATAATGTAAGACCTCATCAAAAATTGAATTAGATGCCAGATAAAATGATTCGTTTGTGAGGGGGGGGCTGAAAAACAGAACAGGAACTCTTTATATTCACTTTGCTGTTTCCATGTTCAAAAATTGGATGCACACAATCCCCATCATTTTTAAGACATCTGTTTGGTACTGTTTGACATACACAGCAATTATCTCGTGCCTCAATTTACTGTAGTATGTTCTAGGAAGATGCAGACAATTGTCTTTTTTCCGACAAGATCAGATAAAAAGATCTGTTTGGTACTGTCTGGTATACACAGCAATCATCTCGTGGCTCAATTTTACTATGTTATGGTGTGGGAAGAGTATTGTTTATTCACTTGCAGAAGTGGTAACTGTGAAAGAGTAAGTCAATGGAAAAGTATAGTAGCTCGTATAAAAATCCTACAAATAGTCCTATCTAACCTATTCCATTTTGGAAAGAGCAATATAGAAAGTAATTTTGTATGCTTTTTATATCTAAGCCCTGCCATGTGTAGTTCACTCTAAACATTGTTGGTCACATCAGCACTATAACGGGGTTACACGACGGTTGTAACATCATTCCGAAAGTTACGGTTGAAGTTTCCTTTTATTGCATATAATGCATTTTGATACTTCTTTTAGAGAGGTATTAAGTATGAGCGTTAGGATACGGTATTCGGTAACACCGTATCCTATCGATTAGGATTCGATAATCGATAACGTTGTACTAAGTACATCATACATGTAACGGGGTGAGCCCGTTACATATTATTGACACTTATATGAAGTGTCAATAAAATATTATTATAACTAATAATATTTTGACAATATTACCTTTTCTTATAATATTGTTCCTAGATCTCCTTGAAGTTGGAGATGCCCTCTCATTGGTTGATATGGGCCATCATATCAACCAACGCGCTGGCCAATGACCGATGGACGCGCGCAATGAGTGGAGGGCAAGTTGTCAACATACATAGTTGTAGTTTAATATAGTTAACATAGGTTATAACAGATTAGTTTTATTAGATAGTTAACTATATTAAATACAGTTTTCTTTTCCTCTACTTCTAAGCGTATCGTTTAGAAGTAAAGTTTCCTCTGCCTCTTGTGTAAGAGAGGTTTTGAGGCACCTTCTTTCACTGTCATCAGTGAAAGTAGACTATACTGTTATCAGTATAGTCGGAGGGTGCCCCATTACACCTGGTAGCACTTCGTGGTCCGTTCAGCGACCACCGCACCATCCGCTATGGAATCAGCGGGTAATGAACGTCATCACGCAACGCGTGATGATTTCCGCCATTTGAGTGACCTCGAATGGAATGCGGTTCAGCGTATGGCTACCATCGGCAACCCTGCCGTTGGTGCCATGTTGCTCTTTTTTAGCGGAGACGATCAACATGCAACCATCGCCAAGTTCATACAACATGAACTTGACGAAGTTGTAAAGAAACTCACCTTGCTAGAGAAGCAAGGTTCTCAACAGGTCGAACTGTTGAGAGAACAAGGCGCTCAACAAGCTGACTTGTTGATGCAGCAGGGTGCTCAACAGTCTGAACTGTTGAGACAACAGCAGGCTAGTGCTGTTGCTGCCGGGTCGGCGTATGCGCGTCGACCCGAGTCCTTGAAGATTGATGTCTCCAAGTACAAGGCAGTCGAAAGCGACTCCTTGTTGAGATGGTTCGTCGAGCTCGACGATGCCATTGAGGCTCGTCGCATCGATGACGATGCGATGAAGGTCAATTTCGCCATGTCGAACTTGGCAGGACGTGCCAAAGCTTGGGCCTTAGGGCTCAAACTGCACGACCCATACGTTTTCCCAACGTATGACGTCTTCAAGGCGCGGCTCAAACACACGTTTGAACCGCCTCGCGCCGAATTCAGGGCTCGGACTGAGCTCCTGGATTTAATACAGGGTAAGCGTGATATACACGCTTACGCCCAACACGTACGATACCTCGTTAGCTGTATTGTGGTGAAGTGCTTTCCTAAATTGTGAAGAACCCAGGGGCCAGTTGGATTGAAGGGGCAAGGGACCGCGGACTAGGGAGAAGGGACCACGCACCAGAGAGAAGGGACCGGAGATAAAGGGAGCCTCGGAGTGAAGCGACAGTTGGCTGAGAACGTGAAAGACAAACAAAGGAGAGGTCATTACCAGGGTAACGTTTAACCTGTACCGAAGGGAGTCGACCATGGCCCTCATTGGTCGACCCGGTCCCTCAATGGTCAGGTCCATCATCGGTAGACCTGGGTCCCTCATCTGTCGACCTCGTCTCCTCGTCGGTAGACCTGGTCCCTCATTGGTCGACCCGGTCCCTCATCGGTCGGCCCGGTCCCTCATTGGTAGACCTGGGTCCCTCATCGGTCGACCTCGGCCCCTCGGGGTTCACCCACTCCTGACCAGTTAATACAAGGATCAGACCAGTCGACGCAAGGAATCAGAGCTTCAGGCAAGGATAGAGTAAAGGAGTTAAAAGGATAGGACTATATTATATACTACTCAATTTGCGATCTACTTGGCAAGTCTTCGTCGCGCTGTAAAGGAACTCTAGTCTGGACACACGTGTAACGGGGCTAGAGCGTACCGTCACTAGCTTTCACGTGCGCTTGAGGAAGACTCAAGCCCAAGTATTAGGTGTTAAGTAAATTTAACTCTGATTTTTATTTTGGTTTTAATTCGTACTAATTACGAAGATTTTAGTCGTAATAAATACGACAGTGTTCCCGCCTTTCGGGAACCACACAATTTCAGGTTGATTTAACATTGGTCCATATTGGGGACTTTAGGCCCAATAATAAATCAATAATAAATTACCACGCTGTGCCCGCTATTCGGGCCCAGCACCTGCCTACATATGTAATTGTTTATTTGTTAATGCTATATGTGTAATGTAGCCCATTACAACACGCCTGTTCCGGGGAAGGGATATATTTGGCCCCCCGTTGAAGACAGACGTGTGGTTAGACTCAAGTGCGAGCTGAACCCCACGTGGCACGACTCCGTCACCCAAGAAGGACTTGTTCTAAGTTACTCACTGTTCCGGGAAGGGATATATTTTGGCCCCCCGTCGAAGACAGTTGTGTAGCGAAGTTCAAGTGCGAATAGAGCTCCAGGATATATTTGGCCTGTGAGCTCGTTCGAGTAGCAACACCCCCCAAGACCCGCTATCGGAAGCGGTCTCCCTCACCTCAAGGTCCGGGAGAAACGTAAAGGTCAGGTGGTTAATACCCCTGAAACAGAAGGAAAAGGCCAGGGACGACAAGCGCCCCTGAAGAATTTGGCTCTAAGTCCACTCTCGACAAGGTCGATCGAGTGGCCACCTATCGGCCCACAGAGTGAAGCATATCCACTCGAGGCCCCCCAGGTCTACCTCCTTCAAGGCAGACGTCTACATCATCACCAAGTCCTCCGAAGAGTGCAACCCGCCAGCCGACGGGTACACAAGGTGAGAGAAGGTTCATACGCGGCATCGGGGTACCCCCTCCGACAGTCGGCAGCCCGGCACAGTGAGTGGTTTGGGGTCTCATCATACAATTTTGAGAACCCACTCCACCACAG